>CM063501.1:55379392-55399392 GCA_032207245.1 Pardosa pseudoannulata | reverse complement strand
ATTTGAACATGATTTTTAATGTAATTAAAATACTTATGTCTTTTTGAGGGGATTTGTAAGGGATATTGATCACTTTGGTCTCATGATTGAAATTCTGTGAACAGAATGTTCTCTTGGATGCACCGAATATAACAAAAGAATATATACAACGGTTTCTTGTGGATTTTATTTACATTGCATTCGGGTTGTATCTCTATCACAGGAACATTTTAAGCGGACTGCAACACGAAACTGTCATGCTAATCCGTGCATATCTTCGTCTTAAATAATACGGGCATGATAAAGATACATTTTTCTTCGTTGGAAGTACAGCACAGTATAGACTCTGGCCTTTCAATGTATTTCATCTGATGTATACATGATACTCAGATACGTCTCACCAGTTTATAATATTTTATTTTTATATTACCGTTAGCATTTTTCTATGAGAGTTGTATGTACCATTTGTAATTCACCTGATATTAATAGAACTTTTATTAAAACGTTTATATTTCGATATGAGCACATTCTCTGTGTTATATATAAGATGTACAGAAAACTTCAGCACTTCTCAGACCTCTTTCATTTGTATTCACGTCAATCAAACATTAAAGTTTATTGAAATGAGAAGCCAGTAAATGTAGATTTTAGAGAGTCACGTTAAAAACAAAACGCCAAGCAATGAATGAATTATGATATGCTACTACTTGGTAACGGAGTCCGTGATTCCGAATCCCCTTCCAGGTATAAATATTAGTAGTCATTCAGTATGTACTTTAAGCATTTGGTTACGGTTTTATTAGCCTTTGGGAAGCAAATTAGTAGACACATGAAACAAATAAATATGAAAACAGAATGAGCCATGGTGAGATATGAACATATAATGAGCTATGAAGAGATATAACAATTTATGAGCAATGATGAGATATGAAAATATAATGATCGATGAAGAGATATAATAATTTATAAGCTAGGATGAGATATGAAAATATAATGAGCGATGAAGAGATATAATAATTTCTGAGCAATGTTGAGATATGAAAATATAATTAGCGATGAAGAAATATAATAATTTATGAGCAATAATGAGATATGAAAATATAATGAGCGATGAAGAGATATAATAATTTATTAGCAATGATGAGATATGAAAATATAATGAGCGATGAAGAGATATAATAATTTATGAGTAATGATGAAATATTAAAATATAATAGAATAATGAAAATTTAGCCTTTCTGTTGTAAAAAATATTGTTGAGTTCAATAAGAAACGAAAATAGTTTTAGATTACAGACTTATGAAATATGTAATATAAACCTTATATGTTATATTATCTGTTAGCTATAAAAAGATAATAAGATAATTATTTAATTTCTATAATTTCCTAGTGTTTGTAATTGTACAAAACACAGATATAACTTTAATATAAAAAATTCAATTACTCTCAGGCAAGTTTTCATTATAATATTTGAAAGCTATATTTTATGAGAATGCATTTTATGTCTTTGGTATCCAATTTAAACTCATATAGTTAGGCTACACATTCTACACGAATATAAAAAATTAAACCCTATATAGTAGTTTTAAAGGCAATTTCTATAATCATTTATCACAATAAACTCGAAATTCGCAAAATGAAATCAAATTTATTAAATTCTGTCAAATGAAGTTTTCTTGGGGATATTGAGGCAAGATTTTCGGAAATATTCAAAACTTTTGTCAAATATTTGCTTAACATTTTCTAAAAATCTAAGAAGAAAGATCAACGCTGATACATACCCAACGTAAATAAAATTAATTCAAGAGTTTTATAATTCATTTATTCACGAGCTCAGTTTTCCACTGTACACACTCTTGTGAAATCATCTTTCTAATTGAACTTTGCATAACCTTGAATATTAAAGAAAATAATTTAACAATATATTTTGAAATTTACTATAAAAAGGTCAAAAGGTGTCACTTTTTAAGCTGGAATATTAATGTATCATAGGAATTATATATTCTATATATATTTATATATATATATATATATAAAAAAAATATATATATATATATTATATATCTATTTAGATCTAACGTGTTAATTATACTTCTGATTAAAACTTTATACAAAATATAATATATATATTATATATATATATATATATATATTATATAAATATATATATATATATATTTATATATATATATATTATATATATATATATATATATATATATAAATATATATATATATATACTTAGCAATATATTATAAAAATATATATAATATATAATAACGTTTAGAAATATATATATATATATATATATATATATATATAATATATTATATATATATATATATATAATATATATAAATATATATATCTAGCATATATATATATATATATATATATATATATATAATATATATATATATATATATATATATATATATATATATATATATATATATATATATATATATATATATATATATATATATATATATATATATATATATATATATATATATATATATATACATATATATATATATATATATATATATATATATATATATATATATATATATATATATATATATATATATATATATATATATATATATATATATATATATATATATATATATATATATATATATATATATATATATATATATAGGCATACATACATATACATACTTAAGCCAACATGTATATGTGTGTGAACTAAAGCAGATGCTCCCCGTAGTACTATTGAAGTAAAATCATTTACCTAATGCTAAGTATGATAAACATTAATAAGGTTTTCTAGTGCATTTGCATATTTAATCACACAAAACTTTAAACAACTTTAAAAATGCTCATAAGCGTCGTTTCTACTGAACTTCCTATCTGACATAAACACAGCTATTTTGTCGGAAAGACATATCTTACAGTTTTATATATGACTAAACTTTTCAAAGACTCGCATCATTCCCCAGCGACATGACTTAAAGTGATACGTGAAAGAAAAGCACTTCCGAAACTGTTAGTTTCCTTTATGACACTTTGAAATGAATTAGAGAGCGAAATAAAACAAAGAAATATTTAAAAAACCCACAAAAGTTTTTTCTTCACAAAACTTATAATTTAAAGAGATAATTTTCCTGAAGTTGACCTAAATATTTAGCAAGTTATAGAGCTGTCAGTTCTGTAATTTAGAAACATACTGGAATAAAAATGGTATATTGGTATATTGCTTACCAGTTGCCTAAAAACTGTTCAATATGTTTTTCATCACCTTGTAGAACCTTTGTGAGATGATGTGTCACACGAGTAAGTAGTTTTCTTTATTTATTTATCTTGCAAGTTACTGAATAAAATCAACTAAAGGACCAAATGTTCACATAAAATTTGGTTAATTCAGAATACGTCAACGTTGTTTTATCAACTTTAACATGTTTGGTATATTCATTATTTTTTTACAGTTGGAAGATCTAACTTTCTTAAAATAGGAAAATGAATCAGCAGAAAAATTTAAATATAATGAAATGTTTCCTTTAAATCTAAATTAAGGTTATTTTAATATTTTTATAAAGAAGGTATAGATTCATTTCTTCGTTTATTATTATACAGATAAATAATATTTGAATTAGCCATAAAAATAGTTAAATTAAAAAATAATTTATTCAAAACCATAAAAAAATTGAAAATTAAATAATTTGAAAATGAATAAAGTTCAAAAGAATGGATTTCCACCAGTGTTTTGTGATTGATGTAAAAGAAAATATACTACTGTATTTGGAAGCCAATATTTTGGGCTATATTTCAGCAGTTTTTCTCTAAAAATGGTATATTGGTATATCGCTTACCAGTTGCATAAAAACCTTTCAATTTGTTATCCATCACCTTGTAGAACCTTTGTGAGACGTGGTGTCACACCGTTCATAGCAGAAAGCAGCTTTTCTTAATTTATTTATCTTGCAAGTTGCTGAATAACATCAACTAAAGGACCAAATTTTCACATAAAATTTGGTTACTGCAGAAAACGTCAACAGTGTTTTTTCAACTTTCCCATGTTTGGTATATTCATTATTTTTTTACAGTTGGTAGATCTAACTTGCATTGATTTCTTAAAATATGAAAATGAGTCAATAGAAAAATATAAATATAATGAAATGTTTCCTTTAAATCTAAATTAAGGTAGTTTTAATAATTTTATAAAGAAGGTATAGATTCATTTCTTCGTTCATCATTATATAGATAAATAATATTTGAATTAGCTATAAAATTAGTTAACTTAAAAAATATTTATTCAAAACCATGAAGAAATTGAAAATTATGTAATTCGAATATGAATAAAGTTCAAAAGATTGGATTCCCATCAGTGTTTTGTGATTGATGTTTGTGATTGACATTAGCTTATTTGGAAGCCAATATTTTGGGGTATGTTTCACCAGTATTTCTCTAAAAATGGTATATTGTTATATTGCTTACCAGTTGAATAAAAACTGTTCAATATGTTATCCATCACCTTGTAGAACCTTTGTGAAACGAGGTGTCACACCGTTCATAGCAGCTTTTCTTTATTTATTTATCTTGCAAATTGCTGAATAACATCAACTAAAGGACCAAATGTTCACATAAAATTTGGTTAATGCAGAATACGTCAACGTTGTTTTGTCAACTTTAACATGTTTGGTATATTCATTATTTTTTACAGTTAGTAGATCTAACTTGCATTGATTTCTTAAAATATGAAAAAGAGTCAATAGAAAAATTTAAAAATAATGAAATGTTTCCTTTAAATCTAAATTAAGGTAGTGTTAATATTTTTATAAAGAAGTTATAGATTCATTTCTTCGTTCATCATTATGTAGATAAATAATATTTGAATTAGCTATGAAATTAGTTAACTTAAAAAATATTTATTCAAAATCATGAAAAAATTAAAAATTAAATAATTTGAATATGAATAAAGTTCAAAAGATTGGATTTTCATCAGTGTTTTGTGATTGATGTAAATACATTAGCGTATTTGGAAACCAATATTTTGGGCTATATTTCTTTTTTAACCAGTATTTCTCTAAAAATGGTATATTGGTATATTGTTTAACAGTTGAATAAAAACTGTTCAGTATGTTTTCCATCACCATGTAGAACATTTGTGAGACGAGGTGTCACACCGTTCATATCAGTAAGAATCTTTTCTTAATTTATTTAACTTGCAAGTATCTGAATAACATCAACTAAAGGACCAAATTTTCACATAAAATTTGGTTAATGCAGAATACGGCAACAGTGTTTTGTCAACTTTTCCATGTTTGGTATATTCATTATTTTTTTTACAGTTGGTAGATCTAACTTGCATAGATTTTTTTTTGTTTATTTTTTTGGGGGTGGAGGGGCGTAGAATAAAAGCTTTAAAATAGGTATACTGTTATAAAACCAGTCCAAACCAAAACTCAAGTTTCTTTAGATTACTTTGTTAATTAAGAAATAATATTTGTTTACACAATTGGTAATTAATATTGAACTAACATGGTGTATGTAACTCAATCAGTGAAAAAGGATTTATTGTTAAATATTACACTTTTCTTTTTTCAATTAAATTCAAAAGCACATTATAGCATAAAAATGCACAATTGCTATTCAACTTTTAACTTTAATCATCAGGGCTTACAGATATCAGATAGTTATTTTACAAATATATATTAAAGCACATTCATTACTCTGTTAACAGGAATTACTAACAGTAATATATCCATTCCTGTAGATAAATTAAAATTATATTTGGTTGGAAATAGATCTAACACTTCCACTAGTAGGAAATGAAGCATTTAGAGGGGCAAACCTCGATTTTCTAAAATTATTTATTTCATGTAAAAATGCATTTTAACTCGAAATATCACAAAAGAAAATAACCCATTTAAAAATTTAATTTTTCTTACATGTAATCTCGTTTAATCTCTGCCTTACATAAATATAGCAAAAGTTATGAGACGATTTATTTAAGGATTTTATTTCCTTTCCTTAATATTTATTTTCATTTTTTTATAATCCTCTTGTTCATTATACGGTTTGAAATTACGATGTTTTCAGCAGTGACTTTTCTTAATTCTCTTCTAAGACGGATTTAAGTTTCTTCTGCAATTGATTCGAAGTCGTTCAATTTATTATTTGGACTTTAAATTTGTTCTTTGCTATTTTTTTGTCTCTGAACTTTTATTATTTAATCGGAAAGATTATATTTTTTAAGATAATGAGTATTATCTTCTGTATAGAAAATATAGATATGTATATATATATATATATATATATATATATATATATATATATATATATATATATATATATATTATATATATATATATATATATATATATATATATATATATTTATATATATATATATATATATAGAGAGAGAGATATATAGAGTGTGAGAAGAGAGAGCTTTACGTCTATTGGCTTTAATTATTAACAAGATTCGTGTCTTATTAAAATTTCAAGAGTAACAAAATATCTCATATTTTCAGATTAAAGATAATACATTTTTATTAGTACACGAAAATATTCTACCAGATTCTTTTCAATGAACTCAATCACTTAGAGAAATTTGATATCTTAAACAAAAAGAGAACAGAAATTAGCATTCAATCACCAGGAAACTTAATATCAAAAGATACGTTTTTATTATTCAGGCTGGAACATGAGACTCGAGCAAAAATGTGAATGAGACTTTTAGACTAGTAACTGGCGATTGCGGGAGTCAGTGATATTTCTCCTGTAAAAATGAAAACAAAGATGGAAAGTGACGGTCCTAAAAATTAGTTTTCTTTATTTTAATAAAGAGTATATTAATTTTGAGAAACATATTATCTTAAATTTTTAATATCAAATTGTTTCAGATAAAAAACTGAAATATCAGTTTTAATTGTTTGGATTTTTTCATCAGTTAATATCAAGAATCAATGTTTCCTTTTTCAGCATAATGTATTTTTCTCCAGTTGCAGAGGGTTAAATACCATAGATAAATAACTATATTTGTAAATGTTTCTAAATTTTTAAATGATCTATTTATGCAAATATATTTATCAAGAGTAAATATTGATACTCATAAACATTTTTTTCTACTGATGCAAATACTAAATATAAAACCAAACGCTTCAATATGTTGTGATCGAAATTTCTTTCACTAGAATGATGTTCAACGCATATTTTCTAATTAAAATATATTTTATTTTGATACAACATTGTTTTTTTATACATTTTATTGGGAAGCTATGTCACTTCCTTATTACTCTTTATGTATAGAAAAAATTTTAATTGTCCTTTTTGTGTAATTGGTCTACTTGGAAAACATATGACTATTGTGGGCTTTACATCGATTATTGAAAACTTAGTATGTTACGTATTATATTCATAATTTTGTTATAGTTTGAACGTATGTAGCACTTTTATGAGTCAGGTGTAATGGCTTTAATTATTAAGAAGATTAGTGTCTTATTAAAATTCTTCAAGAATAACAAAATATCCCATAGTTTCAGATTAAAGATAATACATTTTTATTAGTACACGAAATGTTTTACCAGATTCTATTATTCGATGAAACTCAATCCGTAGAGAAATTTGATATTTCTAAACAAAAAATAGAACAGAAATTAGCATTCAATGACCAGGAAACTTAATATCAATGATACGTTTTTAATTTTTCAGGCTGGAATATGAGTCTCGAGCAAAAATATGAGTGAGACTTCTTTTAGACTTAGTAACTGGCGATTGCGTTTAGTCAGTGAGATGTCTCCTGTAAAAATGAAAACAAAGATGGAAAATGACGGTCCCAAAAATTAGATTTTTCTTTATTTTAATGAAGCAGTATATTAATTTTAAGAAACATATTATCTTAAATTTTTAATATCAAATTGTTTCAGATAAAAAACTGAAATATCAGTTTTAATTGTTTGGATTTTTTCATCAGTTAATATCAAGAATCAATGTTTCCTTTTTAAGCATAATGTATTTTCTCCAGTTGCAGAGGGTTAAATACCATAGATAAATAACTATATTTGTAACTGTTTCTAAATTTTTAAATGATCGATTTATGCAAATATATTTATCAAGAGTAAATATTGATACTCATAAACATTTTTTCTACTGATGCAAATAGTAAATATACAATCAAACGCTCTAATATGTTGTGATCGAAATTTCTTTCACTAGAATGATGTTCAACTCCTATTTTCTAATTAAAATATAATTTATTTTGATACAACATTGTTTTTTTATACATTTTATTGGGAAGCTATGTCACTTCTTTATTACTCTCTATGTATAGAAAAATTTTTAATTGTCCTTTTTGTGTAATTGGTCTATTTGGAAAACATATGACAATTGAGGGCTTTACATCGATTATTGAAAACTTATTATGTTATGTATTATATTCATAATTTTGGTATAGTTTGAACGTATGCCGCACTATGAGTCACTAATGTAGCACTAATGAGATGCTTCTCGGGACGTAAGTGTTTGAGTTTAAACACTGTTGTTTTCATTCTAAAGTCATTCTAAATCGGCTATAAACAAGAGGAACCCAGATTCGTTTGTCACTGTGAAGGCCAAAAGTACACCATAGTACAAGAAATTCAAATCTTCGTGAATATATATACGTAATATGTCAAAATTATTTTACTTTAATATTTTCTTAAAAACATCCTCTCGCCCATTCCTTAAAATAATTTTCTCATCCTCTAAATGTCTTAATCAAAGAAGCCTACTTGACTTAAAATTCTTTCGATATAATTACCAAAGATTTCTATCCTATAGATGTAAATTTTCTTTCTATTGAACATGTTTTCCAGCTGTCGATGGAAAATGACTCCAGGTTTTTCTCATATTAAGAGTTTAAATTCACTAAGTTTCTCTTCCTTTGGGAAAATTCTTTCTGTCTTCGCTCTTGGGTGCACCTCTGTCAGAGCAGAATGTCTTTTGTGTCTTTCTCCTGTCTGCCGTTGACTAGTGAAATTGTTCCTTTTAGCAGCTCTAAAATAAAGTTTTAATTAGACTAATGACGCTCTCTTTCAATGGCTATACTGCATCGTTATTACTGCTAGCTGATTAGGATTCTCCTTGCTCAGTAGCCAGATCAAGTAAAAATAATAGGGGTGGTAATGTTCAGCAGTTTTATAATTATTGGATTACACACACATACATACATACAAGCATACATACATACATATATATATATATATATATATATATATATAT
Source organism: Pardosa pseudoannulata (assembly GCA_032207245.1). NCBI lineage: Eukaryota > Metazoa > Arthropoda > Arachnida > Araneae > Lycosidae > Pardosa > Pardosa pseudoannulata. The sequence goes on along the minus strand of CM063501.1, from coordinate 55,390,180 downwards.
ATACATATACATATATATATATATATATATATATATATATATATATATATATATATATATATATATATATATATATATATATATATATATATATATATATATATATATATGTATATATATATATATATATATATATATATATATATATATATATATATGTATGTATGTATATATCTATGTATGTATGTATATATATATATATGTATATATATATATATAATATATATATATATATTTATATATATATATAATATATATATATATTATATATATTTATATATATATATATATATATATATATATATATGTATATATTATATGTATGTATATATTATATATATATATGTATATATATATATTTATATATATATATATATATATATATATATATATATATATATATATATATATATATATATATATATATATATATATATATATATATATATATATATATATATACTATATATATATATATATATATATATATATATATATATATAATAAACATAAAATATATGTTCTGCCTTAAAATTAATGAGATTATTTTAAAATTATTTTTTAACATTTAATAATTCATTTATTTTTGTTTATTCTGGAAATAAATAAAGTAACAATATGGATTTCTTTGGTGATAAATATGATATTCTAATACAATTATCGAACATTAATCATCGATAGTTTATTGCCAGTCTGAGGTATTAATTCATAATTTTAGTGTTAATATAATTTGAAGCTTTACGTATTTTACTCTTGTGTTTATGTTTTCAAAAACAAGGAATAATTTGTCCTCTATGCTTGTTACTTTCACATAAGCAGGGATTAATTGTTACAAAAGACGTTGCAAAAAATTAATTGCCATTAAAAAGGTTAATTCCTTATAGCGTGAAAAAAATTTCCATATTTTTTAACAACATATAAATTTAGGTTGTAAAGAAAAATAATTGCTGTCAATTATTATAGTATGCAAAACAGAATTAAACCCATTACTTCTAAGTCTCCTTACAGAAAATAAGACGCGGAATCCTTCTAATTTATCCTTTAAATTACACCATAGTTTATATTCACAAATGATAAAAAAAAACTTTAAAAAATAACTCTTGGATAAAACAAGGAAAATTGCATTTGCTTTTTTTCTATAAAGAAATTCCTTAAAAACTGAAGCAGTTATTTTTATAGCTATTCCCTCTACAAGGATTTTTTTAATCAAATAGTTTCTTTCCCTGAATAAGAAAAAATTTAAAAGATTAAAGGAATCAACAATGTTGTTTTCTTTAAAGCAGTGCTGATAGATTTTACCATTTTTTTCTCTTTCATTTAAGTACACAGCCACGGAAGTTCTGTTAACAGGTTTTCTGTTTAATGTTTTTTTTCGTTCTGTATCCAATTATTTTTTTCAGCAAAACTGAAAAGATTCTTTGCAACAGAGAGAGAGAGAGAGAGTGTTCAATACACTAGCAATACAGAAGATTTTTTATTCGATTAGTTGGTGTACGTATTTTTCATGAATTGAAATAATGGGGATAGATTTCTTCCAGACTTAATTTGGGAAGATTTTAGCCGGATTCCTAAACTTTTGAAATGCAATTTGTTGCAGAAACTTTTTTTTTTGTTCCTTGAAAATTATGCGCAGGTGTAGAACATGAGAAGTAGGGAATTACATAATAAAATATATTTTCTTAGGATATCAGTGGCTGTAATTTGATACACTGAAATTACATTACTGGTAGCTACTGATACAACTAAAACAAGTGAACAACTATATATTTGGATTACCAATTATTTATCAGCCTGATATTATACAAAAATGATGTATATTGAGTTTAGTTTTCTAATATTTTACGCTTCATTATTTTTCTATACTTGATATTTACTATAACAATAATGATATCATAGATGTTTCGTAAGAATATTATAAATCCAACTATGTTCAAGAAGAAATTATATAAATTTCAAAATGTATAACGTTCATTTATCATTTCTATTCTCTAAAATTTTAAATATCATATAATTTCTTAAACTTTTTTAACAAAAAATTCAACAATATTATCTAAAATTTAGGGAAAAATAATTTAACTCTTTTATAATTATATCTAGTAATTAACAAAAGTGTATTGAACAATAAAATTATTAAAAATATTTTTTTATTAAAATGATGACTGTTACATTAAGTAGCAACTGCTGTGAGAAATGGATGCTTGCATAACTAGTATTGAAGTAATGAAAGTATGCAAAAAATTGAAAATAAACAGGATATCATTACTAAAAAATTATAAGCATTGGTAGCATATATGTAAGGATTATTAGGGATATTTCTGTAGTAGTTGTAGTTGGAAAATCATGCGTATTCAGGATTTTAATTAGAAAATTAAGATTCATACAGCTGTACTGAGTAACAAGACTAACCAAAATATTAACTAAATTTAAGATAATACCTGCAAGAAATGAAATTCTTGAATGAAATTATAATATACAATATCCCCCAAAAAACGAACAGACTATATGAAGAAAAATTTATTAGTTATTGATGATATCATTGATTCTTCGATAGTTCAACAAAGGCTTATTGAAGCAAAGAAATGGACAAGAAACTAAATCATGTAAAATGAATTTTTACTTTCAAAGAATAAATAAATGTTTGTCTCGTCATAAAATACTAAAGTTACATTGTACACGTAAAGAAAATTCATTCAATTTTTAGTTGCATTCAAGTGATTCTATTTTATGTGTAATAGTTCTGAAAACTTTCAGGTAAAGCATTAAGGAATCCATATTTAATCAAATTGTCAGTAAAAAAGAATAATTAAAGCAGATATTTAAGAGATATTACACAGTTGAGAGACCTTTTAACCTACTACTAGTTGAGGGAAGGATAAACTATAAAAAATACTTTTTGAGACTAGATGACAAAGTTTTGCCTTTTTTGCAAAAGACATTAGACAGAAATTTTGTGATGAACAAGATATTGCTCGAAATAAAACTTTAAGATCGTCTAAAGCTTAACTTGTAAATGGATTTATGGTTAGTAAAAATTAAAAGACTCAGATGGGCCTGGAAATTCTCCAGATGCTGATTCCATCGAAAATTTGTAAAGCATTGTGAACAGATGTTTGAGTAAATTGACTACTACTCAATCGTAAGAGTATTATTCAGTATGTCATTAAAGTTGGTTTCTGTGGTGATGACATGCAAAATTTTGATCTACTGAGTATTGTAGAATGCATGTGAACACGTGAATTGGATATCATTATCACTACAAGTGAGCAATCTAAGAAATAGTTATAGTATAATTGTAATTATGTCCTGATTAATTTGCAGAGTACTATAAACATTAAAAATCATATGATATCCACATGGTTGATAACGATGAAATATATAAATTATTTTAGAGAATCTTTTAAATTAAAAACTAAATTAAAAATATTTTTTAGTTATTATTTTTAATAAATTTATTTTTATAATTTTCATATACTTACAAAAAGTTTATAAGACAATCAAATATAGAAATAACTTAAAGAATTAAACTTGCCCTACCGTAATAAAAATAATTGCAAAGAATTTGGGCTAAAAAAAATTTAAACCTAAAATTAAAATTTATTATTCTTCAAAGTGTTAAAAAATATCTTGTGGATATATGTATATTTTTTAATAATTGATTAAAAAATGTATTTTATAATTTTTATATACTATAAGAAAATCAAATATAGAAATAACTTAAAGAATTAAGCTTGCTCTAAGATAGTAAAAATAATTCCAAAAGAATTTGGACTTGAAAAAATTTAAGCCTAAAATTAAAATTTATTATTCATGAAAGTGTAAAAAAATATTTTGTGGATACATGTATTTTTTTTTAAGAATTGATAAAAAAAAATCTATTAAGCGAGTATTTTTCAATGAGACAAAGTTGAAATTTATAAGTCTCATAGATTATATTAAAGTTTTTAAATAACGCGGCACTGAAACAAAATTTTATGTAGTTATCATTAATAATAAAACTTTACAAAGCTATTACGATATGCTTAGTACTTACAAAAAGTTTATAAGACAATCAAATATAGAATTAACTTAAAGGATTAAATTTGCCCTACCACAATAAAAATAATTGCAAAGAATTTGGGCTAAAAAGAATTTAAACCTAAAACTAAAATTTATTATTCCTCAAAGTGTTAAAAATATCTTGTGGATACATGTATTTTTTTAAGAATTGATTAAAAAAATTATTTTATAATTTTTATATACTGACAAAATGTTTATAAGAAAATTAAATATAGAAATAACTTAAGGTATTAAGCTTGCCCTACCATAGTAAAAATAATTGCAAAGAATTTGGGCTTGAAAGAATTTAATCCTAAAATTAAAATTTATTATTCATGAAAGTGTTAAAAAATATCTTGTGGATACAAGTATTTTTTAGAATTGATTAAAAAATGTATTTTATAATTTTTATATACTATAAGAACATCAAATATGGAAATAACTTTAAAGAATTAAGCTTGCCCTAAGATAGTAAAAATAATTTTAAAGAATTTGGGCTTGAAAAAATTTAAGCCTAAAATTAAAATTTATTATTTATGAAAGTGTAAAAAGTATCTTGTGGATACATGTATTTTTTTTTTAAGAATTGATAAAAAAATCTATTAAGGGAGTATTTTTCAATGAGACAAAGTTGAAATTTATAATTATCATAGATAATATTAAAGTTTTTAAATAACGCGGCACTGAAACAAAATGTTATGTAGTTATCATTAATAATAAAATTTTACAAAGCTATTACGATATGCTTAGTCCTTTTTTTAAGCACTTACATTTTAAAATTTCTGTTTTCACGTAGTTAAAATTGCAAAATATATTTTCGGCGTAAAAACTAATGTGCTTTCTGTTCTAGGTCGTTTAAAAATGATAGCCCAATTTCTTGTCAATGTTCTTTCTACATATCCACCATAATTGCTAAGAAGCTGTCAAACATGTGAAATTTACTTAACAGTAACGGTCGCGAAAATGTGGTCATAGCACAGAAAATGCAATTTCGTCGGCGCCAAGAGTCTTTTCCTTTAACTTTCGTGGAACTTCTTTTGAACACAATTAAAATGGCGTTCGAAATTCGAAAATGAGAAGAGAGGGTTTTTTTAATGATACAAGTTTCGTAAACTGCATCATGATCATTTTATTTCCATTTCGTTTATTTATGTACTCACTGTTAGGTTTTCTCCTTTAAGGAAATTTTTTAGAGCAACATCGTGCACCGAATTAAATTTAGGGCATTTATTTTTGTTAGGAATAGAAAGCAATTCTGACAGGAAATTCTTTATAATTCAATATAGAATTTTGTGACTGAAAATGAATATTCAAGTTCTGTAGCCTTTTTAAAAGTTATTTCTTAAAGTTTTTGCTTTAATGTCTAATTGCAGAAAATTTAGAATTGAAAAGTGATATTAGTTTAAGTAAGCACAGTATTCATATCCGATATATCTTCAAAGCAATATTACCCATGCATTTTGGGTAAATTTGAACTAATACTTCAATATTTCAATACCTTTTGAGATGTTCTTCAATAGTTAGAATTAATGAAGGAATATCATGTAAGATAAAATTCTAAACTCAAGTTTTGATTAAAGAAAACAATGACTGATTGTTCATTTTTCTGAATTGTTTAAAACTATCTTATTGAAGGTCTTATTTATATATTTATATATTTCATTATAAAAGTATTCCTAATATTTAAAGAAAGAATTTTTAATGTAATCCCCATGTGGGAGATAAATCAATGGATCAAGTACTCCGGAGAAATGGGATAAAATTTTCGCTAAAAATTAGAAATATTTATAAAAAGGTCCGTCAATGTGCGGTTCGTGAGCCACATGAAGCTCTTTGAAGGACAATTTGTGGCTCTCGATAAATGTACCTGAGTTCGCTTTTCATTTTTGTGTTATTATATTTAAAAAAAATGTTACAACTGATGGAGCTCCGGCAATGCTAGGTAAAAAAATCGGTCTTATTGGTCTTTTAAGAATTCATTCTCAAACTTTACAGCTCATACTATCATTCATTGTATCATTCCCAGAGAACATATGTTTACAATTTTTTTAAAATATCCTGATGTTATGAAATCAGTGTAACATATTGTAAATTACATTCTCACCAATGCAAAAAATGATCATCAATTTAAAAATTTCCTTGTAAAACTAAAGAATGAAGAACTTCTAAAAGACATACAATAAACATAATCTCTGTAGAAAAAATTTTAGTATCTTTTTTTGCATACCTTTTAAATACGTATTTAATTGCTGCTAGCTAAAAATTTCAAATTTTGAAAAATAGTTTGGACTATCAAGGAGCTTGGCCACCCCTGATATATAACTTTAAAATATTTCTACTCCCCTGATCTCAAATTATTGATTAATAAGAAATTTAATCCTTATCTTTGTAATGTGGGAGTCACTTTATGACGATGAGTTGAAAAGAGGTTTGGAAAAATGTTAGAAAAAATGAAATTGTGTCGAGAGAAATGTGCTTGTAGATTTGTCCTGGATAGATAAAAAAAAGTGCTAAGAATACCTATCTAAGTTGCCTATAGTGCAGCCAATTTTAAGTAATATGCTTGACTAACACAAGGCGATTTTGTATTATGGCTTTTTAAATGCTGACTGCAATCCTGAGGAGAATCATTAATCCTTACAAGGTTTGCATATCACAGCAATAAGTTAGATTAACAAAAATTTTAAACATATTTTTGGAGTTTTTTATAATCAGTTTTTAAAAGGCCAGACAGCTAAGACAATAACAAATTTTTATTTTAGTATGAAATTCAAGTTTCAGATATTAATTAAAAAATTCATGAAATGCTTTAAGCTGTATTTTGTTATTTTGAAGGAGACATATTTTGCCCAAATTATGCTTATCGAACCTTTTATACTTTCTGGGGTACTTAAACTGTGATTTAATGTGCAAAAGAAATGTTCGTTTGTAATATAAATTCTAAAATTATATTTTTAATTCTAAAGTTATATTTGTGTGTGGCCTATAAAATGCATAGATTGCAAGTCGAAATTAAAACCTGATGTTTTTGTAGTATAAATGTGAAAGTTAATTTTATTAAAAAAGAGTTTTAAACATTTGCAGTAGTTTTCTTGATAAGTTGAATTTATACTCTTCTAGATTTTAAATTTATAATTTTATTATGCAATTATTAAATGCAGTTTTAAAAATATTCATGAAATACTTTAAGCTGTATTTTGTTAATTTTGTAGGAGACTTATTTTTTCCCAATTATGCTTATCATAATTTTTATTATGTCTACTCTAACTTTTATTATGTTATGTCTATAACTTATTTATGATATTATAAACTGGGATTAGTTTATAATATCAAATCTAAAATTATATTTTTGAATGAATGTGTGTGACCTAGAAATTTCATAGATTGAAAGTCAAAGATTCAAACTGCTGATATTGTGCATACATGTGAAAGTTAATTTTACTAAACAATTTTTAAACAATTGCAATAGTTTCCTTGATCAGTTGAATTTATCATTCTTCTAGATTTTTAATTTATAACTTTGATATGCGTATAACTTTTACTTATGTTAAATGTAATTTTTTTATTAAGGCTTGATCCTAATAATTTAATCATTTCAATAAATAAGTTAATACTACTAACACATAGAGAAAAAATATCTTAATATCCTCATTACCAATTAACATACGTTCAAACTAAATATTTTATAATAAATCTGCTTAAAAATTTACTTATACAAAAGAATTTGAAATTTTAAGAAATATTAAAAATGAGAAAGGAATAAGAATATATTAAAAATATTTTGCGTAGATGAAAATCCTTTTTCTCTTTAACTGTAAAATTCTCACATAAATCTGTGAAAAATAGGTTAATTTCACGCATAAGTAGGTTAAAGTGCTCATTATAGGCATATACATACATAATATAAACCTCTAATGTTATTATCAGTAGCAAGTTTCTGTGAATTTAACATTTTGTTCTATTCAATAGAATAATCCTAACTGATAGTTTTGTTGAGCTTTGTAATACCGGCTATTGCTTTTTTCATCATTCCAATAAAACAGAAGTCAACATTAAATCTTAAAGTAAAAGTATCTCATTTTTTTTACCAAAAATAGCACTGCAATGCATAAAATAGTTGCACTTTTGTAAACATTAGGACTTTTTAAGACAATTTTATAACAAATTTTAGCTGCAAATATATAAAAATGCTTTAAAAATCTTTTATTTTTAATGGTACTCTAAAAGCGATATCTTTTTGTCTAATGGGAATGCAAGTTCTTCGGCTGCATGCAAGCTTATTCGCTACTTTCTTACAAACAAATTTTTAAAACAACTTAAGTGTTCCAGAATAATTTATACAATTTAAAACCATGCATGCCGAAAGAGAAAAAGATATGACAGTTTGTTTCCTTTTCTTATATAAAAAAAATCACAAAGTGACTATGATTTGTAAACTCCGTTCTTCAGCATTTTGAGCTGTTAATCATATAATTTTATTTGATATCACGTATGAAAGGCATTCAACTAATATAATCTCCGGAAACAGTAAATTTTACCTTGAAGAAACTTTTTTTCTCAATTAAAAGAGCTAATCGTGCTTTTATAATGGTATCTAATTGTGCATTTATCAACCCGTCATGCCGTGGTTAGAATTTTTAGAACAAATGCATTAGTTGTACGTGAAGAGAATACATGCAAACATCCTGTTAAGAATAAAGAGGCGAATAACCATTTTTCCAAGATTTCTTAAGTTAATTAACTTTGTAGCGTGCTACTCAAACATTTTTGGTTGGTATAAAAATGTTTTATGTCCTTAATTGAATTTTTCTTTCAAAATTTTCAAGCGTTAGTCTAAGTTTTGCTGTTATCTCGAAAGTTTATAACGCGGTATATTTTACCGTTATCAAAGTCTACGAAAGATAAACAATTAAAAATTTAAACTTTTCGTACATAAAGTAAGATGGAGAGTTACGGGAGTGAAATTTATGGGTTTTATCTTATTAATTTTAAGAAATATAAAAAGATAAATATTCCTTTTATATGTTTCTCTTATTGTTAATTTTAATATAACCCAGTAATATTCAGATGTTATTTTTCTTTTGAAGACGGGGGGATAAATTGTTTTATTTATTAATTTGAAGAAATATATTAAAAGAAAAATATTCATTTTATATGTTTCTCTTATTGTTAATTTTAATATAACCCAGTAATATTTTTCGGTTATTTTTCTTTTGAGGACAGGTGATAAACAATTGTATTTATTAATTTGAAGAAATATATTAAAAGATAAATATTCATTTTATATGTTTCTCTTGTTGTCAATTTTAATATAATCCAGTAATATTTGGAGGCTCTCTTTCTTTCGCGGACAGGGGGAAAATAGTTGTTTTATTGATTTGAAGAAATATATTAAAAGATACATATTCATTTTATATTCTTCTCTCATTATTAATTTTAATATAACCCAGTGATATTTGGAGGTTCTTTTTCTTTTCAGAATAGGGAAAAGATAGTTTTATTTATTAATTTGAAAAAATATATTAAAAGATAAATATTCATTTTATATGCTTCTGTTAATGTTAATTTTAATATAACGCAGTAGTATTTGGAGGTTATTTTTCTTTGGAGGACAGGGGATAAATAGTTGTTTTACTAATTTGAAGAAATATATTAAAAGATAAATATTAATTTTATATATTTCTCTTATTGTTAATATTAATATAACCCAGTAATATTCAGCGGTTATTTTTCTTTTGAGGACAAGGAATAAATAGTTGTTTTATTAATTTGAAGAAATATATTAAAAGATAAATATTCATTTTATATTTTTCTCTTAATGTTAATTTTAATATAATCCAGTAATATTTGGTGGTTATTTTTCTTTTGAAGACAGGGGGCAAATAGTTGTTTTATTAATTTGAAGAAATATATTAAAAGATAAATATTCATTTTATATGTTTCTCTTATTGTTAATTTTAATATAACCCAGAAATATCTGGAGGTTCTTTTTCTTTTGAGGACAGGGGAAAGATAGTTTTATTTATTAATTTGAAGAAATATATTAAAAGATACATATTCATTTTATATGTTTCTCTTATTGTTAATTTTAATATAACCCAGTAATATTTGGAGGTTCTTTTTCTTTTGAGGTCAGGGGGAAAATAGTTGTTTTATTAATTTGAAGAAATATATTAAATGATAAATATTTATTTCATATGCTTCTCTTACTGTTAATTTTAATATAACCCAGTAGTATTTAGTGGTTATTTTTCTTTTGAGGACAGGGGGAAAATAGTTGTTTTATTAATTTCAAGAAATATTTTAAAAGATAAATATTCATTTTATATTTTTCTCTTATTGTTAATTTTAATATAGCCCAATAATATTCAGCAGTTATTTTTCTTTTGAGGACAGGGAACAAATAGTTTTATTTATTAATTTTAAGAAATATATTAAAAGATAAATATTCATTTTATATGATTCTCTTATTGTTAATTTTAATATAACTTAGTAATAATTGGAGGTTCTTTTTCTTTTGAGGACAGAGGAAAAATAGTTTTATTTATTAATTTGAAGAAATGTATCAAAAGATAAATATTCATTTTATATGCTTCTCTTATTGTTAATTTTAATATAATCCAGTATTATTTGGCGGTTATTTTTCTTTTGAGGACAGGGGATAAATAGTTTTTTTTATTAATTTAAAGAAATATATTAAAAGATACATATTCATTTTGTATGCTTCTCTCATTGTTAATTTTAATATAACCC
>CM063501.1:55334392-55374392 GCA_032207245.1 Pardosa pseudoannulata | reverse complement strand
TCAGATTAAAATGTTCACATTAAATAATATATGTTTGTGAATCTTTTATCATACATAAAGTTTTATTTGACTGGAAAGTATTTTTTCTGCACATATAAGATATAAAATAACCTTATAGTATAATGTTTTGGTTTTTTATCATTTTTTAAATTTTTTGGAAACAGGAAAAATTAATTTTATTTTTAATTTTCCGTGCAAATTTTGATTTAAAAATTCATTTTACATTAAATTATAACTAAATAGTTTATTTTAATGGAGAGTCAAATTAAAAATTTTGTAAATTTTAAAGACGTAAAGAGGTTAAATTAGATTTCAACATAAATTTATTGATGTAAATTTCTCGTAAAGACTATACATTTAGATTACAACTAATAAAATAATTTTATATTTTCTTTTCAGTCATTAAGTGATTTTTGTAACAGGAACATGTAATAATTAAATTGATTATATAATGTATCTGAATATCCAGTTTAAGTGTAATGGTACTTTCAAATTTAATAACTTAAATACTGGTTTATTTAAATTATAAGATTAATATTCCATTTAAATGGAGAGTATAATTAAAAATCTTGTAAATTTAAATTCTTAAATAGGCTCAATTTAATTTCAACATAAATTTATTGATGTAAATTTCTCGTAAAGACTATACATTTAGATTACAACTAATAAAATAATTTTATATTTTCTTTTCAGTCATTAAGTGATTTTTGTAACAGGAACATGTAATAATTAAATTGATTATATAATGTATCTGAATATCCAGTTTAAGTGTAATGGTACTTTCAAATTTAATAACTTAAATACTGGTTTATTTAAATTATAAGATTAATAGTATATTTAATTGGAGAGTCTAATTAACAATCTTGTAAAATTTAAAGACGTAAATAGGCCCAATTTAATTTCAACATAAATGAATTGATGTAAATTTCTCGCAAAGACTATATATTTAGATTACAATTAATAAAATAATTTTATAATTTCTTTTTAGTCATTAAGTGATTTTTGTGACAGGAACATGTAATCATCAAATTGATTATATAATGTATCTCAAAGTACAGTTTAAGTGTAATTGTACTTTGAAATTTATGAATCTAAATACTGGTTTATTTAAATGGATTTTAAGATAAAAGTAATACTATGTTTAGTTAATTTAAATAAAACTACTTGTATTTTTAAATATATAGATTTCTAAAATATCTACGTTTACAAATATAAATGCATTTATTATAATTTAAAAGAATGAACAAGACGTTCTAAGATTTAATGTGATAGCTTAAAAGTTTTAACGATCACTACTTCAATAAAAGTATTTTCATTAAAAAACAAAGAACCTGCATGTTACTCAAAAAAGCAGTATTCGGTACTACTTAAAATTTCCATATCTCTTTATATTTAAAATCGAAATTGAAAGACACTTTTTAAAACTATTTCATGCTTAATTTATTGAGATTAAAAAGTTGCATACATTTTCTCAATGCTTGTTTTCCAACCGATTACAAAATAAAGCGCGCAAAGTGTTTTGATTTCACTTGCTCTTTCCTTCAATATAAATTATGTAGCGCCGGGTTATTTATGGATATTTATGCTTTAAAAGAGTCTGAATCAATCAATTTATCATAGAAGAAAAATGCATCCATTTCACGAACGGGAAAATAAAAAGAATAAGACCTATTATACAAAACGAACCTTAAAAGTGCTTTAATCTTTTTTTTTCTTTTCTTTCGTAAAGTAATTAATTTTGTTTCGTGCTTTTCAGACACTTAGATTCAGCATAAAAATTGCTTCCGCCTAAAAAGGAATTTGCCTAAGGTGTATAAATTATCCTGCTTAATTTATGTGCAATTATCTTGAAACCGCGGAGTTTTAAATTATCTTTTCAATTTGAGCGATTTACACTGTCTAGATAATTTTCGATGCTAAAGCATTTACGATCGTTGTTTCAACTCTGCAAAAGAGATCGGAACGAGAATGAAAACTAAACGAAAAATTTGAGTGCAGCTCCGAAAGAAAAACTTTAAATGGCATTAAACGTCCCAATGTTTTGTGTTTGTATCATTTATACTTGTAAAGTTTATTTTGAATTAACTCTTAAACAACTTCACTCATTCATTTGATATTTAAACTCACTAATTGTTTAAGTGTTTTCTCGCTCAACTCTAAAGAATGCTATTAATTATACAGAATTATATGCCTAATTAATACAACTAATTAAAAATGTTAGTAAACTAATTCGATCTTTTTGTGTACCGTAAAATTTGTATAATAAGTATAGAGCAATATTTTTCAACAAAAGATTTAGGCTTAAATTAAACACTCGTCTTCACATTTAAGTTTTGACATCCAATTAAAAATACTACACTCTAACTGAAAAAAAAATTAAATAGCAATAAACATTCCAATGTAAGGAGTCTATTTATATTTGTTAGGTTTATTTTGAATTTAATTCCAGAAAACTTTAATAATTTAACTTATAATGCAACTCGCTAATAGTTTCACTGTTTTCCTGAACTTCTGTTAGGTATGCATATGATTAGAGAAAAATACATGCGTAGTTATTAGAACTAACTAAAATTTCTAGAGAATATCTTTCTTTCGTTTATGAATAACTAATTTAGTACCACAGTTATAGAGTAATATATGTTTGAAAAAATCCTCTTTAAGTTTAATGTTCAATTAAAATATATGTTGTTTGCAATAGAAACGTTCTTATGATTACTATTATTATCATTACAATTTAAAACTTATTTGTGAATGATATTAAAGCTCACTAATTATTTAAGTGTCTCTACTGACATATGCAAAGAATATTAAATGCAGAGATATATAATTAATTATTAGAACTAGTAAAAATTGTTAAAAAAACATATGTTAAATGTAACACATATATACATTTGTAAAGCATGTATAAAGAAAAAAATGACAGAAAGTGAATAATCATTCACATATAAAATAGTTTACTAGAGAAATTAGGATGAAACAAAAACATTCCAAAATTAGAAAAATATAATTGAACTCTTATTTTCTGTAATATTATTTTTATTCTTAAATATTGATTACATTTCTCTATTATTGTATCTCATTCTTAAATTGAGAGTAAGAGTTAGAAAAAGCTAAATAAAAATTATATAAAAAAAATTAGAATTATTAAACGCATGAATAAATACTTAAATAATAAATTGGTGTTGTAACTATATAATTTAAAGAAATATTATTTTTTTTATTTAAAATGGCATTGCTTAAAGAGTTTAGCCATTTAAACATTTTAAGTATCAGTATAATTTACAATCTTTACAAAATGTTAAAAGTTGAATATTTCATAATAATATCCACCAAAATGGCATTTTTAGATTATGAAAGATATATTGTAATATATTAAATATTTTGTTAACTAAATGTGATAAATGTTTCAATTTTCTAATAGCAAACACCAAAGGCATAAATTTTTTCCAAAGCATTATTTTCAATTAGCAGTATTAACCAAACGATGGTCGAATGGTTAGGGTGCTGCTCTTCATTGCCGGGTATCGTGGGTTCGAATCCCACTGAGGCATGAATGTTCGTAGCCGTTCGGCATCGGCTTTAACCCCTTAAATCACGATTTTTTTTAGGAAAATCTGACAAAAAAAATTATTTGCATTAAGACAGAAAAAGAATATATAAGTATAGTGTAAGTTATTTTTTTGCAATTTTAGTTCTGAGTGGTGACTAGAGAGCGAGAAAGGGGGTAAAAGTTATAAAAAATTGCTACACAAACAAAGTGTAAACGATTTGATTGCATATTTATTTTGAATTTTGCCCGTGTCAGACACGGGCAAATGCGTCACTCCAAACCAAAACAAAACTATTTAGCAGTTTTAGCTACCGCTTAGCAGTGAGTTCTCTATTTAATTTGTTTAATATTTAATTTAATGTAAAACTTATCTTGAATATTTTAAAATTTTGCATAATTTTACAATTTTTTAATTTTACGCCAATTATATGTAATACAGCGTAAGAGTATATTATTTTTGTAAATATTTATTTTTAATATATAAACAAATGAAAATTAATCCTATTGTGTTAGAGCCAAATGATTTTTTTTCAATTTATGTATAAAATTTTCATTTGCTGTTTTTTTAAATGGTTCCTTATATTATGATACTTAAAAAAATTAAATGACAATTTTGCTGCACTTCAGTGTCATTAGAATAGATATGAACTATACATAATACAAATTTTAAAATATATACATTGAAAAAATATGTTAAACAATTTGAACGAAATTAAAATGTTTACTAAAGTTACACAATGAAATAAAAACACTTAGAAATTAAACTTTATATTTTCAACTCTAATTTTTATTTAGACAACGCTATATTTTGTATCCTATTAAAGTAATAATATTATGCATATTTACAAAAATAAGAAGGAAACATTTTGCACAAAAACTATGTGTTAAATTAACAATAATTTTAATTATTATTTTTCTAAATTTTTATTTATATATACAAAGATTATATCACAAAAATAAAAAAAAATCTATGTCAGTAGAAAATTTAATTTTAAAGTATGTATATTATACTAAATTTCAGAAAATAATGTTGACTTTGTATCAGTTAAAACACAAGATAGCTCTTAAATCTCAACAATTCATGTTACATATGAATATAAATTAATAAAATAACAATTTTAAAGCTTCAAATGGTAATTTCATTGCATCCAATGCTTTAAAGGATCTAAAAATAAAGAATTTAATATGAAAGCAATTGTATAGAATTGTTTTTAAATAGCTCAATGACTTTATTTAAAATAACTCATAAAATAAATAACATATAATGACTATCTTAATTGGAAATCATTTCAAATATTTTATTTATATAAAAAGTCCTAAGAGAATTTCTTTATCGTTAAATCCAGAAAAATATTAAAAAAATAAGCTAAATTCTGCTGAGATGTATAGATTTAATTAAAGCAAAAGAAATAATGGTCATATAGAATTTTGTAAGTTTATCAAACTGTTCAGACAACGATATCATTACTTCTCTATTAACTGAATTCTTCATTTATAATAAGAAAGATAAAAAAAATACCCTGAAACTTAAAACTTGGACAATTTCCTAGTTTTGTTTCAAATAAGAAAAAAAAATCTTAATGCTGCGTCAGTGAAATAAATCGAAACAAAAATATAAATTTAGAAAAATAATTACACAAACAAACACACTCACATTTATATATATTTCAAAGAGAATTCGCATGGCGTAGTCAAAGGCGGAGGAATAATCATTGGAACCCATTTTTCTTAGAAAGTTTAATTTTCTTTGATTTATAGGACTGTCAAGATAAGCTATATTAATTTCTTGTTGTTTTACATTATTTTGATGTTTTTCTTCTCCAAGATAATATATTTGAAATTCATTTCAAAACTTTTTACAGAATTATATTTTATTAAAGAAATACGTTACAAGCCAATAATTATTTAAAGTGCAATTTCTTTCAGTTGAAGTTTAAAGTATGTATTCGATTCTTTCTTTAGAATTTTGTTGTAAGATGACTTAATGTAGTTTTTAGAAAATTAATAAGTTTTTTATTTACTATAAAATGTTTTTTAATATTGTTAAAATTGTCAGTTTGAGAAATTACAAATTTTGTAATAATTGAAATTTATTTCTGTTAACATTTCTAGATGGGGACTTCCTAAATGTAATTTTAGTTTATTATGCTGATACAAATTTATAACAATTAACTAGGGAGTTACTATTTTTAATGAGAAAAACTATAATAGATTATAGGACATTAAAGTATTTTCAGGGATATCAATATTCGGAATGTCTCCAAAGAAATTTATTTTCTTAATTTAACAATTTTACGCATTTAGTGTGTAGTTATAATTTAACAGATCGTTAATCATCATCGTCATTTTTTGAATATGAAATCTTAGTGAAAAAGAGCAGAATTTTGTGTTTAACATTTTAAATAATTTGGCTGATTTTTTAGGAGAGGGTAAGCTTTTTTTGTGATTATGTTTTGAAAAATGTTAGTTTATTTAAAAAATATTTATTTTCAATATCAAAATCTTAAATGATTTTTAGTTGAATTGGAATTTGATGGTAAATAAATGATTCATTAATGGTAGTGATAAACAGAATGCATAAAAATTATTTAGATACTGACAGAATTAAAAATACTTAATACCTTTTGAAAGCTCTTTAAATTTAGAATTGAGATACCTACCAGTTTCATATATATTTTTATAAATCATCGACTTAAACATTAGTTGTTTCTTTAAATTTCTCTCTAAACTTCATCCCGAGGTTTATTAAAAAGTCAGTACAAATATAAATATTCAAATTATATAAAGTTTATTTAATGGAAATCAGGTTCGGAAAATAGACGGGATTGTATATAAATGTTTAACTTTTAACATTGTAGATTAAGACAAGTAACGTAAAATACAATGTCACCATTTTTTCAAAATTATTGTTGGATATCGCTAAAAAAAGTTACTACTTAAAATATACTTAATTAGCTATATTTTGTATTCCACCGTTATTTATGAACTCACCAATCTTCTTTGTCGCATGTGCCTGATGTAAGGATTTTAATTTATTTAATAAAAAGTGTCGAACTAACTATTTAATTAGTCTTTATCCTCAATAACTTCGTTTTTATAGCTAAGCATTATTCTTGGCTTAAATACTATTTAATCTAAATAATATGTTGTAGCATAACGTTGAAAAAATGTTTGGGATTTTTAATAGAATGGTTTAGTTTAGTTTTGGGCTCTTTATTATTATACTTTGCTTATTTTCTCTACGATGGATAAATGAATGCGATAGAGTCTACATTTTCAAGATAATTTCAATCGACTATGAACATTCTTGACAGCAATGGTATTTGAACTCATGCTCAAAAGTGAAATGGTTTACACGCAGTTGAAGAAGCACAGAAACAAAATATTGTATTCATTTCACGTTTTAATATTTACAATACTAAAGTTTTATTAACTTTCATTTACAACGATGTTCAATTTTATTATCGGGACAAATTTTATCATATAATTACATTTTATGTAATTTAAATCTGACTTATAATTAATCCTAAAATAGTTATCATCCTTTAAATTTGATATTTTTGGTCAAGATCATTCAAAATTTATTTAAAATTTGAAGCATCTTATAATGATAAAAAGTTCAGTATTCAACAAGGCTAAATTAGAAGATTCACAATATAATCTAACTAGTAATTATAACTGGTATATCTACAATATATATATTGTAGATATATAGTGTTATATATAGAATAATATGTTAACAATATATGCTATGCAATTAATTTTTAGTTAGTGTCTTGATTTAAACATCACGTCTGAATCTAGGTTGCAGGTTTAAGCCTGGAAAGTGTCCAAAATACGCATTAGTCATTAACTCTAATTTCAATAATTACAAGATTTATTTTCATATTTGTTAGATTTGTTTCTTCCATGACAACAAGAGGAAGAAAAATTAAAAACATTAGAGTCATTTTGAGGAAAAATCCGAAATTTCACTTTAAATTCCTTACTTAAAATTTCTTAACAAAATAACCAAGAATACCTTCATAATCTACTTAAGCATAAATGTCATTTTTACATAGAACTAATGCATGCAATCTTCTTATAAAAATGGTATTATTTATTATATTTTTTATAATTTTATAAGCAAAATAAAACTTGTACATAAATCTTTCCATCTTTCATTTTCGTTATAGAAAATCCGAGTGCAGATATTCCCTGCGACAGATATCTATTGATATCCCAAACCCAGTGATACTCTTATATCTCGTACATAAAGGATTTAAGAAATGAAAGCACGAAAACGCTGATATTCATAAAAAACCATCAACTTCTATTTGGCTAGTTGCCATAAGAAATATATATCCGTTTCCTTGGCACGAGCAAATGCATTTTTCTTTTCTTCTTTCCTCTCACTGTGATCATTATGGAAATAAATGCTAAATCTTGCTTCTTTTCTACAAGAAGAAAATAGTAGAAAAACTATTTTTTAGCATTTAAAAACTGTGTACTTAACATTACCAGAGATTATTGTCAAGTCTCAGGTTACAGCATTTCTATTATCATGATATATTTGAACTAAGAATGTAAACAAAGAGTATTATGACAATTAGTCAGAGAAATTCCTTTTGGCAAGGGAAATTGAAAGTTGACCTGAACATTTGAGTGACTTTCAGGTGAAATCGTAAATCCATAAATAGGTTGGTTGCTTTTTTTTGGATCTATAATATTGATTTGCTACAAGAGGGGTAATGAGTTCAGAACCTACTACTTAAAACCCGTAACAAACATGCCAGCATTGATATTCCTCCATGAAATGACAAAACGAAATATAAGCTACACACAGCTTTATCTTTCTTTGAGTAGAAATATTGCATCACGTTGGTTAAAACTTTTGAATAATTCGGTTCAAAAATACAGTTACACACTACAGTTTTTAGTGATTAAAAAATAAAATTTTTATATATGTCTGAGATAAATTTGAAAAGTTACATATAAGGACTTAATTAACAGTTCTTATTACTCTCATCTCTATTTCAGTATTTTTTATTGTGTAAAAGTTTAAAAATTGTTTTTATATGTATCATAAGGAATAAAAGACAAAATAGTTTGGTAGATGCTTGTAACTAATAACACAGGGCTGCGAAATTGAAATTTTTGAAAAATACAAGAGAAGTTTTTCCTTCTTTTTAAGTTATTTGGTATGCTGATTTTGAAAATGACCTCCATTTTTTCCATCACGTCAGGATTTTTTGTAAATATACATATTGCTGGTAATTGATATACATATTACTGGTAATGTCCTATATGGAAAAAATGCTCTCGAGCTGTTTGCTTGTACTGACTGGAAACAGTGGATTTTATCTATTCATATGAGTTTATTTAATCTGTTTATGATGAGGCATATTAATTTTTAAACAACAATATAAAAATATATATATATATATATATATATATATATATATATATATATATATATATATATATATATATATATATATATATATATATATATATATATATATATATATATATATATATATATATATATATATATATATATATATATATATATATCTGTCTGTGTTTCTGGGCAATATCTTATTAGTTATATTAATGAAGTTTATTAAGTAGTAACGTCCCCATTTTTAATTATCTTAATTAAAATTAGCTTATTTGATAATTTTATTCAATTTTAATGAGAAAGTGCTGCAAAATTTTGATTCAAATTTCCCCGAATAGAAATCTATTTGTCCCATTTAATGAAATATAAAGAACTGTGTATCACACTAAAGAATGTTGAAGTTGTTTGTACAGTCATAATGTTATTCAATAAATTGATAAACATTTACAAATCAAATAAATTTTCCTACAAATTATATCAACACATAAAATGTGAATTCAAATTTCCCTGAATTGAAATCTACTTGTCACATTTGATGAAACATAAAGAACTGTGTATCACAATAAAGAATGTTGAAGTTGTTTGTACAGTTATAATGTTATTCAATAAACTGATAAACATTTAGAAATGAAATAAATTTTCCTACAAATTATAACAACACATAAAGTTTTAATTCAAATTTTCCTGAAGTGAAATCTACTTGTCACATTTGATGAAACATAAAGAACAGTTAATTACAATAAAGAATGTTGAAGTTTTTTGTACAGTTATAATGTTATTCAATAAATTGATAAATATTTAAAAATCAAATAAATTTTTCTACAAATTATATCAACACATATTATTTTAATTTGTATTTCACTTAATTGAAATCTACTGGTCATATTTGATGAAACATAAATAACTGTGTATCACAATAAAGAATGATGAAGTTATTTGTACAGTTATACGGTTGTTAAATAAACTGATAAACATTTAAAAATCAAATAAATTTTCCTACAAATTATATCAACACATAAAATTTTAATTCGAGTTTCCCTGAATTGAAATATACTTGTTACATTTGTTGAAACATAAAGAACTGTGTATCACATTAAATAATGTTAAAGTTTTTTGTACAGTTATAATATTATTGTATAAATTGATAGACATTTAAAAATCGAATAAATTTTCGTACAAATTATAACAACACATAAAATTTTAATTCGAGTTTCCCTGAATTGAAATCTACTTGTCACATTTGATAAAACATAAAGAACTGTATATCACAATAAAGAATGTTGAAGTTTTTTTGTACAGTTATAATGTTATTGTATAAATTGATAAACATTTAAAAATCAAATAAATTTTAATACAAATTATATCAACACATAAAATTTTAATTTGAGTTTCCCTGAACTGAAATCTTGTCACATTTGATGAAACATAAAGAACTGTGTATCACAATAAAGAATGTTGAAGAAGTTTGTACAGTTATAATGTTATTCGATAAATTGATAAACATTTAAAAATCAAATAAATTTTCCTACAATTTATATCAACACATAAAATTTTAATTCGAGTTTCCCTGAACTGAAATCTACTTGTCACATTTGATGAAACATAAAGAACTGTGTATTACAATAAAGAATGAAGTGTTTTGTACAGTTATAATGTTATTCGATAAATTGATAAACATTTAAAAATCAAATAAATTTTCCTACAAATTATATCAACACATAAAACAAAATGTATAGTATAATATACTTTTGCGTGATTTGGACCAATTTAAATTCCCGGAATTTACGCATTAACATTTACTTAAATTTAATGTAAACTAAAGAGGTAAAACAAACATTACATAAAAGAAAATGAATAGCAAGCAATCCTGTGCTCCCTCTTTTTTTTCTTACATTCTTACCTGAATGATTCTTAACATGCGACTAATTTAAAATTAATCACATGTATTTTTACTTGAGTATATCAATTTATTTCGAATTGGATTTCAACAGAAGCATCCGAATACAAAGTACTATTTTGTCTCATTAGGAAACCATCCCATTTCGTTTAAAATTTGTATTACTTTAAAAGGTTTCGGTGCGTCTCATTCGGAGTTCAGAGCATTTATTAGAAAAGAAGACCAATAAAATGAAGCGTGACTGAAAACCCTTATCTTGTTCAGAAACTTAAAGTAAACCCCCCTTGCAACCCCCTTTTGAAATGTTTTATTAAACAAAACAGCGCTCTTTTGAACGCTAAGGACATTTTATGTGCTCTGGTATGTAGTTAAAAATGCATCACCGGAAGAAGGAAAATCCATCTAGTATAGCAATAAAAACATTCTTCAAAAGATAAATGTGCGTCATTTTTAAAAGACGAAAACAACAACAACAACAAAAAATTGTTCTTAATTTTTGGAGGAAAAAAAATATTCAAATAAATTTATTTCTGTTTAGAATCTTGTTGGGATGGTATTAATCTCACTTTTACCGTTTAACAATTCTTCATTCGGGTTACGTCGCTTTTAAACTAATACTTGCCTTCCTTTTAGAGTGTGGTTGAGAACTTCAGCAATTTTTTCTATTATTTCAATTGAATTTTATCTTATTTTAAAATGTTTTTTATTTAATAAAAAAGTCTGAAAACATCTTTTCTAAAACTTATTTTGTATTTATGTAACCCTTTAAAGGTCACCTATATAAACTCTTTGGAATTTAATGAAATTAGTTCATAAATATTACCTATGAACCTTATAAATGCAAAATGTATTAAAATGTTTCTTTACAATCCTTAGGTTTGCATTAGAGAATACCGTAGGAGATATTGAGGGGAGGGGGGTAGCTGACAAACCCACACCCTTATACAGTGAACATAATACTTTAAAATTTTAACTATATTGGAAGAACAATAAATAAGTGTTCTTAAAAAGTGTAATAAATAAATAGCTTAACATTTTATAAGTGTTGTTTGAATAGATATTTTTGCATGGGGTCATACGTGAAAAAATCGAATTACTAACTTTCCAGGTACATCAAGTTTAAATACATATATTTCAAAATAAATAAATAAATTAAGTGTAGTACTATTATTTATAGTAGTTTTTAAATGTCTAAAACATAAAAAACCGAAAAACCCATTCATATTTCTCAAAAAAATAGAGAGAAAAAATGTTTAACAGGAGATTTCCCTGCCAAATCACGATCAGTCAAAGGGTTAAGATTCACAATGTGGGTATGTTCGAAAACAATTAAATATGTAAGATTAAAACTAAACTCCTCGGGTCAAGAGCCCCTAGGGGGTCAGGGCCTACAGTACCAATCTTCATTTACGTTACTATAGTCCAGTAACGTTGGCGCACTAGCTCTTCGCGCTCCCAAGACACAGGTCCGAGGTTCCATCCCCAGGCTGAGCAAGGTTGACACAGCCTTTCATCCCTTCAGTGGGTAGATGAACTGAAGACCAAGCGTGTGTGGAAACTAAACACTGGAGGTTCCGCTTGAGATTGACCACCTAACTTAAACATATGCTTCGCACCTCAGGGCCCTTCGTCACGTAAATGGAGATATATGTAATATTATTTTTGCAATACTTTATACTGTTTTTATGTACCAATGAAATAGGGTTCTGAAATTCTTTGAATTTGTGAAAAAATAATTTTTACATTAAATCTCCTCCATCCTTACTTTCACCTAATATCACAACTAAACAAATACTATATTTGACAGTTAACAATGAATGGTGAAACATTACTATTATTTAGTAAATTAAATATGTTTTTCGTTATGCTGTCGCCCAAAATATAAATGCAGATACCCTTAAACCTTATTCAAAGATAAATGCACTTCATGGACTAAAAAACTGGAGCTCAATTTTGAAAAAACAATATCATTTCGTGCTTAGAACCTTGTTAAAATCATATTAAAATTTTTACCCTTTTTTACATTTCTTGAATTAGTTTAAGTTAATTTAAAGTCAATTGTATACCTTTCAGCTTCTATAGGAGGATTTGAACAATTATTTTATTATTTTCCATTCATTTTAATGTAATTATTTAACGTTATTATTATATGATAGCTTAAAAATTGAGCTCATTATACTACCGCTGAAATATAATTTCATATACCCTTAAACCAATATTCAAAGATAACTACACTTCATATACTAAAAAAGGAGAGATAAATTTTGGGAGAATTTGGAAAATTTTTGGTTATTTTCCCTGAAATTTCTTTCGTTTAAAAGCAATTTTTTATTTGAGACTTTAAAACTTGAAATAAATATATTTTTTGTTAAAAGATTTTTTTTCTGTATTTATATTATAATGTACGTTTGTAAATAACTAAACATGTAAGTTTACTTTTTACGAGAGTTTAGGCTTATTTTATGTACTCTTAAAATATTTCTCTGAATACCTTTTATTTCGTAAAAAATATTTTTATATTTAATCTCCTTTTATGTACCAATACTAGTTATATCACATTTATATAAATATATTTTCCTGTTCACGGTTAACGCCAAAGCGTTATTATCATATAGTATTTTAAAAATGTATCTAATTATGATATCATCGAAATATAAATGCTTATACCCTTAAATCAATATTCGAAGATAAATACATTTCATAAAATAAAAAATAGAGCAAAATTTTTGAAAAAAAAATATTATTTCATGTTTAGAATATTGTTGGTTTCCTATCAAATTACTTTCATTTTTATACATTTCTTCAATTAAATGTTAATTTAAAATCAATAGTATTCCATTTAGATTATAGTGGATAATTTGAACAGTTATTTTATTATTTTCCATGAACTTTCTTTCATTTTAAAGTAATTATTTAACGTTATTATTATATGATAGCTTAAAATGCATCTAATTATACTATCCCTGAAATATAAATTCATATACCCTTAAACCAATATTCAAAGATAAATACACTTCATACACTAAAAAAGGAGAGCTAAATTTTTGGAAAATTTGGACATATTTGGATTAATTTCCATGAAATTTCTTTCGTTTAAAAGCAATTTTTTATTTGAGACTTTAAAACTTCAAGTTAATATATTTTTGTTAGAAGTTTTTTTCTGTATTTATATTATAAAATATGTTTGTAAATAACTAAACATGTAAGTTTCCTTTTTACGGGAGTTTAGGCTTATTTTATGTACTCATAAAATATTGCTCTGAATACGTTTTATTTCGTAAAAAATACTTTTATATTTAATCGCCTTCTCTATACCAATACTAGTTATATCACATTTATATAAATATATTTTCCTGTTCACGGTTAATGCCAAAACGTTATTATCATACGGTATCTTAAAAAGGGATCTAATTATGGTATCATCGAAATATAAAAGCTTATACACTTAAACCAATATTCGAAGATAAATGCATTTCATAAAATAAAAAATAGAGCAAAATTTTTGAAAATATATATTATTTCGTGTTTAGAATATTGTTGGGTTCCTAGTAAATTATTTTCTTTTTTTTACATTTCTTTAATTGGTTTATGTTAATTTACAATCAATAGTATTCCATTTAGATTGTAGTAGACAATTCGAACAGTTATTTTATTATTTTCCATTAACTTTCTTTCATTTTAAAGTAATTATTTAACGTTATTATTATGATAGCTAAAAAATGCATCTAACTATACTATCCCTGAAATATAAATTCATATACTTTTAAACCAATATTCAAAGATAAATACACATCATACATTAAAAAAGGAGAGCTAAAATTTTGGAAAATTTGGATATTTTTTCTTTATTTTCCCTGAAATTTCTGTTTTAAAAGCAATTTTTTATTTGAGACTTTAAAACTTCAAGTAAATATATTTTTGTTAGAAGTTTTTTTTTCTGTATTTATATTATAATGTATGTTTGTAAATAACTAAACATGTAAGTTTTCTTTTTACGGGAGTTTAGGCTTATTTTATGTACTCATAAAATATTGCTCTGAATACATTTTATTTAGTAAAAAATATTTTTATATTTAATCTCCTTCTATGTTCCAATACTAGTTATATCACATTTATATAAAAAAAAATTTCCTGTTCACGGTTAATGTCGAAACGTTATTATCATACGGTATCTTAAAAATGAACCTAATTATGCTATCATCGAAATATAAAAGCTTATACCCTTAAACCAATATTCGAAGAAAAATGCATTTCATAAAATAAAAAATACAGGAAAAGTTTTAAAAATATATAGTAATTCGTGTTTAGAATATTGTTGGGATTCTATTAAATTCCTTTCCCTTTTTTACATTTCTTTAATTGGTTTATGTTAATTTAAAATCAATAGTATTCCATTTAGATTATAGTGGACAACTTGAACAGTTATTTTATTATTTTCCATGTGTGAGAGGGCAGCTATATTTAGATTTGTGAAACTGATTTGCTCGCCACACTCACACGTTGTGGGTTGAATGCCCAAGTTTTTTTCACAACTCCAGGAAGCGTGTGGTGTGGCCAGAGAAACTAAGTACACTTAAACTACACCAAGTTATGGAGATTTGTTATTGGTCTCCAGGAGGCGATTTAGGACCATCCTTGGAGTCCCGGTCCTTCTGGGCAGAGCCGGAAAAGTACTCATTGTAAAAAGGACAATGGAACAACGAACAGGATAATGGAAAAAGTGTAGTGTTGCCTGAGTCGAAAGAAGGAATGTAAAGAATGCAGCGTTCTCTTGGACATTTGCAATTTTTTTTTTGAGGCGTAGCACGTGGAGTGCTCCTTTTACTTTTTAATTTTTTTGCATATTTTCTTATAGTTTCTTCTAATTTTGAACATTATAATATAGAACAGTGGCATTATACTTTAATTAAAAGCAATGTAAAGCAACTTTGGGTTATCAATGTCTTCGAAATGACAATGCAATGTACTACACCACAACATTTTGGTGTCCTTATCGTTTCTTCTAATTTTGAACATTGTAATATAGAACAGTGGTATTATACTATAATTAAAAGCAATGTAAAGTAATTTTGGGTTATCAATGTCTTCGAAATGACAATGCAATGTACTACACCACAACACCATGAACTTTCTTTCATTTTAAAGTAATTATTTAACGTTATTATTATATGATAGCTAAAAAATTCATCTAATTATACTATCCCTGAAATATAAATTCATATACCCTTAAACCAATATTCAAAGATAAATAAACTTCATACATTAAAAAAGGAGAGCTAAATATTTTGAAAAATTCAACATTTTTTGATTATTTTCCATGAATTTGTTTTTCCTTTTAAAACAATTTTTATTTGAGATTTTAAAACCTGAAAAAAATACATTTTTAGAAATGTTTTTCTGCATCTATTTACTAGTGTATGTTTGTAAATAATTAGGCATGTGCGTTTGCTTTTTACAGGAGTTTAGGCTTATTTTATGTACTTATAAAATATGTCTCTTTAATTCTCTTATTTCATGAAAAATGCTTTTTATATTAAATCTTCTCCATCTCAACTGCTACTTAATATCACATGTGAATGATCACAAATTTATGACAACTTTAATATGAGTTTAATTAATCTATCATATTATATTTTCAAATATTAATGCATATACTCTAAATAAAATATTCAAAGATAAAGACAATTTATGGACTAAAAAGAAAAGGTATATCTTTCAAAATTTATATTATATTGCATTTAGAATATTGTTGGAATTATATTTTCCTCTCCCCCTACCCTTTTTACAATTATACACTCAGTTACCATAATTTAAAATTAATTGTATTCCTTTAAGTTTGTAGTGGTGAATTTGAACAATTTTTCTGTTGTTTTCCAGAAATTTTATCTCATTTTAAAGTGATATTTTTTTAGAAGAGTTGTTGAAAAAAACTTTTTTTTATTGTTAGAATCTCTTTTTACATTTAAGAGTTAAAATGTGTGTTTGGTTTTTACAGGAGAATACACTTATTTTATGTACTTATAAAGTATAGTTCTAAAATTCTTTGATATCGTGAAAAAATAATTTATATTTAAATTTCTTGGCCCAACTATCATTTAATAACAAAGTAATCACTTAATATCAAATAAATATTCTACTTTCCAATTAAGCATGAGTAGCGAAACATTATATATGGTAGCTTAAATATATATCTAAGTATGGTATTACCCAATATATGTACTCTTTTATTACAAATTATTGCAAATTATATGTACTTTTTTAGCGTTAGTCAAAGATAAATGTACGTTAAGAAATAAAAAAACACAGTTTTAAGAAATATTTAGAAATATTTAGAAAAAATTATATTTTTCGTATTTGGAATGTAGTTGACATCATATTGTTCTATTTGTCCTCGTTTTATACGTCTTCGTTCAATTTACGTTAATTTAAAATAAATTGTATTCATTTTGGCGTGTAGTGGAGAATTCGTTCACTATTTGTATTATTTTCCATGAATTTTTTCTGACTTTATTTTATTAAAATTCTGAAAAAAATTGGAAACTTTAGATACAAATGCTCTGTGTACTTATATGAGAAAAACTGAGTATATACTTATAAATATGTGTACAGGTTTATTTAACTTTTATTAACATTTTTTTACTTTACGTCAGTTCTTTTCTTCTTATTGATGGAAATTTGATTTAAAATGTTATGACATCGTGAAAAAATAGTTTTGATATTTAACCTTCTATGTGACTAACCTTTTACTTGATATCATCACTAAATGAACATTATGTTTGGTAGCTGACGATAGATGGCAGCACATGACCGTTTATGGGAGACATAAATTTATATTGTATTATGCAACTACATTTTATGAAAGTATCAAACTATGTAAATCAATTATTTTTACTAAATATAAAATAGTACTAGAAAAAGTATCTAATGTAAACGCTAATAATATCTAAATGTATTTTATTTAATTACATTGATAAAATATGTGATTTTGTAGTTAATATTACATGTTTGTTGTAAGTTTGATAAATTAGAAAATTAGTAGAATTATTTAACATGATTAGTAAATTAATGAATATTCATTAGTATCATAGAAGTCATATCTTAGTACTGAATATTAAAATACATTTCATTTTACTTAAGAAAAACATATGGACTACTTCCAGACATAACAACCTTATGTTTCATTTCAACTTGCGTAACTTCATAATAAAGATATCTTATTACTTGCAAGAATATAAAAAATTTTAAGAAGCATGCATTAAAAACATTACGAAATTTTAGATGATGTATTGAATTGTATAATATGGAACACACAATTAATATAAAAAAATTGAAATCGAAGGAGTGGAAAACAATGTAAAATGCTGTTAAAAATAGCTGGAAATTGATAAGTGAAGGTAGAAATAACATTTTATAGACGTAATAACAGAAACTGTCATGTATTTTAAGATATTTATTTTACAAAACATGGTATAAAATATAGGGAGGTTAAGATTAAAACAAAATTCCTGGTGTAAAATATCTAACTATTAAGAAATAATAATTTGTCTTTTTCCATTATAATTTGTTAAATTATTTCACTTATTAAATTTTACAATATTCAAAAAAGATCATAGAAGACATAAAGATTAGATTTTCTCTTGGATGTATGTGATTTTATAGTTATCAGACGACTATACGATTTAGATATACAGTCTGTTCCATAATAGCATGTCCCTCATAACTTCATCAATAGACAGCGAGCAGATACCGGCCTAATTGCACGCTTTCTCCAAACATTAGAGAAGAATACTTTATGGTTATATTCTTTATTCGATTTCTTTTGCTGTGTTTAAATCAACAATTCCAAAATAAGTGCTGCGTATGCGAGGCGTTTTGAGGCAGTGTTTCTGTGTAACCATCCAAAAGGACCAAAAAATGTCTTGTGCAGCTGCAGCTCGGTACATGAGAAAGTCGGAGTCGTTCGTCAAGAAGCGAGTAGCACGTTATAAAGCGGTACAAAATATGGACGACCAACCGGAACGGGGTAAAAGCAGCTCAATGTCAAAATCAAATCATAATATATTCTTGCATAATCAATAATAATGGCGACTGTACAAAAGTGAAATGCATTTCAGTTTAATAAGTGTACCACACGGTACAAATGTATTTTTAACTAATTCGTTTGTATTTTCAGAGAAATAGGCGACACATTCTTATGAAACAGGCTATATATATGCAGTTCGCGCCAATAATATTTTATGAGTTTGCTTTTTGTCTCAGTTCGTTAGATATCAGATCCTGAATAAGGTATTTGTGCAATTCTTTACATTGGGTATTGTTACCATTTTATATAGAGCTAGCTGTCATAATAAGATAATTAATAATTCTGCTTTGCTTCATGTGTATGAATGTTGAAATAAAAAAAATATCCCCACACTGGATGATAAAAATAAATAATCCATTGCCATTAAGGGTTATACATGAAATAGAAAGATATGATCCAGAAGTAATTAGAATTTTTCTTCTGTGCATTTCTGGTAGATAGCAAAAGCATGTATATAGAGTGGACTCCGCTTAATGTGATCGCGGTTGATGTTCTTAATCGCTTATTGTTATCGAAATCACTTGGAACCGATTTTCTCTATTCATTTGTATGTTAAAATTATCGCTTTATGTGATCGTTACATCGGTTAATGGGATCAGTTTTCGAACCTCATTTTAACTGGAAAGGAATATTCACAATATATTCAGAAGGAAGCCATTATTTTCTTTCCCTTAGCTGTTGTTTTAATTTCCGAGAATTCTCCTCTTCAACCTAGGGAAATGGGACATTAACAAAGCAGAGGGGGCTTACACGTTCCTGGATTCTTTCAGAAACATGCGCACCCTGCTGTTGGTCAATGATTGTCAGATAAGCAGAAGGCAACACATTCTTATCGGAACTGAGAAGAAGCTTATTCACATTTAATGCCTTGCTCGCTTACATCCAGTTTCTCGATATGAGAGCTAGAAAGCGAAATGATTTAACATTAATACAAAAGATCAACATTTTAAATCGTTATGACAGGTTGATTATGATTATTTATCAATTATGACAATTTATCAATGAGCTGCTCAGAAAAAAATATAGACAGTCAACAATTAATCAATATTTTTAATTAGGTATAAAATTCTTGTTTTTCAAAAGATAATATACAGTACATAAATATGAGGTGAGTTTTTTCATTTTGTTTTGAAATTTAGTACTTGTGAATTAAAGGGGGCGGGTTAAATTTATCTAATTTTGCATATCATTTATCGTTATCAATCGTTTATTGTTATCAGTATCACTGTATCCTAAACTGATCACAATAAGCGGAGTCCATTGTACTTAAAAATATTTAGTGGAATGTTCAAGATATATTCCAACAAAATGATCCTAATTCTCATGGGCCAGTGGCCTAACAGTGATATGTTCTGTTACTTCGTTATCTATTGCTTATTATCCATATCTGGTTAAGGTTTAAGATGCATTGATCTACTAAGCTACGCTACCCAAAATGGTGTTTTATTAAACTCTGTAGAAGGGGCAATGAAACCTTCTAAATATTGCAGAATGATTACAAAGATGAAGTTTTGTCCCAATTGCAAGTCCTTAAGAAACACACTGCATTTACAAACAGAAAATTAAAAATGATCTTCCTTAGGACAACCATTGACTACGAAAATGCATGCTGTAACAAAGAGTTAAACTACAACAACTCCAGCTCGTGTGACTGACCTAAAGGCGAAAGTGGTATCAGTGACCTTCCTTCAACCCTACTGGACAAGAGGGGTTGTAAACCGCGGAGTAACAAACTTCGGCCCAGGAAACGCTGTCCAACGGACCTTTGTTCGAGAGATCTGTGGGCCGCCTCATAGGGATATCAAGGAAGAAGAGTCTGTAGCTGAAAATCTGTCACCATTTTTCTTTTTATAAGACCAAGATGTTGGGAGAATTTTCATTTAAGTATGGTCCCTCTGGGATGATCACTTAAATACCATTCTTATTGCTTATTCTCACCTTTATTTATATTTAAAATATAAAATAATTCAGCAGGAAGTATTAGTTTTTATTGTTATTTGTAATTTCTCACGGGGACTCTAGTCATACGTGCGGTTAGTCTCGACCCGCAGCTGGTCTTCACCTCAAAACATGTAAACATCAAACGAATGAGGAATATTCTTAGAATCAACCATTAATTAAGTTTACGTTCGGTTTAACGGATTTCAATTATTAATTCCCAATTTTATCTTTAAAAACTCAAGCGATTGAAGAAAAGTGGTATCTGCTTCCCACATATAGCTACCAACCGGATTTTACATTACAACGCTTGGCCGCACACGGCTTTATTTTTAACTGTATACCTAAAAAGAACACATTTTCTTATGCATCATAAAGCTTCGATCTAGTTGTCTGACAACATGTTTTCATGGATTAAAGTAAACATTAAAAAACGTCGTTCACCAGATGTCATATACGTAACCACAAGACTCTAAACAATCACTACACATACAAAAGTTTCTATAAACTCATAAATGAAAATATGCTAAACACCGTAATTTGATTGGCGGACTAATATTATGGCTTTTTTGAGTTAAATTCAAGTTTGATTTGGTTAAGAAAATTAATCAAGGCCTAGATAGTTGAAGGTATATTATTTCAATACATATTGTTTCTTTCTACTTTGAGATGAGATGAAATATGGAGACTTGTTTGAATCTAAAATCTACGCTTATTTGTTGAATCGTGAATTCATCACAGAGATTAATTAAAAAAAAGGAAGTTAGAAGGTTGGACATTAATTCATTTATACACAAAAACTTGGCTACAGAAATACAGACAGCAGTATTATTCGGTTTATAAATTTCAGTGTCTTATTACGAGTTTCATCAGATTTCATCATCTATTTAGCAAATTTTAATAGTTTCTTAAGAATCTTAGAAATGTGACTTATAATCTTAAATAACCTATTCATTAAAATTCCAATATTAGAAATCATCATCGTTATCAAGTCAGAAAATGGTATAAACAGATAATAAGAGCTTTAAACAATTTCTCTCATAAGTATATAAAAAATATTGTAAAAAAAAACAGAGAAATGAAAATGACTTCTTTTGTAAAATATTGATCAACAATATTTAATAATATTTGAAATTATCAAAATATATTTTTATGTATATGAAGTCATAAGTAACTGCAACAAATTATTTCTTAATATCATGACACATAACATTTGAATTTCATAGTTGCTTTATCTCGAAATTTTCAGTTTGATCTTAAATACTAAATAATCTAATTTCTCTTTCTTTTTATGATTCTGATATTTTCAGTATAATGTTTCAAAAAAAGTATCTAAAATATTATTTTTTATTTAGTAATCCTCCAAAATTTTTTAAAAGCAGTATCATTAACGTAATAATATATATAAAAAATTACATAAAAATGTTTTAAAATTTGTAAACTTAAAATGATTGTTTTTTATCTAAAAGAATGCATAATATTATATTGAACAATAATTTTGTTAGCATGTAAAATACTTATAACTAAAAACCATATAAATATTAAAAATTATTCTGTGTTTTAAAATAAGATCTATAAATTTTATAAATACTATATACAAGAAAAGACATCGGATTTTTCCTTAAGGATAGTTTTTAAACATTAGATTTTTGAAAAATTTTTTTTTTTTTTTATAAATATGATACCTTTATTCAAGCATTATATATTTTAAATATATTATTACAAATAAATTTAAAAATAAAATTCACGAACTCAATAGGTTAATTTATTGATTTATACAATTTAAATAAAACGATGTACTGCTACTATTACTTTTATACAATACACTACGTATAAATATACAAATTTGGTCTATGATATTAATGTTATACACATACGAATGTATTAAAAATGAAAATTTCTGAAATTTATATTTTAATATGTACATCTTATAAATTATTAATCCAATCTAATTATGATTTCTTGACAAATATCATAAAATGTATTTTCTTTAATATATTTATTAATATCATATTTAAAATCTATCTACTACAAATAAATTTGTTACAAATATTATGCTTACGAATCATATGGATTGATAATTTATGTTTATTGCTACAGTTCATAATAGCAAGATGTGCAACTAATTATTTTGGTATTCTACAATAAACTATTAATACTCTATTTTTTATGATAGTTAATATTTTTACATGAATGTAGTAAAAGTGACCAATATTCTGAAATTAATAATGTTAATCTTATAAATTATTGATAATCTTATTTATTCTTGACAAATTATCATAAAGTATATTTGTTTTAAATATGATATTTATTCAACCTAACATATTTTAAAATATACTACTACAAACTAAATTTGTAAAATTAATAACACGAACTAATACAGATATTATTTAGAGATATTGTTGCATTCATAATAGCATCGATGATTCTACTATTTTACCATTTACAATAAAATTCGATATCATTAAGCTTTTTATGAATTAAATATACACATGCTAATGCAGAAAAGTGACCAATATTCTAACCAAACCTTTATATACTGGTACGTACATAAAAATTATTGAAAAATCTTACTACGAAGACAAATTGAAAAAATATATTTGTTTTAATATGATACCTATATTTATATTTTAAAATATATACTACTACAAATCAAATATGTTACAAATTAATTAATGCTACGAACTAAAAAGATTGATTATTTAGTGATTTTTTTTTACAATTCATAGTAGCAGATGATTCTACTATTTTTATTCTAAAATAATACGTAAATTTTATCGAGTCTTGGTGTATGACAATTAATATAAATGCTAATGCAGTTAAATGACCAATATTCTAAAAATTATATACTAATACGTAATTTAAATTATTAAAATCTTGCTTACGAGTGTCTTGACAACATATCATAAATATATTTGTTTTAAATATGATATTTATTACGTATATATTTTAAAATATGTTCTACTACAAACTCAAATTTGTTACAAATTAATTTACGAACTTATACGGATTGATATTTATTGATTTATTCCTACGAATATAATAAATAGAAAATGCTACTATTTTCTATGCTACAATCATACGTAATATTATATCACAAACTATATAAATGTTAAAAATAATGTATTAAATGAAAAAGTTTTATAAACCTTATATACTAAGTAAATATTATATTATTGCAAACTTACTAAGAGTTTCTTGAATATCATAAAATATATATTTTTTTAATATGATACCTTTATTCCACCGTATTATATTTTAAAATATATACTACTACAAATTCAAATTAGTTACAAATTAATGCTTACGAAATGATACGGATTGAATATTTACTGATTTATTGCTACAATTCATAATAGCATAGATGTACAACTACTATTTTGGTATTCTACAATAAACTACGTAATACTGTATTGTAGAGCCTTGGTCTATGATAGTTAATTTTATACACTTGTGAATGTAGTTAAAAGTGACCAATATTCTGACCAAACCTTATATATTAATATGTACAATCGTATAAATTATTGATCCCAATCTTACTTATGTGTGTCTTGACAAATATATTATAAAATATATTTGTTTTAAATATGATACCTTTATTCAACCGTATCATATTTTAAAATATATACTACTACAAACTCAAATTTGTTACAAATTAATTAATACTGACGAACGAATACAGATTGATTATTTAGAGGTTTATTCTTGCAATTCATAATAGCATAGATGCACTTTTACTATTTTACTATTCTACAAAAAAATACGTAATACTGTATCATAGTGCCTTGGTCTATGATAGTTAATATTATACACATGCGAATGTAGTTAAAAGTGCCAATATTCTAACCAAACCTTATATATTAATATGTACAATCTTATAAATTATTAATCCCAATCTTACGTACGAGTGTCTTGACAAACATATCATAAAATATATTTGTTTTAAATATGATACCTTTATTCAACCGTATCATAATTTGAAATATGTACTACTACAAACTCCATGTTTTTACAAATTAATTAATACAGACGAACAAATACAGATTGATTATTTAGTGATTTATTGCTACATATCATAATAGCATAGATTCACTTTTACTATTTTACTATTCTACAATAAACTACGTAATATTTTATCGAGTCTAGGTGTATGACAATTAAAGTTATACACATGCTAATGCAGTTAAAAGTGACCAATATTCTAACCAAACCTTATATACTAGTACCTACAATCTTATAAATTATTGAACCTAATCTTACTTATGAGTGTCTTGACAAACATATCATAAAATGATTATTAAACAATATTTTATAATTGTACAATGATTTATTTTAAAATACTATATACATGTAGTTAAAAAACCAATATTTACAAATTATATACTAATACGTACAATCTTATAAATTATTGAACCCAATTTTACTTATGAGTGTTTTGACAAACATATAATAAAATGATTATTAAACAATATTTTATAATTGTAGGAAATGCTTTATCTCTGTAAGAATACTACATACATGTCGTTAAAAGAGACCAATATTCTGACCCAAACCTTATATACTAATACGAACAAGCTTATAAATTATTGAACCCAATCTTACCTACGAGTGTCTTGACAAACATATCATAAAATATTTATTAAACAATATTTTAAAATTATAAGCAAGGATTTATCTCAGTAAGAAATACTACATACCTAATATATTTCATTTATTCATCAATATTTAATTCGAAAGAAATAAATGACACATATAATTCACATTTAACATTAAGTAATGTTTTTTTTATTTTAAACTCTATGTACTTTGTTGGGCAAATAATACATTTCTGTCCATCGTAAATACCTTTTACTCACGAAACACTGTTGTTAAAATGTATCGTCCCCCGTAGTGTACTCTAAAAGTAACAGCAAGTAAAATGCACGAGAATGATATTTACTCTTTATTTGTCCTACCAGAAATCTGGAAGTCACGCTATACTCCGGCAGAAAATATTTTCTGTTACAGGGGACAGATGCCATTATCATTGAAGGCGGCATGCAATGTTATTATTTTCGGAAACTTTAAAGCATCATGCATGTAGGAAATGAGTTTCTCTGGTATATTTATTTGTATTGCATTTTACGCGTACACCATTATTTTTCGCCATCTATTACTATACTAACAATGTAACTCTTTGCATGGATTTCCCAACGATCAATATGTAATCTGTAAATATCTGATGTAGATCGTTAAAATACACATACGATCAATGAAATTGATCATTATGTTCCTCCCTTGAAAACCCTGTGATTTATGCTTCTATAAAAGACGATGAAATTTATTATTTATTATTCAAATTTTTCATAGTTTTTTTTGTTTGTAAATTAAAAGAATGAATATAAAATATAAATATCAATGGTTCCTAACACTTTTTTGTCGAATATATGTTGTGTAAAATTTATGTAGACTATGTGCTGTAAGAAAGAATATACATTTAAATCCTATTGAAATATGAAAAAATTAGTATTGCAAATGAAAATTAACTCATATATTATTCAGTATTTTTTAATAAAATCTAGAAAAATGTCTTATTTAACTTCTCTTATTACCTCTTAAATGTCTTATTAAATGTTAGCCATTTATAATGTGCAAACGTACGAGAATTAAAGTATATATCTAAATCAATTCTAAACAATAAATTTGTGTATTACCTGTCACTATTTATAAGAGCACCAGAAAAATATTTTACAAAACATATCAAATTAATTTTCATTAAATTTGCCATTACACATGTCATCTCTAAAAATCAAGAATTACATAATATCAAATTATTTTGTCACTAATAACCAGTTAATATTAATAATGAATATTTTATTACAGCTATATATATGACCTAATTCTGAATCACAATTTTCAAACAATAACAAACAAAATTATTTTTATTTGTATTGCATTTTACGCGTACACCATTATTTCTCACCATCTATTACAATACTAACAATGTAACTCTTTGCATGGATTTCCTAACGATCAATATGGAATCTCCGATAAATCACCTGATGTAGATCGTTAAAATTACACATACGATCAATGAAACTGATCATTTTATGTTCCTCCCTTGAAAAGCTTGTGATTTATGCTTCTATAAACGACGATGAAATTTATTATTTATCATTCACATTTTTCATAGTTTTTTTGTTTGTAAATTGAAAGAATGAATATAAAATATAAATATCAATGGTTCCTAACACATTTCGAATATATGTTGTGTAAAATTGATGTAGACTATGTGCTGTAAGAAAGTATATACGTTTAAATCATACTGAAATATGAAAAAATTAGTATTGAAAAATAAAATTAACTCATATATTATTCAGTATTTTTTAATAAAATCTAGAAAAATGTCTTATTTATATTATATTTATTATATATATATATATTATATATATAATATATATTATAAATATATATATATATATATATATATATATATATAATATATATATATATATATATATATATAATATAGACAATATTAGTAAACATATTTTTCTAAATGAATGCATAAAACACATTAACATTACAAATACTCAATATTAAATATTTGTTATTTTAGAATTTAAATTTATTGGTTTTTAATTCATATCAATAATATGTAAACTTTGAATAATGAAAATTTTGTATTAATAAAGCATTGAATTTAATAACTCGTTTAAATTCTTTGCATAAAAATACAGATAAAAATTGAATAATAGAAGTATTTCATTATTATACTAAGGTAATACGTATTGCTAATTCTAAATTATTTTTTGTTTTCAATTTTATAAAGGTAAATAAAATACACTTAAAATTCAAATAAAAAAACTGAATAATATTTTATTTTGTAACTTTTCTATGTATTACTGTATGTCTCTATATTTTATTTCATATTCATTTAAATCATCTGCTTTTTTAATTCAGTTAGATAAAGTAATATAAATTGAATGTATGCTTCATAATTTTCAAAAAAAAACATTCTGTTTGATAATTTCTTTAAATTTGAAAATTCCAGATGAAATGTTAGCCATTTATAATGTGCAAAAGTAGAATTAAAGTGTTAATAAATCAATTCTAAATGATGAATTTGTGTAATGCACTATTTATATAGCATCAGAAAAATATTTTAAAAACATATAAGATAATTTTAAGTTTTGCCATTAAATGTCATCTCTAAAAATCAAGAATTACATATAAAATTATTTGTCACTATAAGCAGTTTAGTATTAATAATAAATATTTTTTACAATATATACATGAATAATTCTGAATCACAATTTTCAAAAAATAACAAACAAAATTATTAATATTTGTATTGAATTTTAACATACACATTATTTTTTAATCTATACAATACTAACAATGTAAACTTTTGCAAATGGTCTCAACGAAATATGGATGATAAATGATGTAGATCGTTTAAAAATACTTTGCATAAACTGAAATTTTTATGTTCCTCTCTTAAAAACTTGTGATAATGCTTCTATAAACGACTAAATTTATTATTTTTTATTCAATTTTATATTTTTGTTTGTAATTAAAAGAATAAA
This sequence comes from Pardosa pseudoannulata, assembly GCA_032207245.1. Lineage (NCBI taxonomy): Eukaryota > Metazoa > Arthropoda > Arachnida > Araneae > Lycosidae > Pardosa > Pardosa pseudoannulata. The sequence continues at coordinate 55,345,973 of CM063501.1, read as the reverse complement.
AAATATAATAAAACTTTTCTAAAATTTTTTGTAATATATGTTGTGTAAAATTTATGTAGACTATTTCAAGAAACATTTTTTAAACTCATACTTTAAAAAAATTAGTATGAAAAGAAAATATGATATTGTATTCAATTTTTTCAAAAAAAATCTATTTGATAATTTCTTTAAACATTGAAAAATTCTAGAATAAATTTTAGACATTTATAATGTGCAAAAGTAGGAGAATTAAAGTATATATATAAATCAATTCTAAACGATAAATTTGTGTATCTGTCACTATTTCTAAGTGCATCAGAAAAATATTTTACAAAACATATAAAGATAATTATAATTAAATTTTCCATTACGCATGTCATCTCTAAAAATCAAGAATTACATAATATCAAATTATTTTGTCACTACTAAGCAGTTAATATTAATAATGAATAGTTTATTACAACTATATCTATGACCTAATTCTGAATCACAATTTTCAAACAATAACAACAAAATTATCTTTATTTGTATTGCATTTTACGCATACGCCATTATTTTTCACATCTATTGCTATACTAACAATGTAACTCTTTGCATGGATTGCCCAACGATCAATATGGAATATTCGATAAATCATCTGATGTGGATCGTTAAAAGTACACATACGATCAATGAAACTGATCATTTTATGTTCCTCCCTTGAAAAGCCTGTGATTTATGCTTCTATAAACGACCATGAAATTTATTATTTATTATTCATAATTTTCCTCGTTTTTTGTTTGTAAATTAAAAGAATGAATATAAAATATAAATATCAATGGTTTCTAACACTTTTTTTCGAATATATGTTGTGTAAAATTTATGTAGGCTATTTGCTGTAAGAAAGAATATACGTTTAAATCATACTAAAATATGAAAAAAATTAGTATTGAAAATGAAAATTATCTCATTATTCAATATTTTAAATAAAATCTATAATATCTTATTTTGCATAAATATATAAATATGTATATAAAATATAGACAATGACTTAGTAAACAAATATTTTTTCTAAATGAATGTCAATAATGAAAAACATCAACATTAATCTAAATACTCAAACATACGTTAATTATTTGTTAATGTAGAATTTAACATTTAGTCAGTTTTTAATTCATATCAATAAAATGTAAACTTTGAAATGGTCTCATGAAAATATAGTGCGGATGTTAAGTAAAGCATTGAATTTAATAACTCGTTTAAAATACTTTGCATAAAAATACAGATAAAAATTAAATAACAGAAGCATTTCATTAAGTACACTAAGGTAATGCGTATTACTAATTCTAAATTATATTTTTGTTTTCAATTTTAAAAAGATAATAAATTACGCTTAAAATTAAAAATAAAAAACTGAATAATGTTTGATTTTGTAACTTTTCTATGTATTACTGTATATTTCTATATATTTTATTTCAAACATTTTATTAAACTCCAGGTACTTTAAACAAAATTAATTCAGTGTTAGATAAAGTAATAATAAATTGTATGTAAGCTGCTTCATAATTTTCAAAAAAAATCTATTTGATAATTTCTTTAAACATTGAAAAATTCTAGAATAAATTTTAGACATTTATAATGTGCAAAAGTAGGAGAATTAAAGTATATATATAAATCAATTCTAAACGATAAATTTGTGTATCTGTCACTATTTCTAAGTGCATCAGAAAAATATTTTACAAAACATATCGTTAATTTTAATTAAATTTGCCATTAAATGTCATCTCTAAAATCAAGAATTACATAAATTCAAATATTTTGTCACTACTAAGCAGTTAATATTAATAATGAATAGTATTAAACTATATATGATCTAATTCTGAATTCAATTTTCAAATAATAACAAACAAAATTATTTTTATTTGTATTGCATTTTATTAATTAATCTATTTAATAACAATGTAACTCTTTGCATGGATAAATGATCAATATGAATCTCGAATAATCACCTGATGTTGATCGTTAAAATTACACCTATGATTTATGCTTCTATAAAAGACTAAATTTATATTTATTATTATTTTATTTTTTTTAAATTAAAAGAATGAATATAAAATATAAATATCAATGGTTCCTAACACTTTTTTGTCGAATATATGTTGTGTAAAATTTATGTAGACTATGTGCTGTAAGAAAGAATATACATTTAAATCCTATTGAAATATGAAAAAATTAGTATTGCAAATGAAAATTAACTCATATATTATTCAGCATTTTTCAATAAAATCTATAAAAATGTATCTTTTATAAATATATAAATATATGTATAAAATATAGACAATGACTTAGTAAGCAAATATTTTGTGAATATAATGAAAAAGATTGGAATTAATCTAAATACTCAAACATACGTTAAATGTTTGTTAATTCAGTCGGTTTTTAATTCATATCAATAAAATGTAATCTCTGAAAAGCTCTAATGAAAATTTAGTGCGGATGTTAATTAAAGTATTTAATTTAATAACTCGTTTAAAACACTTTGCATAAAAATGCAGATGAAATTAAATAATAGAAGCATTTCATTAATTACACTAAGGCAATACGTATTACTAATTCTAAATTTTATTTATTTTTTAATTTTAAAAAGATAATAAAATACGCTTAATATGAAAAATAAAAAACTGAATAATGTTTGATTTTGTAACTTTTCTATGTATTACTGTATATTTCTGTATACTTTATTTCAAATATTCTATTAAACTCCAGGTGTTTTAAACAAATTAATTCAGCGTTAGATAAAGTAATAAGAAATTGAATGTAAGCTACTTTATAATTTTCAAAAAGCACTGTTTGATAATTTTTGAAGCACTGAAAATACCAGATTTAATGTTAGTCATTTATAATTTGTAAAAGTATGAAAATTAAAGCATATACATAAATCACTTCTAAACGATACATTTATATATGTGTCACTATTTTTCTTAAGTCCACCAGAAAAATATTTTACTAAAAATATCAAGTTAATGTAAAATAAAATTGCCTTTACACATGCAGTCTCTCAAAATAAAGAATTACATAATACAGTCGAATTTCGATAAGTCGACTTCCTATAAGTCGAATAACAACATTACAATTTTACAAGTACACCATTTGGGTTTCTGAATATAAATCACACAGCTAACTTTACTGAATTATGGCAATACTCTTATTTTCGGTATTTACGAATTTGCTAAAATTTGCTAAAACATGGCTGAGATATGATATTATCTTTTTTTTTAAGAAAATGCGATATTTTCAGGATTCTAGTAAGAGTCTAATCACTTCTTTGCTTTGAGGTGTTTCTAGATATTTCTGGTAATTCAGTAAAGAATAGATTGAGACGGAAGTAATTGCATAGGAATGAGATACTGCTATTTTTCTTATACCCTCCAAAATGTAATAATTTCATTTTTTTTCTTTATATATTTTCTTTTGTTTTTCTTTATTTTTTATTTTGTTTTCTTTTTATATTTTTTGTTTTCTTTAATTTTTCTTCACTTTTTCTTTCTCTTTAAAACTATGTAATTTTTTTTGTGAAATTTTAGAGTTATTTAAATAATAGAAAATTTCATGTTTTTACAAAATTTACTTTCATAAAGATTGTTTTTTTAAGTTTGTTTTTAAAATTCATATTTATATGTATGCATCAGCTATAAATATATAATTGTAATCAAACATACCATTTTTTCATTTTAATCATCAAAAAAGAAAATATTAAAATAAAAAGAATGTTTTAAGAGTGGGTGAACTTATTTTAACTAAGAATAAGAAGTAAAACACATTTTTCCGTTACTCTTTTGGATTTTCCCCATATAATTTCTCTGTTAACCTCTCTGTTAACCTTTTCTGTTTGCGGTCCGTTTCCAGCACACTTAGGTAGATTTAATGCAATAGTTATCTATGACTTTATATGTGGAAACCAGGGTGATTCTTCCCATTACGCTTTTTAACTGAACCATGGCTGAATGATAGAAAGCTACTGTTTCGTAAGTGCGTTCAAATACGGCTGCTGTTCGTTGCTGAGCAGTAGGTCCCGGTCTCATTAGTCCTCGTGTAGTAAAACTAGACACCAGTGCTCCATTCTAAACCATTGAATGTCCTATTACATTCATTTTATCATTAATCTTTCATTTCTGCCTTCCACCATCAAGAGGTGAATTGCTCGAAGATGTTGATCATATCTCTATCTTCGCAGAAGAGCAGCATATCTCTCTCAGTTCTTAGTTTGCTTTATCTTTCTCCGTTCCAGGCCTAGGTTCCATTTTAAAGTCCGGATTTCCGCCGAGGATCTCCCATCGTGGCTTATCATAGATACTAAAAAAACTCATTTGACTTTAAAATGGAAGAAAGTACCCACAGATCATGCAGAAAGTAAAACTCGGGCTTCAACTATCTAAAGAATCGTTTAATAGACTATTTAAATTAAACTTACTATAGTTAAATCTATTTAGAATCTAAACTTTTATTATCTTGTCAATACTACTGGAATTCCGTTTCATCCGGTGCATGATTCAACCCTCAAACCACTAAAAACAATGTATCATTGCGATACTCTTAGCCAGTACCAAAAAAATCCTCATTTATAAGAATATCACCTGGAATAGAAATAAAAACTCATTTGACTTTGAAATGGAAGAAAGTGAATACAGGTCATGAAGAAAATAAAACTTCGAGTTTAACTACAGTTTAAATGTATTTTAAATCTAAATTTTTATTATCTTGACAGGGATTCCTTATATTGGATCGTGATTCACGTTCAAACCCCTCAAAGCCCTAAAAACAATGCATCATTTCAATACTCTTATCCAGCGCCATAAAAAACAACATTTATAAGAATATCACCGATAACAGGAATAAAAACTCAAAGAAAGGGCATACAGGTCGTGAAGAAAGTAAAACTCGGAGTTCAACTATCTAAAGAAGCTTCTAATAGACTATTTAAAATATACTTACTACAGTTAAATCTATTTTAAATCTAAACTTTTATTATCTTGTCGATACTATGGGGATTCTGTTACATCGGGTCGTGATTCAACCCTGAAACTTCTAAAAACAATGTATCATTTCGATACTCTTAGCCTGTGCCAAAAGAAAACCGCATTTATAAGAATATCACCGGGAACAGGAACATATAAAACTAGTTTTTAAATATTTTGCAGAAAGAAAGAAACACTTGCAAAGCCACCGAAAATGTCAAACCTTTATCTGACTCACTCAGCTGCAAACTTTACTTGACACACATAAAAGGGAAAGAGAATACGGTTTTAAACTTTTTTGTGTGTCGATAAAAGGCGTCTAAAAACGAGTTGAATAAAACTTTCTAACGTTACAAATCCAAAGTTTTAAATATTATCGGGATACTACGTTTTGGTGGGTATTTTATGGGTAAAACTTTAATCGTTCAATTGTTTTCTGTATACCGTTTGTGTCAGAAAAATACTAAATTATAAATGATACCTTAATTTGTTGAATATAATTTTTCTAATGTATAATAAATAAAATTATTCTAGGATATAAAAATAAGAAATTATTAGCAACAAATGTATTTTATGTATAAAATATGTATTTCTAATAAACAATGTAATTAAATTACACAAGCATTATTCTTGAACAAAAAACATAAAACATCCTTTATAATAGATATCTGTCACATGTGTCTTCAATATGCTTGTTTGATTTAATAAATCCAAATTTTATAGCAGTAAAAATCTTATGAAATAATAAATTCAGTATTGATACTTAAATTGATGTTCTAATCGCCATTTGATAGGAGTATAATTATGAAAGAAATTGTATTAATTACTGTGTTACTGGATAGCATTAATGAAACGTAATTATTTGTTTTGAGGTATTTCGAGGATCTGGTACAGTTTAAGTATAAAAAAATAACTAGAATTTCTTCCAAAATATTTTTTTAATATTTCGGTTTGTCTCTTTACGTAAATGTTTGAATTAAGTATTGACAAAATCATAGTACATTACATATTTTAAGATTTTACTAATTTGTATCTTGAAATAGGAAAAAAAAGATCAAAATTATCCTAAATGCATTCAAAAGACAAAATATTCTAATTACTAGTTATATCATTATATCTCTGAGTTGTAAATTGGAAAATGTTCCTAATTTAATTCTTCGAGAAACTAAAAACATTTTCAAAGTTACAATTTAATCTAGTAAAGCAACAAAAAGTTTTTTTAAAACATTGAGTAACAATTTTATATAATTTCGTTGGTACGAAGGAATACTCAGTTTTTTTTCTATAAAAGTGTAAAAGAACACATATCTTATACATTGCAAAAATTATTTATATATATACAGTCGAACTTGTTTAGAATGATCTCGGATTTAACGAGAATTTGGATTTACAGAGGGAAGCGAGAATATTTGATTGGATCAATAAAGTCTATGGGACAGAAGTCTCTTTTAACGAGCAAGACCCGGTTTTAAAGAGCAATATTTTTCTGTCTTGCAATCTTTTTTTTTTCATCTTTCTGGTCTTTCTGTCTTATCTTTTTTTTCTTCTCCGAGGTTTAATACTTTTGTAGGAAAGTTCCTCCAGCATTCCAGTGTCAATAGGGAGAGTTAAAAATTCCGGTGCAATTGAATTTTTGCCACCAAATTCTACATCTGTTATCCAGCCTATGAACCAAGAAGTCATAAGAAGTTTCAAGTGCTACTTCCGTAATCAACTGATTTTGAAAATTCTGGACCAAAGAGATAGAAGTGGAACAGTATCAAATACCAATGTCAACATACTGAAAGAGATATGTTTGATGAACGATGCATGGGAAAATGGCACATCAACATGCATCATCAAGTGTTTCCGTAATGCTGGATTGGAGAGTTGTCAAGAGTCAATCCACCGAGGAAAAAGACAATTTCATATGAAATGACAATTTCATACAAACTGCAAATTTGGAAATGACCAAAGAAGAATTTCAAAACTATGTATCCATCGACGACGAACGGATGACCTCAGATGTACTGATTACCAAACATATTGTAGCTGTTGCAATAGCGAATTCAGTGGAACGTGACGAAAGCAATAGAGACACTTGAATATAAAGAAAGTGAACCACCCCCAACTTATTCTACGTTGTTGGAATTCGCTGAAAAAATGCAGCCCTTTTTTGAAGCGAGATGTCAGGGAGGATGTTTTTACGGGCTATAGTCTTCTCCGAAGAACAATAGCACAAGAAAGAGACAGAGTAAGCTAACAAACTACAATTTTAAATATGTAGATAGTTGAAAGAAATAAATGATTTGGTAAGAATTTTTTTCCTTTTTTTCTTTTGTTTATTGTTTCTTTCCTAAGACTGTAGAGCAACTAGAAATTTTTTACTGGTTGGGGGTTAATTGTCATTAATTTATATATATATATATATATATATTTATAATTATATATAATATATATATAATATATATATATATATATATATATATATATAAATATATATATATATATATATTTATATATATATGTATATATGTATATATGTATATATGTGTGTGTGTGTGTGTGTGTGTGTGTATAATTTAGATTGTTTATACATATTATGTAAAACATTATCTATTTTATATGTATGTTGCATTTATCATTAGTTGGAATTAATACCCAGATGTGATTTTATATTTACACGAAACACATTAAAATGATGGTAGAATTTTTAAAAATTGCTGATGCTTGACACGTTTTGTATCAGAGCATTTCATATTTCAAACAAAACGTCATTTTTTTATATTTCATATAGCAGTATTATATATGTACATTACAAGATTATATTTAATAGATTTAAGTTTTAAAAACTATAAGAGCATTTTCTTAATTCCTTTAATGCAAAATGAATTTCTATTCATACTTTATTCATAGTTTATGCATAAACTTCTGTCTTTTGTATCAGATTAGATAAATAACTGCAAAAGAATCAATTTTTCATATATTTTATGTAATAATAGTGTTTAATACATAATCAATATGTTAGCCATAAATTAGTCTAATTTGTTATACAGCACAACTATCAAACGATGTAAGGGAAATAGTCAGCTGCACCAGATGATAAGATAATTGTTGGCTTATGCATAATGAGAAATGATAAACATGGATGAACAAAAGATAAACACTCTTTGTGAAAATAAATTGATTGTTTATACATATTACTAGTATTAAGGTTAAAATAAACGTATAACAGAAATTATTTCAGCAGTAAGTTTTAGAAAAAGAGTTTAGCTTGTAAACTATTTATCCTTTTTGAGATTTAATCTTTATAAAAGAATATTTAAATGCTTCCAGACACGATTGTGTAATTAGTATATTCTGTTTTTTTCTTGTAATTTTTATAAAATTTGAATAGTAGAAAGATCAAATTGGAACCCTTGAAGACATTTTCATGTTAAACACACTCACTCACACACACACACACACACACACACACACACACACACACACGTACATATATATATATATATATATATATATATATATATATATATGTATATATATATGTATATATATGTATGTATATATATATGTATATATATATATATACATATGTATACATACATATATATATACATATATATATGTATATATATATATATATACATACATATATATATATATATATATATATATATATATATATATATATATATATATATATATATATATATATATATATATATATATATATATATATATATATATATATATATATATATATATATATATATACATATATATATATATATATATATATATATATATATATATATATATATATATATATATATATATATATATATATATATATATATATATATATATATATATATATATATATATATATATATATATATATATATATATATATACATATATATATATACATATATATATATATATATATATATATATATATATATATATATATATATATATATATATATATATATATATATATATATATATATATATATATATATATATATATATATATATATATATATATATATATATATATATATATATATATATACATATATAAAATATTTTATATTAATATCTCTTTAAAAACCTCCTTTCTCCCATTATAATTCCTAAAACTATATATTTTCCCAGCCACAAAATGCCTTAACCAAAGAAGTGTACTCGATTTAAAATTCTTCCAACACTCTTCCCAAAGTATTCTATGCAATAGATGTAAATTTTCTGTCCATACAGAAAATTACCCAGCTGTCTGCATAACACAGCTCACTCTTATAATGATTTCCTATAAGTTCGCTTTCTAAGTCTCTTGGGAAGATTTTATGCGTCTCGTTTAGATGTCCACTCTGTTCTAACACCTGTTTTCGTGTATATTATCTCTTCGTCTGCCCCTGACTTGTGAAGATATCCTTTTTCTAGCAGCTCATAAATAAAGTTTTAAGTAGACTTGACTTGTGCCGTTCTCTTCAATATGTCCTGATACTTCTTCTTTGTATTACTGTTAGATGATTAAGCTTCTTTTTGTCCAGTAGCCTATGTAAGAAAAAACAATAGGAGCTAAGGATTTATTGTGATCGGCAGTATTATTTTGCTCTATTACACACACATATATTATATATAAATCAGTCTTAAATCGGTGTGTTTAAATTTTAAATAAAGAAGTAGTGCATTTAAATTTAATCCTTTTGACATAAAAAGTCTGTATAAACATGTTTATTAGTAGTAAAAAACCATATTATGGTCGTTGATAGGTTTATAAGATTCTAGTATGGGTTTTTTTCCAAAATACTAAGATTATTGTTTAGCATTTCTTTATCTTCTCAATGATTTTTCTTTAAATTGTGACAACTTTAGAACCCCTTTACATTATCAGTGCAGAATGATCCTTCCATTTTATGTAGTTATTGGTTTACAATCTGTATATCACTAGTATGCGGTATTCACCTGATAAATATTTTCATCCTATTTTCTTTAAAAAATGGTTGAGCGTTATGCACGATTCAATATGGTATTCGTTCATTATAACAGGACTTATTTCTATATTCAGCAATTATTTCTATAAAATCCTTTAATTTTAATTTTCATATGTAATCAGAATTAGACTTTTTGCACCCGAATCATATTATGATGTGGTATTAAGTAAAGTTTAGTAATTTAACAAATATTTTACTGTGTAAATAAGACCGTTAGATAAACTTTTCATAGTGTGATAAGATTATTTTGCTTAGATTGTTCACAAATGTCTGGTGTGGAATCATCCGTTTCGGTAATATGACACATATGGGTAACATAATATTCTTTATTAAAGTTTGTTTTAGAAATACAATTAAATATATTAAAAGGTTTAATAAATACATAAATTTCCTACCATTTGTAACACAAGATAAAAGGAATCAAAAGTTTTATAAACAAAAATATTTAGATTTATCTTTCGAAATACCAATTAAAATTCAATAGTCAAAAACTCGTTAGGCCTATTTAATTTATTTTTAGAACACTAAAAGTATTTCATTCTAATATTCTTAGTAATTAAACAAATATTTTACTGTGTAAACCGGAATATTATATAAACTTGTCATAGGGTGATAAGATTATTTTGCTTAGTTTGATAATAATTGTAAGTTGTTGAATCATCTGTTTCGGTAATATGACACATATGGGTAACATTATCTTCTTTACTAAAGTTTATTCTGAGAAATACAATTAAAAAATATTAAAGGTTTAATAAATACATAAACTTTCTAAAATTTGTAACACAAGATAAAAGGTCTTAAAAGATTTTATGAAACAAAAATATTTAAATCTATCTTTCGAAATACCAAGTAAAATTCAATAGTCAAAAACTCGTAAGCCTATTTATTATATTTTTAGAACTCTAAAAGTATTTCATAATAATATAAAATATATTATTAAACAGGAGGTATAATTTGTGTTTAAATATATGTGTTAAAATATTTTAAACATCTATGAATAAAAATAAATTTGTTCACGTTAAACAAATTCTTTCATAGTATATAAAATATTCCATATACTATTTCGAAATAAAATTAGAATATTTCGATTCTTGTTAAACTATTGATAAATGTATTATTTTTAATGCTTTGAATCATTTTGGAACATCCTCTACATTGTCTACATGATCTGCACGGCTCATAAACTCTAGATATTCAACTTTCTTTCAGCAATTTTTTTATGAATATCAGAAATATATCAAATACACTTTATTTGAACAATATCAGTATATTTTGATACCTAATGCAAATTATTGATAAGTTACTATTTCTTTATTTTAATGTTTTTTCAAGTATTACATATGTGTTAAAATTTTTAAAAACATATTACTAACTATAAAAGATACAAAATTTTTCTTTAAACAAAGTATAAATTTTAATAAATATAAATATTAAATATAAATTAAATTTGAAATGATTATAACAAAATAATTGTTATTTATTCGATTTTTATAAAAGAAACTTTGTAACTATTTTAATGCTTTGATTTATTTAACGTCTCAGACATTGTCTATAAAATCTTTAGATTTCACTACTTCTTTAGCAAATTTTAAAAAAACTTTTAAAATTCAAATAACTTAGTATCTA
>CM063501.1:55271892-55329392 GCA_032207245.1 Pardosa pseudoannulata | reverse complement strand
ATATATATATATATATATATATATATATATATATATATGCTTATATAGATACCTTCCAAACATTTTCCTATACCATTTTTTTAGTGGTTTTACGTTGATAGTTATAGAAAAATGAATTTATAGTATCAAGGAAACCATGCATTTATATCTGGCTCATGAAAGAGAAATTTCACAGTAAGAATTTCAAGAATTCTTTAGCTTCTTAAAATTCTTATTTTCTGGAATGATGGTGATAGGTCTATACGTTTCGGTACTTAAGAAGCAAACTTTTAGTTACTTAATTCACAACTGCAATGGTAATTTTTTGTAGGAAGACATCAATTTTCTATTTAATAATCGAAAGTATTTGCAAAAAGGTTTAAACATTCCCATCTTTATAGATGCGAATGTTTCTGTTAAAACGCTGTTTTGAAACCAACTTGAGAAAATATTACTTTTAAAAATAAACAATGTTTAAGTAGAACAGAAAAGAATTATTTCAAAAATTATTTTATACAAATTCGTTTTTATATAATACTACGTAAGGAGGGTTATACATTTTTACTATTGTCTCAAAAGCAAATCTAACTTGAGGTATATAAAATTATATTTTCAATAAATATTATTGGATTTGTAAAACTTTAAGTCATAAAATATTAATAAATTTGAGCTTACTCCTATAAAGGAAGAAAAGAGAATATAATTGTATGATTAGAAATTAGTAAATATAATTCAGTCCCTTCATTTTCTGGTAATATGCATTTAATCTTACATTACATGACTTGGATTTACATACATTCATACATTCACATTCAATTTAAATTACAGTAAATAAATGCACTACTCTAAATCCCAATTACTGCGAATTTATCACTGTCAAAAATTTATTTTAAAGCCATTTAGAAGATAAGTAAATATTTATAGTATACGATACTATTTAGATTCCAATTTATTTAAACAGAAATCTACTGCAAACATTTCCCAATCTCTATTTTAGTGTATTAAATAATATTTCCCCATATTTATTAACTTTGTTGATGATGAATAGTATACACATTTATTGTTTGCAAATTAAAATAATCCATTCGTATTTGATTTAATAAAAATACACTAATACGATGAACCAAAATAAGAAAATAAAGTTATTAAATAAATGCTTTATCTCAAGATATAACTAGTTAAAATAGCAATATGATTTATAAAATATGTATCAGTCAGTTTCATTGACATTTATTTAAATCAAATTGTTCCTTACTGTTATAAAAAGGATTAAATTTTAAAAGGTTTTAAAAAGATTTCAGAAAGCCATTGAAAGTGTTGAATCAGTGTAAAATATTACCTTTAAGTCAAACTTTAAGTCATAAAATAATAATAAATTTGAACTTACTCCTATATAGGAAGAAAAGACCATGTAATTATACGATTAGAAATTAGGAAATATAATTCAGTCCCTTCATTTTCTGGTAATATGCATTTAATCTTACATTACATGACTTGGATTTACATAAATTCATACATTCACATTCAATTTAAATTACAGGAAATAAATGCACTACGATAAATTCCAATTACTCCGCATTTATCACTGTCAAAAATTATTTTAAAGCCATTTAGAAGATAAGTAAATATTTATAGTATGCGGTACTATTTAGATTCGAATTTATTTAAACAGAAATCTACTGTAAACATTCCCCAATCCCTATTTTAGAGTATTAAATAATATTTCCTCATTAACATTGTTGTTGATAAATAGCATACACATTTATTGTTTGCAAATTAAAATAATCCATTCGTATTTGATTTAATAAAAATACACTAATACGGTGAACGAAAATAAATAAACAAAGTTATTAAATAATTGCTTTATCTCAAGATATAGCTAGTTAAAAATAGCAATATGATTTATAAAATATGTATCAGTCATTTTCATTTACATTTATTTAAATCAAATTGGTCCTCAGTGTTATAAAAAAGTGTTAAATTTTAAAATATTTTAAAAAGATTTGAGAAAGCCATTGAAAGTGTTGAATCAGTGTAAAATATTACCTTTAAGTCAAACTTTAAGTCATAAAATAATAATAAATTTGAACTTATTCCTATATAGGAAGAAAAGAGAATGTAATTGTACGATTAGAAAGTAGGAAATATAATTCAGTCCCTTCATTTTCTGGTAATATGCATTTAATCTTACATTACATGACTTGGATTTACATACATTCATATATTCACATTCAATTTAAATTGCAGTAAATAAATGCACTACGCTAAATCCCAATTACTGCGCATTTATCACTGTCAAAAAATTATTTTAAAGCCATTTAGAAGATAAGTAAATATTTATTCCAATTTATTTAAACAGAAATCTGCTGTAAACATTCCCCAGTCCTTATTTTAGAGTATTAAATAATATTTCCTCATATTTATTAACTTTGTTGTTGATAAATAGCATACACATTTATTGTTTGCAAATTAAATTAATCCATTCGTATTTGATTTAATAAAAATACGCTAATACTGTGAACGAAAATATATAAATAAGTGCATTATATCAAGATATAGCTAGCTAAAAATATTAATATGATTTATGAAAAAGTATCAGTTATTTTCATTTACATTTATGTAAATCAAATTTTTCCTCAGTATTATAAAAAGCATTAAATTTTAAAATATTTTAAAAGGATTTCAGAAAGCCATTGAAAGCGTCGAATCAGTGTAAAATATTACCAACCCAGGACAAAATAGCATTATTTCCAGTTCATTACGGCCAAAAACAAAAAGGAGTTATTCTTTCCATATGCTTTTTTACGGGGCACAATAGCATTTTTTCGTGCTCGAACATTATGCTTTTGGTTCTTCGTGCGTAAAGTTATTCTGGAAGTAAGACTGTCTATTTTCATAATAAACAATGTTAATAGTGTTTTGAGCTCTACAAACTTTTATTTTGGTGCGCAATCTCCTGTATGCCACACGCTAGAAAGAACATAACTTTTCCTTACTGTTTGTTTTGCAGTTTTATATCATTTGTTATTTCCGATGACATATAAAACAAAAAACTGCATGTACTCGTATAATATCCAATATTAAAGTATACTACAACATAACCTCTCTTTAACTAAAAGTTTGTAACTGTCTTGTTTTATGTATAAAATAAAGTTTGGTAACTACTTTATAACCTACATAAGTAATTACTCTTTATTAATGTAAATTATTGTAAGTAAACTCATTTAATAATATTTGAGATCACTACAATTCAATCTACTATTTTATGACGCAAAACACCACAGAAAAAATATTCAAAATAAATAGTTTAATACATTCGAATTTTATCATAAATTAAGCTTTAGTTCAACATAATATTATAAATAAATAGCTTCCAGTAATTTTAATACATCTTATACTAAAAATTAAAACAGCAGAACTACCTGCTAATTAAAGCAACTGCAAAAATAATTTTTAATTTTTATCAAACTTAGATAGATTTTAACAATTTGCATTGAACTAAAGGTATTAAAATATATATAATATTTGAAAATGATTCAATTCAAACGTTGTGTATAATTTATACAAATATATATCCAGTAATTTAAAAAATGAAATTGTGCCATACCGAAAAGTGTTCTACTACGTCTGATCTGCAATATAATACGAAATGCTTTCTAGTTATCTGTAGTACTAGAAAATTCCATTGTTTTTACCTAATTTTGTAAAACTAGCATATGTGAGCATAAGTAATAATTTCACTTGAAATTAATTATCAAATAATTGTTTGTTGAATGTTTAAAATAAATTAAACATTCGCATATAACTACGAGTATTTTCTACAATATTTTGTATCTTCTGTAAAAAAATTTTAAAAAATGTTAATATTAAATGTCTACTACATTAACTTTACTTCAGTTTACAGAAGGGGTTTTGACATAAATATAACATGAATAATCTGCATTATATTCAAATGCATTATACATAAAATGTATCAGTATTACATAAACTAGAACTAGAAATTCTAATCACAAAATAGATATCTATATAAAATGCTCTCTTGAAATTTTTCCACTCAATTAATAATTAAAATCTTAAATACTTATGCTATATCTTGAAAGTTTAACCACAATCTCACATACATTTTACTTGTAACATCTTACATTTCCAAGCAGATCAAATAAAAAATATATTAATATTAAATATCTACTACAACATTAATTTTCATTCAGTTTACAGAAGAGAGTTTGAGATAAATATAACATAAATAGACTGCATTATACTCAAAAGCAATATACATAAAATGTTTCAGAAATATGCATACTAGACCTAGAAATTTTAACCACAATATAGATGCCTATGGAAAATACTGTCTTAAAATTACTTTCAATTAATTAACAATTAAACGCTTAAATACGTATGCTATATCTAGAAAATTTAATATCAATTTCACATATATTTTACTCCTAACATCTTACATTTCTAAGTAGATCGAATAAACAATATATTAATATTTTAAATTTCGACTACAATATTAATTTTCCTTTAATTTACAGAAGGAAGTTTGAGATAAATATAACATGAATAGACTGTATGATATTCATAAGATATATACATAAAATGTTTCTGAAATATATATACTAGACCTAGAAATTCTAACCTCAATATAGATGCATAAGGAAAATTCTGTCTTAAATTTAATTTCAATCAACTAACAATTAAAAGCTTAAATACTTATGCTATATCTTGAAATTTTACCCACAATTTCACACATATTTTACTCCTAACTTCTTACATTTCCAAGTAGATCGAATACAAGCTATATTAATAGTAAATGTCTACTGCAACATTAATTTTCCTCCAGTTTACAGAAGGGAGTTTGAGATAAATATAGCATGAATAGACTGTATTATATTCATAAGCATTATACATAAAATGTTTCAGAAATATATTCTAGACCTAGAAATTCTAAACTCAATATAGATGCCTTTGAAAAATGCTGAATTATATTTACTTTCAATCAATTAACAATTAAAAGCTTAAATATTTAGCCTATATCTCGATATTTTAATCAATATTTTTGCATATATTGTACACCTAGCATCTTGCATTTCGAATCAGATTGAATAAAAAATATATAAATATTAAATGTCGACTGCAACATTAATTTTCCTTCAGTTTACAGAAGAGATTTTGACATTAATATAACATAAATAAACTGCATTTTATTCAAATGCATTATACATAAAATGTTTCAGAAATACATAAACTAGAACTAGAAATTCTAATCTCAAAATAGATACCTATAGAGAATGCTGTCTTAAAATTACATTCAATTAATTAATAATTAAAACATTTAATTACATTAAAATATTTATGCTATAACTTAATATTTATGCTATAACTTAAATATTTATGCTATATCTTGAAATTTTAACCACAATTTCAAATATATTTTTCTCCTAACATCTTGCATTTCCAAACAGATCGAATGCAAAATATATTAATATTAAACGTCTACTACAGCATTAATTTTCTTTCCGTTCACAGAAGGGAGTTTGAGATAAATATAACATGAGTACACAGCATTATATTCATAAGCAGTATATATAAAATGTTTCAGAAATATATATCTACTAAACCTAGAAATTCTAATCGTAAAATAGATACCTATAGAAAATACTGTCTAAAAATTTGCTTTTAATCAATTGACAATTAAAAGCTTAAATACTTATTCTATATCTTGAAATTTTAACCACAATTTCACATATGTTTTACTCCTAACATCTTACATTTCTAAACAGATTGAATAAAAAAATATTAATATTAAATGTCTACTACAATATTAATTTTCCTCCAGTTTACAGAAAGGAGTTTGAGATAAATATAATATCAATAGACTGTATTTTATTCATAAGAAATATACATAAAATGTTTCAGAAATATATATATATATACTAGACCTAGAGATTCTAACCACAACATAGATGCCTATGGAAAATGCCGTCTTCAATTTACTTTCAATCAATTAACAATTAAAAGATTAAATATTTAGGCTATATCTTGAAAATTTAATCAACATTTTCACATATATTCTACGCCTAGCATTTGCATTTCGAAGCAGATCGAATAAAAATTATATTATTATTAAATGTTAACTACAACATTAACTTTACTTCAGTTTACAAAAGAGATATTGACATGAATATAAGATGAATAAACTGCATTATATTCAAATGAATTATACATAAAATGTTTCAGAAATATACATAGTAGATTTAGAAATTCTAATTGCAATATAGATGCCTATAGAAAATGCTGTCTTTACTTCAATCAATCAGCAATTAAAATCTTGAATATTTAGGCTATATCTTGAAATTTTAATCAGCATTTACACACATAATCTACTCCTAGCATCTTGCATTTCGAAGCATATCGAATAAAAAATATATTAACATTAAATGTCGACTGCAACATTAATTTTCCTTCAGTTTACAGAAGGGAGTTTGAGATAAATATAACATGAATAGACTGCATTATATTCATAAGCAATATCCATAAAATGTTTCAGAAAATATATATAGTAGATAGAAATTCTAATTGCGATATAGATGTCTATGGAAAATGCTGTCTTAAATTTACTTTCAATCACTTAACAAATAAAACTTAATTATTTAGGCTATATCTTGAACATTTTATTTAACAATTTCATATATTTTCAATCAACATTTTTACATACATTCTACTCCTAGCATCTTGCATTTCGAAGCATATCGAATAAAAAATGTATTAACATTAAATGTCGACTGCAACATTAATTTCCCTTCAGTTTATAGAAATGAGTTTGAGATAAATATAACATGAATAGACTGCATTATATTCATAAGCAATATACATAAAATGTTTCAGAAATATACATAGTAGATTTAGAAATTCTAATTGCAATATAGATGCCTATAGAAAATGCTGTCTTTACTTCAATCAATCAGCAATTAAAATCTTGAATATTTAGGCTATATCTTGAACATTTTAATCAGCATTATCACATATTTTTAATCAACATTTTCATATATATACTACTCCTTGCATCTTGCATTTCAAAGCAGATTGTATAAAAAATATATTAACATTAAATGTCGACTGCAACATTAATTTCCCTTCAGTTTACAGAAGGGAGTTTGAGATAAATATAACATGAATAGACTGCATTATATTCATAAGCAATATACATAAAATGTTTCAGAAATATATATATATATACTGAAACTAGAAATTAAAATTCACGATAACCATAACATTAATATGTTTTTTGTCATATTATATTCTGTTAAGAATGCAACATTAACCTCCTATCGCATCTTACCCCCACTCGGAGTAATGTACATACAATAGGATGCATCATTACGCAATTCAAAGAATTTTTAGAAGCATGAAAAAAGAAAAAAATGTTTTGACCTAGATGTTTTGCCAGCAATGACGGTACAAATGTCTGAGAAAAGAAAAAAAATTGCATAAAAAGATGAAATATTAATATAATAAACATGAAGCAAGAGGAAAAAATAAATGGAAAATGCCTTTTTCACTTCTTCTATTTTACTGTCGAGACATTTCATAAAATCTTAAAAATGAGATTACGTTATTCGAAGATTACTTTTGTAACAAATGGTATGTATGTAACTTATTCTGACTTTGTTTTTGCTTATGAAAGCAAAGAAAAGCAAATAAAATTAAAAGCACAATTAGCTTTTAATACTGTTATTAATATTAATGTTTCAAATTTCTCAATTCTCATATAGATCTTGTATAAAAATGAATAGATAAACATTTTGTTTATATAAAAAGGAGGTTCCATTATTGTTATTTATTTAATATAGTATTTTCTAGGCCTAATTAAAAAAAATAAACAAATAATTATTTTCGGTGTGAAAGGTGTCTTATAATTAAAAATGTATTGAATAAAACTTGGGTCCATGCAAGCATATTTAATAATGCCTCGAATATTTAATGTTTATTATATTTTAATATATTAAAATACTATTTAATATTCCCCATGGAAGTATTTCTACACTTAGATCCCTGTTATTATATAACATTTCAAAAAAAAATTATGAAGTTAGTTTAGCGAGAACAAGGTTCTTTTATGTTCAAATGTATACGGACATAAAACTTTTGGAAAAAAAAAGAATATAATTTATTAAGTCCTAGAAATTAAAAGAATTTGTTCGAAAAAAAAAGTCGAGATGTTAATTTTCATATCTAAGTCACATTTTAACAACCGATTTATACATGCATATACATATACATATCTCTCTGTCTATCTATCTATCTATCTATCTATTTATCTCATATATATATATATATATATATATATAAATATATATATATATATATAAATATTATATATATATATATATATATATATATATATATATATATATATATATATATATATATATATATATATATATATATATATATATATATATATATATATATATATATATATATATATATATATATATATATATATATATATATATATATATATATATATATATATATATATATATATATATATATATATATATATATATATATATATATATATATATATATATATATATATATATATATATATATATATATATATATATATATATATATATATATATATATATATATATATATATATATATATATATATATATATATATATATATATATATATATATATATATATATATATATATATATATATATATATATATATATATATATATATATATATATATATATATATATATATATATATATATATATATATATATTATATATATATATATATATATATATATATATATATATATATATATATATATATATATATATATATATATATATATATATATATATATATATATATATATATATATATATATATATATATATATATATATATATATATATATATATATTTATATATATATATATATATATATATATATATATATATATATATATATATATATATATATATATATATATATATATATATATATATATATATATATATATATATCAAGATGATGTTTCGAAATGACTGGGGGGATCTCAGACCCTCCCCCCTCTACTTAAAACCGGTTTTTATGCTCCAAAAACTATTACGGTTTTAACCAGAGTGGAGAGTCTCAACTCCCCATAGTCATTTCGAAATATCATTTCACTGCTTTTTTTTTTTTTTTTGTTTATCTTTGATATTCTATTTTTTTCGGTATTATCTACTTTTATAGTATTTTATACTTTTGGATGTTTTTAATTTCTGCACATTTATACAAGCATTTAATATTGTATTATCTTTTAATTTATTACATTCGGATATTTCATTTGAATCTGTATATATAAATACATATTTAATATTCAAAAGTTGCATTCTACACAAACAGAAGTTACAAAATAATTTGAAATACATAAGAAGTAACAAAGAAAAAAGGCTTCAAAACAAAATAATTGATAGCACATTCTTTTTAGATTTTATTTTTTAACTTCTTACTTGTTTCTGTTTAATAAAAGTGGAAAAAGAAATTTCTTTGTATACGTCAAAAGTTCACTTAATTCTTTCAAGATCTCCTACAACTCCTTACTATTAAATATTTACTTCCACTGAAAAATATGACAAATATTTAAAAATATATATAATGCTTCGAAATCCGCTGTCAAATATTGACAAAGATTGATGAAATACTTCAACGTGGGAGGACATATTTTCTCCCTTCGGTGAAAAATAAGCGTAAGGAGAATTTTATATTTTTGTCAAAAAAGGGACATTTATGAAAATGAGAATGTCACGTGATGCATATAGATTAAAAACCAAAATTCGCTGCGAATCAAAAACGACCATGTACTTTTAGGTACAGAATAAGAATAACGCCTGCGTATGATAAAGGTGGAGGTAGATGATGAAAGTTATACTTCACAGGTTCTAAATCCCCTGTATAACACTACCTTTATACACATAAAACACACACACATATTTATATTTATATATAGTTGTATATATATACATCTAATACATTTATATATGTAACATATATGTAATACATTTATACTTCGCAAGTTCTTCTGTATAAAATAATCTTTATAAACACAAAATACACACTAATATATATATATATATATATATATATATATATATATATATATATATATATATATATATATATATATATATATATATATATATATATATATATATATATATATATATATATATATATATATATATATATATATATGTGTGTGTGTGTGTGTGTGTGTGTGTATAATGTATAATTAAAGACTGAGATGGAGAACAAAAGTTATATGGTTTTAGATAAATATTTAGATAGATATTTGTTTCTTAAATTGTACCATATTATGTGTTTAAAAACTGATAAGTGTATATATTTTTCGTTGAAGTAATCTATGAATTTCTTGAAGATATTACAGTAAAGGGGAACATCAGAACCTTTTTATTGTTGATAGAGTCATTTTGAGTCTAACATTTCTCTTAATCTTTTAATTAAGTACACCAAAGAGCATTTATATGGATTTCTATTTAAAACATGTAGAGATATGTGCGGTTTCTTTATTTAATAATTCTATATAAATGCAGTATATAGTTGCATACCTAAGATTAGGTAGAACACTACATAACAGGACTGGAAGTTTATGAAATACAGTACGATTGGCTGTTTGTGACTAGATATATATATTGAAAAAATCAGATCTTAGTCTATATAACATTAGGCGTTGAAAGTTCCATCCTCATATGGAATACAATCAAAAAAATATTATATTGTCTCACAGGACTGTCGCACAGGAGCACTCTACTGACCTGTGCCAGACCCTCTATTCAGAAATACTTTAAATCATGTGTATGGAGTAATAACTGAATTTTACACATGATATTGCGAACTTGAAATACTAATTTAAGTGAATATTTTAAAGTATAAGCGATAAGAAGATTTACGAGTTCAGTGAAAATAGATACACAATACATAGTAAGGGGGAAATTAAAGTGAAGCTATACAAAAATTAAAGTTACAAAGATACAAGAGCAATAAAATTATTAAGTTTTTTATTTAATTTTTATGAGGAATAAGTAAAATTATTAATATGAGAAGTATCAAAGAGTAAAAATTACGATTTATTGCAGCTGTGGTGGTATGCATGGAGTTAAAAGCTGGGACAAATTTGGTTGGTTCCTGAGAACCAATAAAAATTAAGTAGTGAAGTAGTTGAATTTAGCTATTTATAATAAATTTTATTTCTGTAGTAGTTTTCAATAACTAGTTTATAAATATATTGTCTTCTTATTATTCAAAACGAAGTTTATGATCGTAGATCATATTTTCTTTATAAATATACTAATAAATGAATGGATGATATAATAATAAATTAATATTATGCCTTTTTGTTGCACTTTTTAGAAGGAACTTTTTTGTTTTCTAACACATGACATGTATACATGCTTTCCTTTTATATCAAAAACAGAATTACCCTAACAGTAATATATTATAATCATTTAATTTTGGATAAAAAATAATTGGATGTTAGTAGCCATATTTAAATACTTTACATAGTAATAAAATGAATCAGATGAAATAACTGACTTCTGAATGAATAAAATCTATATTTATCTGTAAAACCTACGGAATGGTCATCATGAAAGCGCTATATTACGCTTAAATCAATACGTCTGCTTGATTATTTTATTAGGTTTTTCATACATTCCTAGAAATAACGTATTTTCATTTTCAGGTCTAAGCAAAAGTCAAATTATATTTTTCTTTTGTATACTAAGTATATTTGCATACTATAGGTTTCCCGAAATTCCAAAAGATCGAGAATTTACTTCCAGCATTTTGCGGGTGGTCCCCCTGATTTCTGCGCCGTAATGCTCAACTGAGCTCATTTCCTCGGTGTTAACGGGAGCGTAAACAGCTGCAAACACAATTTTGATAGTTTGTAATTCCTTGTACGAAAAATCTTTTGCTGCATTGGTCTAGTAAATTCTTCTTTCCTTAAAACAATTCTTATTTTTATTCAAGCCTGCATACATTTTTCATAGTGCATTAATACATTTCGTAAAAAAATTGTTACCAGTGTCTAATGTATTTTGTGGTTGTTACAAGTCATAATTCAAAGGTTAAGTGTTCATTTCCTACTTTTCTGAACTTGTAAGGACTTCAGAATGCCTTGCAGTGGAAAGAAATAACAGTTTGATGGAAAATGTACTGTGTGACGGAAAATATTTCACTGTTGTGTATTTAGAAAAAAAATATAGGATACATTTTCTCTAAAACTATAATGCTTTCTCTTTTAAAAAATATTCTTTCATAAAATTGTTATACTTCAGATTTAATCTAAGATTTATGAAATTTTGTAGAAGTATGAGTCGAAATATAAATTTTAGTCAATAAACAAATTAGTTAATTAACCAAGCATTAAAAACATCTATCATTATTTTTAATTTTATTTGGTCTTTCAAACATATTTCTCTAGGTTTTGATGAAGTTGTTACTCATCATTTCCTGTATAGCCTAAAATAAAGCTGTATATTCATTTAAGGTTTTGACTTTTTTTTATTACACACAATTGAAATAAAGAATTTCTAATGAAATTTACTCGTCAAACAATATCATTAATTATATGGAATTAATCGACAAAAATACTAAAATAGGGCAATATTTTATGTTTTGATAAATATGAAAAATGAATTATATTTTTTCGTTACAGTTGTACATCTTTTCCTGATTTTTAAGTATTCTTCCATAAAACTATTTTATTTCAAATTTAATTTTTTCCTAATTATTATGATATGTAAGTTGAATTTAATTCCTTAAATAGTTTTCAGAGAATATCTAAAGTTTTCATTTTCGCTCTAAACAAAAAATTTAATTAATTCATTAATATGTTTCAAATCCTGTAGCTTAAATATAAAAGAAATAAATAGTTGAGTGCTTCTAATGATAATTTTGTAAGGATTTATACAAAGAGTATTTATTATCTTCATTAAACAGTTAGTTGAAGTAGAGTCTTATAGTATGTTAAAATCCTTTTTCCACATCTCATAGATTAGGGTCTTTTTATATATTTTATATTTTGTATATATTTTGCATATATAATTTTTTAAATATATTTTGATTTTTAAAGGGACTGTCATTAAAATTGTAGTTTGTTATAACGTATATATTATCTTGCATCTTGAATGAAATAAATCATTCTTTCAGAATAAAAAGTTGAAGTTTTTTAATAGTTCTAAAAATGAAAGAAATGCACAGAATGTCTTGGAATGATATACTTTGTGATCCTTTTATAAAATAAATTTCAATCTCTTAATTAAAATGAATACACTTTGTAATAAATATATTAAATGTGTTTGTTAATTTTAACTTATAACTCCTTAGATATATATAACAAACTTTATATCAGCATGTGAATGATACACCCTGAAAAACTTTTGAGTTGTTAAATATTATTAAATAATCCAACGTAAAACGAATTAAATTATTAAAAGTTAGATAATCTCCACAGAAGATAATTTTCATTACACTTATGTTAAAAAATAAGGTAGTTTGTATATTTTGCTGTATCTTACGAAAAGAACTGAACGAAACAACGGCACAAATCGTGTTATCGCACACCTGTGTGTGGAGGGGGAGATCTTATAGAGGAACATCTAGAACCTTGTAGAGGAGGCTTTGTATGTGCACGTGACATAACATGCTATTTGTTTTGGGGCAGAAATTTGTTAAATTAAAGATGTAGCTGTAAAAATGATGAACCACCGACGTTTAAATAAGGAAACAAGTTGGAGAAATGCAAACAGGCTAGAAGAAGGACAATTTCAAGTCCAGACTTATAGTGAGTTCTCTACAAATCCCTTCAATGTCTTTGAAAGAGTCACAATTACTGCTGTGATATTTAGTGAAGAGATCTTGGAGCCCTATGTTCGTCTCTTCAGTGGTGCAGCTGAACCTCAGTTTATTTTAATAGATGATAAATTGAAGCCACATAGGTACCTTATGGTCGAAGTCGGTTTCAATTTAACCTTCAGTGTCGTGTGCAACTTCTGGATAAACTTCCATGGAATCAGATCTACAGAGAGAAAGATTATGCAATGTAGCTTATGAGCCACGACAGCCTGCGAAGTTTTCCAGCGCTAATTGTCCATTTTAGTGAGACGTAACTGCTCTTCGTAAAGCTATTCACCTTTCTAGTGGCTTGTATGAGGACACGGGAACCCGAGTTTCATGGGTGAGGTATATCAGATTTTATTAGAGTAGATTGATTTTAAGAGGGTCTTCTATTTCAACCACTTTTATGAACTGGTAAGTCCATTTAGTACGGTGCAGACAGCTTAGAGAATGGAGCATGGATCAGTGGGCGGCCCTTCTCTTAAATTATGAGTTTCGGTTTAGGCTAACCACCGACTCTCGTCGTACTTTCCTGAGGAAAGAACCAGGAACCCGTTACATTCCTTTTTGACAATTATGGCACCCGATATTAAATGGTCTGGGCAGATATTCTACAAAATAGCAGCACACTCTTCAATGTCTTTGAAAGAGGCATAATTACGGCTGTGAGAGTTAGTGATGAGATATTGGAGCCCCATGTTCGTCTTTTTAGTGATGTAGCTCGATCTCAGTTTATTATAATGAACGATAAATTGAATCCATATAGATCTCCTATCGTAGGAGAATTTGTCAAAAGTGAGGAAATTCGTCAAACGCATTGGCCAAGTAGATCTGAAGAGATCAAAGCTATACAGAATATCTTGGGACGCTCTGTAGAGGGCAATTACAGCTCGAAGTAGCCCTCTGAGAACTCTCCAGAGTATGGAAACATCATTACTGAATGAAGTGCCACAATAATCAAATGATTCCTTATTTTATGTATGAAATATGTTTCCATACTTATATATCTGTAAGATTGGACCATATCTCCTACCAACCCATTTTTTTAAGTATAATCTGCAACCTCAGTTTCACTCATTCAAACATCAACGAGTCTTGCATACGATTATGCCTGTGTATTACAACATTTCATTGGTTATCTCTTTCGTACATGCCAACGGACATATCAACGTTTATTAATAACAATCCAGCAGTTCTGAAGCTAAATGACCAAATATATCTAATCATTTTCTTAATTTTAAACATGAGTATATATCTCTATTTATAAATATTAATGGTTTTTAATAGGATTTGTAAGAAGCACAAAATTAATTAAATGGGATTATAGTTTAGATTTCCTATTTTTCTTTAAAACCACTATTCTATAATTGTAAATTAAAATAAATAAAATGTCTTTTACAGGGTATGAAAATAATTTTATTAACGTTTATATACATTTTTGAGATTATTATATCGTCTGTATATCTCACTATAAAGAAATATAAAATTCCCATATATAAATGCTTTTGAAATATATGTTGCCTCTATACAACTGCGAATTCTTTATATTGGAAAAAACACTATATATCGTATTTTAGGTTGAAATTTTATTTTATTTGTTTTATAATCATAAAAGGCAACATTAACATTCGCATTAAAGAAACACTGAATTCAATTCCTAACAACGAGAGTTTCAAATTTTAGGCTAAGTCTGAAAGTTTTATGCTTTTTTGAAAGTACGTGATAGTTTGCATAGTAAAAATATCCCTTTGTTTAGAAGGTTACTTCTTAAAATAAAATGTATTTTTGCAAAACTTTCAAGAATCGTTTACCAACTGCTACTCTACACTATCGTTAATTTAAAAACACGGTGTCTTTTTTTCCTACCCAACCAATTTATTTCGGCTTTAAGATAATTGAAATTTATCACCAGAAAACAAAAATTATTAAAACGATTAGATATTATGAAGAGGAAACGATCAATCACAGTTCACTGCGATACATCCGGATTCTAGAGACGAAACGGTTTAAGGTAGTTGATTGGGTTTGGAATTTCTTTTTAATGGCATAATTATCTTCTTGTGTTTTATAAGGAAGAACCACTCTATTATTTAACAATGTTGCAGAGTAGAGGAAATTGAATTTTTCCAAAGGGATTTTAGGTACTCAGGGACACGAAATTCTCGAAAAATATTTTTTATGGGTTAATCTCTTAACAGCTTCTATTTTGTTATATTATGCCTCAAATTAGGTGATTTATGATAAAATATATTATATTGAATTTATTTATAAACAGATAATTACACAGGTTCAAATCCTTCAGTCAAAAAGTTTACAGTTATTTAAATTTATGAATTTAAATTAACTTTTATTTACACATATTATAATCAATCTAAAACATAATTTTTCTGCTTATTTACATATTTCATAAGCAATGTAAAACATAATTTATTATACATGCATAGAATTATTTCTGTATGGATAAATACAAAAGTGTAATATTATGTATTATGTTAAATAATTATTAACCATTCATACATTTATTTATATCCACTCTTTGGAAAGAAGAGTTTGATAAACAAAAAAATGTTTATTTACATATTATATCTACAGTCTAAAACATAATTTATTCTATATATATGGAATAGTTTCTGTGTGGATAAATAGAAAAGTGTAATACTATATATTGTGTTAAATAATTAATAACCATGCATAAATATATTTATACCCACTCTTTTTAAAAAAAGTTTGATAATCAAACAAGTGCTTAATTACATGTTAAATATGCAATCTAAAACATAGTTTATTCTACACATATAGAATATGTTTTGTATGGATAAATAGAAAAGTGTAATACTATGTATTGTTAAATAATTAATAACCATCCATAATTTAATTACATCCACTCTTTGAAAAAAAAGTTTGATAATCAAAAAACTGCTTATTAACATGCTAAATATGCAATCTAAAACATAATTTATTCTACATATATGGATTAGTTTCAGTATGGTTAAATACAACAGTGTAATATTATGTATAGTGTTAAATAATTAATAACCATGCATAATTTATTTATATCCACTCTTTGAAAAAAAAGTTTGATAATCAAAAAACTGCTTATTAACATGCTAAATATGCAATCTAAAACATAATTTATTCTACATATATGGATTAGTTTCAGTATGGTTAAATAGAAAAGTGTAATACTATGTATTGTTAAATAATTAATAACCATCCATAATTTAAATAAATCCATGCTTTGGAAAAAAAGTTTGATAATCAAGGAACTGATTGTTTATATATTTCATATGCAATCTAAAACATAATTTATTTTACATACATGTAATATTTTCTTTATGGATAAATATAAAAGTATAATACTATATGTTGTGTTAAATAATTAATAAATATGCATAATTTTATTTATATTCACTCTTTGGAAAAAAGAGTTTGATAATTAAAGAACTGCTTATTTACATATTACTTCTTCAATTTAAAACATAATTTAATCTACATACATGGAATAGTTTCTGCATGGAAAAATACAAAAGTGTAATACTATGTATCGTGTTAAATAATTAATAACTATGCATAATTTAATTACATCCACTCTTTGGAAAAAAGAATTTAATAATCAAAGAAAACCTTAGAGAGAGATGTGTCTGGCAAGTGTCTTGAGGACAGAGGATTTGCTGAAAAGCTGAAATAAGCTAATCCAATTGTTATGCATGTCAAACCTACATGCCACTTGTCCTAGGTGACAGGACAATAAGGTTAAAACCACTGAATGCATTCCTTTCACTTTAGTCAAACAGAAAAAGTAACAGTTTTTGGTCCTTTTATAACAACCGTTTGAAAACTCAAAATAAATCTTGAATAATTTATTACTTATATAATTTTTGTGCTTATGAAATTGTATTCACTTCTAGAATATATAGCATACATTTAAAAAGGCAAGAAGTAATGTTTAGAGGTTGTTATTTTTTCTTTTAAATATAAAAGCAATATTAAAGCCTCAAGTGATTTATATTGTTACATATTCTTTTAGTTATCTATTATATGTTACAAAGTAACATTACAGTCATTAATCATCTATTTGTTTTGCACTTTTTAAGAAGTATGCTTTTGTTGTTGTACAAGAACAGGATGAATTGGAAAAAAATAAAATTTCTTCTCTGATATAAAATTCAGATATTATGTTTCGAGAAATGTTAAAAAGCTATTATCGAAAATAAGAAATGTTAGGCGAATATATATTAAATATTAAAATTATTTATTAATCTTAAGGATTAATGATAATAAAAAATTATGTATAATTATTTGGATGATTATAAAGATTTGATTATACAATTACTACGATTAAGATGAATTGGATTTCAAGCTTTCAGGGGGAATATATATTAAATATTAAAATTATTTATTAATCATAAGTAATAATGATAATAAATAATTATGTATAATTATTTGGATGATTATAAAGATTTGATTATACAATTACTACGATTAAGATGAATTGGATTTCAAGCTTTCAAGGGGAATATATATTAAATATTAAAATTATTTATTAATCTTAAGGATTAATGATAATAAAAAATTATGTATAATTATTTAGAGGATTATAAAGATTTGATTATACAATTACTACGATTAAGAAGAATTGGATTTCAAGCTTTCAAGGGGAATATATATTAAATATTAAAATTATTTATTACTCTTAAGGATTAATGATAATAAAAAATTATGTATAATTATTTGGATGATTATAAAGATTTGATTATACAATTACTACGATTAAGAAGAATTGGATTTCAAGCTATTTTAGAGTGAATTTGAGATTAGAAATAATAAATATTACCACTAAGAACAATTTCATTCATACACTTCCATATTCATATTATATAAACATTTTAATACCTATTCCAAATTCTGCCGTATTCATCAAATTTTCAATCAATTTTATTATAGACTATATATATCAAGCAATTTATTATGAAGTACAGTTTAATACACAGAACACAATGTCAATAAAATCAAATTATGTTTACATAAATTATAAAAACAGTAAACTAAATCATCAGGATTAAAAGTTAATGATTCAAGTAATTTGAATTTAGAAAAATACATGGTTAAATTTATATATTAAAAAACAAAAGAATCCGCTTTTAATTTTGAATTTTCCTTAGATACTACGGCGTCGAATTTTTATTTATATCGAGAAGACTTCTTTTCCAACCTATGCATGTCATTCAACATTTATACATTTAAACAAATTTGTTTTGAATTTTAATCGGGGGCTTCATTGCATTATTTTATGCACAACCCCGATTTCAGCGATGCAATGCTCAACTTAGCTAATTTCCCAAGGGATCTCCGAAGCATGAACAAGCAAACATACAATTCTGACAGATTCTGATAACTTACTACTGAAAGGGTTTTTTTTTTCAGTGTTCGCCGTGATTTTTATTTGAGGCTTGATACAATTTTTTTTTCAATTTGTCATTTCCAAAATATGTAAATTATTTCAGTATCAGGAAATATGTTTTATTCTTTTCCTTGAAATTTTAGCGGTGTTTAATGCTTTTTATTTTGTAAATACTTAATATAAATGGTAGTTCGTACATTAAGTTTACGGATGTTGATCATATACCTATTTTTACTGAAGTATGCCAATTTGACTCATACAAGAAAATTGAAGTTTTTGCAAAGACAATAATTCTAAATTAACTTAAATGAAATGTTTATTATCAAAAAATCATGGGAAGCATTTTTTACATATAAAATTTGTCTTTGAAACACATTTTCCGCAAACATTTCTATTACATTTAGCACAATGGTTTCTACATCTGTTTCTTTTGCATGATTGTTGAACTTGACAATTCTTCCGTGCGTCAGTAGCATGAATTTCTGTCATTGGAATGGAAGTGTTCTCGACTTCTTCTCTATATTTACTTTATACTATACTTTATATACTTTATACTTTATATTTACTTTATACTATATTTATTACTATATTTATTTATTTTCATATACATTCTATGAGTCAAATTGGCTCACAACCGTGAAAATAGGTATACCACATTTGATAATGCGAAATGAAGGGGTCTACGGGGAAGAGGAATGAAAGTTTACATATATTTTATTACTTAACTAAAAACCAATGTATGTTTTTGAAAAGTGATATTAAAGTTTATATATATACAGTGATCAAATTTTTAATGAGTCAAATTGGCTCGGTCCGTAAATCTAGTGTTAATAATTATTTTTTTCTGAAGAAATATGACGTTTTCTGCTCGAAATAATAGATACTAAAAGAATTAAAAGAGTTGATACTTATGGATACTTTAGATGGTTTTAAGTTTTCATTAACTGCTAAACATGAATCTCTTTAACCAGATTGACATTAGTGTCTTTAAATGACAAATTTAAATTAAAAATTCTAGACTGCGTTAGAAATAATAGGGAAGAGCTTCATATCTATTTATTGTCTTCAAATTGAGTCTTATCTATTAATGAATTTGTCATCTTGAAATATGATAATGAACTATTAAAAATGGCAGAATAGACTATTAGGTTTTCTAATTTTTAATAAAAAATTATATGACGTACATTTAGACGACGATTGTGTTAAGAGAAATTGCATGCTCTATAAAACTTCAAAAGAATTTTCATAATTGTAAATACAGATTCATCTTACTATCATATTTTTTATTTAAACACATTATTGTACTAAATTAATTACACTTAATTAAATCTATTTTTCTTCTATTTTTAAAATAAACTCTCCTGAGTTTTCTTTTTGATTTGGTTTGGTTTGGAGTGCTACGGTCTACTTTTTTGCAACACGAGGGCTAATGAGACCGGGACCTACTTTAAAGCCGATTCCAAACGGCTACGAACATCCACGCCACAGTAGGATACGAACCAATGAACTGCGGTACCAAAGACCAGCACCATTATCCAATCGGTCATCGAGATACGGCGAGCTTTCTTTTTAGATATATTTAAAGAAATCTTATAAATCCTTAGCGATAAGCTGAATATCTCCATCTATTAGAAGTTTTGATTTCTATTAGTATAAGAAATATTTTTTTCAAAATTTCAGATGAAATTTTAACTCAGAGAAAAAAATCCTTCTCAATTTAATTTAATTTAATTAATTAATAAAAATTACTAAAATATGAAAATAGAATTTTTATTAAATAATACATCTGAACTGAATTTGAAGTTTTCTTTACAAAGAGATACAGAGTGTAAAAGTTTGCAGATTCAACAAAAGTTAAGTGGTCGTTTAAGTCTTTTCTGAATTTGTAAGCTATTCAGCTTTGAGTGGTAATAAATAACAACCTTATACAAAATACTGGATGACGAACAATTATTTTATTGTTGTGTATATTAGAACAAAATGTTATATGACTGTAAAAATATGTTTATTGACTATTTTTTTGAAAATAAACACTGAATGTTACGTTTTACTGTGCTTTTTTTGGAAAAAAATAAAGCATCAATGTTTTATGTTTCTTCCCCCTGACATATAAAAATTGTACATTATTTTTTTATAAATACACAACACTTTTATGTATCAATTACTTTGGGAGAAAAAAATTACAGCATAATTCGTATAATGTCTAAAATTGTAAGTAAATATTTTGAAAACTTTGAAAATTACTTGAGAATTACTCTTTTATGGCGAAAACATTGTGGATATGCAAAAAATTGCAGTCGACATCGACATGTCCACTGGCCCGCTTTTTGAAGTTTTATTGTCGAAAGCTTTATGAATGGATTCGTCGATGAAATTCAGTATCGGACTGCTTGTATGGATGTTAATAGACGTTTGTAGTTGCCGTTAAGGAATAAATTCTCGATCTAATTCGGCTTTGTGTATGAAAACATAAGACTAAATTGCTCAACCAATTATTCAACATCATAAAATTTCCCATTTATTCAATATTGTTGTTTCCTGTACATAAAATGTATATCATTCTTCATGGTGTTTAGTAAATTGTTTCATTGCTAGCGAGGAATCGCACTGGACTAGGAAGTTTCGAAAAAGATAATTTTTCATCCACTATGAATAATACGTAATCGAGTGATTAACCTTTTGTTATCTGGCATCATCTTGCATTAGAAAAGTTGTTTATTCATGAAAATTAAATCTTTGACTTTTAGTTTTTTTATACCTTGTCTGTAAAGAAGGCTTTAAAAAGGAAACATAAATAATTAAGAATTAAATGCACTAAGTTTATTGAAACAACTCATCTATGATGACCTTTTTTCCAAAAGCATTACATTGGTTATATAATGAAATGATTTCGCTAGTAAGTCAACCAAAGAAAATATTAAGTTTTAGTCACATCGAATGAGATGATTGACTCTAAGTTAAGTGAAAGGAATATATAACAATAGTTGAGCTAAACTGGAGTTAAATTTGATGTATGTATGTCAACACTGATTACCACTATTAGGTGAGAAAAATAATTATTTCGGCAAAGATTGTAATTTTAAAAACAAAATCCCCATAAGTTTTTTTAGAATATAATTATAGTTACATTTGTTAGTTATTGTTAAATATCGTTACATATGTGTATATTTATCCAAATGTGTAATATATATTTATATATGTGTGTATGTGTACGAAACAAATTCATTATTATCTGTCTAGTAATAATATTCTATTATATTTCCCATTTCCTTTTACTAAGCAGCTATATACACACACTGGGAGAGAGAGGGGGAAGTACATGTATTTTAATGCATTACTTATGTTTTCTACCACATACATTTATACAAAACATATCAAAAATCCTACCTGACGTGATGTATTATTTCATAGGGAATTTTAATCTTTAGGATAACTATATTAATGTCCTATTTTTGAAAAAAAAGCATTTTAAGCGAACTAATATGATAAATTTTATGATCATCTGGCATAGGAAGGAGCACATTCTGATAATCATTCTTAAGTAATTTCCATTCCCTATACTATGTTTTTATTTTTCTTATAAGCAACTTATATATTATGGATTCTGAAAAGACAAACCACACACATATTTACTTGAACAAATGATGAAATAAGTATGCAAAATTCATGAAAAGGGGGGGAAATGAAGAAATCCCTACGAGGTTATCATTGCAAGAAATGATTGTAAGCATGGATCTATATTCTGGTCACGGTATGGAAAATAACATCTGCACAGAATAATGCGCTTTATATGTTCTGCTTCTTATGAAAATGAAAAAAAAATGTAGTACAAAAGCATGCTTAACTATGCTTATTCTTTCCCTGAATATATAATACGCATCGCGTGTCGCTGAACTCATTATATAAAAGAGAAAAAAAATTCCAAATAATTTTACAGTGAACCACTATTATTTCTTTTGAAACTACTCCTAAAGTACCTAACGGTATTATTTTTTTACCCTCAGCAGTATAGTCATGTAAGTTAATAGAAATGTAAAAAATGTTTATACAGAACAGCCTACTCGTTATCTATGATACATTACACTGCTTAAAAATGATTGTGGAACAGTTTTTGTTTCCTTTCGTATTATAAAAATTCATTAAGCAGCTGTAACATAAAATGAGAATAGAACAATGAAAAAGTGCAAGATTCTACTACAAAACTATATTAATTTATATAATACACAATCGTGTGATCACTTATATGTACACAAATACACACACACACGCACATATATATATATATATTTATTTATATATGTATATATATATATATATTTATATATGTATATATATATATATATATATATATATATATATATATATATATATATATATATATATATATATATATATATATATATATATATATATATATATATATATATATATATATATATATATATATATATATATATATATATATATATATATATATATATATATATATATATATATATATATATATATATATATAATATATATATATATATATATATATATATATATATATATATATATATATATATATATATATATATATATATATATATATATATATATATATATATATATATATATATATATATATATATATATATATATATATATATATATATATATATATATATATATATATATATATATATATATATATATATATATATATATATATATATATATATATATATATATATATCCAGGGTCTTCCACAAAATTAAAAATTTCTAAAGGAGGGAAGCATTTAATAAAATATATTTAAATTTTAAAAGTTTATTACATATAAAGTATATTTCAAAAGTATACTTATTTTGTAAAAAGTGTAAACTTAAAATTTAATGAAAACTAAATTGTAATCTTGAGAGCATGAAGCAATTTAAAATATTACTACATTAAAATTAGTCATTATAGAAGAAATGACACCAACACAGAATTTAGTAAAACTTACAGTTTACAGATTCAGTTGTTTAAATCTGATGATTTTAACCATGACAATATTGAGAAGACGAGATTACCAGACTCACGAGGAACGATACACAGTAAATTGTTGCATATTATTGAGTTAACAAATTCCATTATTTCCAGTATGAAATCAAAGTAAAGTGTCCTGTAGATTAGTAAAAAAAAAAAGTAAGACCTATTTTAAACTGTTCATTTTATCTACCACTTTTTATACCTTCTGACTCTAATGAGTCTTTATTTTGCTCAACTTTTTGTATAAGTAATATAACTTGAGAAGTTTTTTTAATAATTATTTTATAACTCATGTTAAAACCCAATTTCCCTAAAATGTGTCCAGTATTTAACAATAATCAACAAAATCCGAAATTCCCCAACTTAATTCAAACATAGGAATTTAGCATGCCGTTTTTACCGTTATTTAAACACCTGCGTGTGGATGACAGTTAGTAACATTTAATGCATATAGGCACATTTTTATGACTTACAATTAACATTGTACTGTTAGCAGTATAAGAATCCAGGAATATTTATTCCTACATATATTTTATTATGCATGTTAATTTTTGTTTTAATATAATTAATATAATTTCGTTTTAATACAATTTAATATTGTTGTGCTCTCTGTCGACATAATTTTGATTTTCTTGATTAAAGCACATAAATATTCTCTAGAAAATTTTTAATGTCTTTTACGATGTGTTAAACTTCAATTATGCAAAAATGACTGAACCGTGGGAACGAGTTCAAAAATAAATTGATTATGAAAGTAATTAATTTGTCTTTATATGAAAAAAAATCCCCGAGGGAAGTCATTAACAATCTTTGTACTTGGAAACAATTATGTATGAAGGGGCGTGGTAGATTGCATTTACTAAATTTTTAGAAAATAATAAGACCCTTAAAGATAATAATATTAAATAATCCTGAAAATATAGTATAATTTTTAAAAATATTCAATGTAGGGAATCTAAACAACTGTTCATCTTTTCCATAAAATGGCTATAACATATTTTTATGTAGTCAGTGTTAGTAAAAATATCATTTGTTTGTTGCATTTCAT
This sequence comes from Pardosa pseudoannulata, assembly GCA_032207245.1. NCBI lineage: Eukaryota > Metazoa > Arthropoda > Arachnida > Araneae > Lycosidae > Pardosa > Pardosa pseudoannulata. Next base: position 55,304,014 of record CM063501.1, on the reverse strand, counting down.
TTCTTTTCAAATATAAATATTTTAAATCTTTCCATTATCGAGTGGTTTGAAAACTTCGAATGTTTGGCAGTAATTTCAAATATAGTCTTTGTAATGTACCATTGTGTATCTTATATGGTTCAATGTTTTTGGCAAGTATTATCAGTCATATATCAAATTTACTTCTTAGAGTTTTTATTATTTTAAAACTTTGTAATGTTGAAAAGAGTATTTGTGTGCTGTTTAAATACTTTCATTGCATACGTGAAAGTTACATATTTTATGTTATGAAAATATTTTGAATCATTTTTAAAAATTATTCTGATTAGTTTTTTCCGTAAATCTAAAATTATTCTGCGCATCTGTTTTACAGTATACGAATCTCACTAAAAACACTGTTTTATGAAAATAATGTTTAGTAAAATCTGATCATATACTACAGGCTTAAACATGTGTTAAAAGTAACTGTAGTGTATCAAGACCAAAAATTTAAACGTTAATGAGGTCTGTATAACTGATACTTTTTAAAAATTACAAAATAGCAATATTATTTAAACTGTATAAATAACTCCCTTAATTATTACAACATAATATACTAATCTCACAAAATTTGCGATTTGTGTTTTAAATCGTTGATTCTAAATCAATTATTAGAAAACTAGCTTGCAAAAATGACTTGCAAATAATAGTAAGTACATAAGTATATCAAGCCATTCTTTTCTATTAAATGATTTCACAGCTTAATTTTCTGTTACCGTATAGTTTTTTAGAGATAGTTTTCAAAATTCAAAGGTCATTTACTGATATTTATCAACATTTATTTTTTCCGATAGGTTCACAATCTTAATTAGGTTGTTTACTGAATCTCTTATTATATAGTTATTACAATATTAATTGATTGGTTTGGTTTGGAGTGCTACTGTCTACTTTTTTGCAACACGAGGGCTAATGAGACCGGGACCTACAGCTTAAAGCCGATTCCGAAAAACTACGAACATCCATGCCACAGAGGGATTAGAACCCTCGATATCTGGTTCCGAAAGCCAGCACCCTAACCAATCGGCCGTCGTTCGGCACAAAATTCCTTGAAACTACTAGGTTTTATTATAACTTTCACTAATAATTAAAATAATTTACCTCATTTGATCACAGGCTTCAATTATTTTTTTTCTGAATTTCAATTACATTTAAATTAATAATAATCGGAATCGTTCGAAATAATAAAAATCTGAAAAATATCTCTTTATAAAGAATTAATTGTAAATGGTCATTGTAAAGTGCTTTTTAAATATTTCTTTAACAGAAATACTTTCCCAATAATGTACTGTGTGGCCAAACAGACATCATATATCTAATTTTATCTACAATTTATACATTTTTGAGTCGTAAAACTACTTTATATGCTTGAAAATATTTTTCTTACATTGACATTTAATCAAACAAATAATTTTAAGGAGAGATTAATAAGGGTTAATTACGGTTAAATTATTAAGACAATCAAAACATAGTTCTAAGAATTATGTTTTCCTGATAATATTCTTTGTCACATCGTATACTAACGTTTCTATATATGCTATAGGAATTTAAAAGGAAGAAGTGTTTTTTAAAGCCTGTAAATAAATTGAGACACATTTTTAATAATTTTTTCATAATTGTTTGCAATGTCATGCGTATAGAAAAACGTTAGAAAACTAGAATGGGTTAAAATATACATTTGAAAACTATAGCCTCTCCTGAATACCATAAATATTATTTTCTCTGCGCAATAAATTTATTTTATTTACTAGTTACACTGAATTTAGAGGATACACATTCCATACAAATACATAAAATTCTTGATTTATATCCACGCCGTATGTTTCCGTAGTATATATACACATATATTTTTGAAATGAGTTTGGAAATGATAAATTTTCATGTATGGCTCAGTACTGAATAAAACTTTTCGAACATTTTCGTTACATACCTTTCAAATTTTAAGATCTTTAAATATTTATTAAATATTTATAAGATTTTTATGTCCGTTGAGGCTTATATGAACAATACAATATTCAGGTTCTCTAACAAACTAAATTTTTTACATGAGTAAAATAGAACAAAATGGGAAAATTATTCATATAATGACATTAAACCAAACAAAATTTTATTTTGTTTACAAAATATTGGTGTAAAGAATTACTTGTCTTTTTTTTCATAATACTATACTCATAAGCAGTTCTATTTTTTAATAATATTAACATTCCAATGTATTGGAATTTACTTCTTTTTTTGCATGTGAAATTTGATGAAAGCTTAGATCAATTAATAATGCAATTGTATAAACAGTTTACTTTATCGTATTAGAACTCGTTAAGTTGTACCAAAATTTTGTGTAAGAGTAAAAAAGTGACTAATTTGGTTCAAATGCTATAAAAATATTCTGTTCTTAGAAAAATGATATTGATTACATTTTCTGTAACAGTCACTTATAGTTTCATTTTAAATTTAAAACTACAAAAATAATTTTAATGAAATTCATTGAATCTCGAAAGAATCCGAGATATAGGCAAATTTACTAAAATGTTTTAATGGGTAAAATGCTTTGTTTTACCACTGATATCGGCAAAGTAGCTATTCTTAGTCTGCTAGCATATGTGAAAAGAAAATATGATTTCCAAATTAAAGAAATTTTCATAAAGAAAAAGAAAACCAAACACAGTTTTTCATTATAGACAATAAGCATAAAATAGGTAAAAGAATATTTTTCATAATAAGCATTTACGCTGGCGGAAATGCGATTATAAAAAGAGTTGTATCCATTTTAAATAAAGCTTAATTAATTAATATATTAATATTAAATCAAAATTTATAAAAAATATATAACACAGAAAGCTTCGAGTTGATTTATGAACATTTATTCTGGTTTTATTAATGTTGTGGTTCACTGTTGACAAATTTCATCAAATTTACCAATTCTTGGCAGTTTGTAAATGTTGTAAATAAAACTTTAGTAAGATTTTAGATTTAAAATGTAATGTAAAATATAATACTCATGAACATTTATTTTCTACGATAGGTTCACAATGTTAGTGCGGTTGTTTACTCAATTATATATAATAAATTAGTGGCATATATAGGTGTGTCCACGTGAAAAAAATTATTTTAAAACACTTCATGCATAATTATTACAATATTTTATTTATTGAAACCACCTGATTTTACTATAACTTTCAATAATAATTAATATAATTTAACTCATTTAATCACAGGCTTCAATTAAAAAATTTTTCTGAATTTCAATTCAATTTTAAAAATAATAATCTGAATCGTTTAAAAGAATAATAATTGTCCAATGTATATACTGTTATAGTAAGAAAGAGTATTACAATGAGACCCCTGTATTCCAATGATAATTAAATTGCAAATACTAAAATGTTAAGAAACACTGTTTTGAATCAAGTTATATGGAAATTACCTTATGAAAATATTAACGAAAGCATATTTTATCTCATAGATGTAATGACATTATTTAAAAAGTTAATTTCTAATCCTTATACGAATCAGTACAGACTAAAACATATGTATTACGTCATCTTACTATGTAAAAAAATATTAGTTTTATACTTTCTTTTGTGGACGTGTGGACACTCTTTCATAGTAAACTTTTATTAGCTAAGGATATTAATATTTTGATGTACGTTATTTAAAATTAAATTGATATAACTTAATTTATAGATACCATATGATATTTTATGATTTTAATTACTGACTTATTTCTATATTATATTATTTGCCAAATTCAGTTATTTTCAAGAAATTTTGTTAAATTAAAATTAGTGCAAAAGATAAAACCCAAGGTTGACTTGAGAAGTTTAATTCGAATTTAGAATGTATGATTTACAGGAACTGTGATGTATATTTTCCTGAGCTTTCACTATTTTGGAAATCTTACCTGAAAGAAAGGAAGTTTGGATGCCTAAAACTACCAAGAGCGTTATTATCCAAACTGAAAGTAATATCTTAATGGGGAGTAAATAGTGTACAGAAACGCGAAAGATAGTATGTTAACGATTACAGAGTCCAGCAGTCCTCACACAGGTAGTATGTAATGGTGTCTATAGAACATCAGCACTTATCTTCTTTATAAAATCTCACTAAGAAAAGTTATTTTCACCTATTTCTTTGACAATGTGTTAACCGTACTGTGTCTTTTACATTTTCACCTAAATTCAAAATTGTACGCATTGTAAAAATCCGTTACATGACCCTAGCGAAAGAAGAGCTGAAGGTGACCTTTCGCAGCGGAAAATTAAGGTTAGTGGCAAGTAGAAGAGTGTGATCCTAACAATAGCCGTTTGTGTACTAGGTCCCGTCGACAAACCCACGACTTACTCTTAAATGGACGTATTTGAAAACTGTCGGTACGCTGGAGCCAAGCCTTTGTGAGGGCTATTTGAGTATAAAGACTCGGGTAATAATTATTAATGTAACGATGCTATGCTTCACATATGTTCTCCGTTACCAGTACCGCAATAGGAAATTAAGTTGTTTGGATGGGATGACTTAAAGACGACCTTTTGGCCACATCTGGAAACGGATCAGCTGATCCAGGCAGGGAGTGACCGCTAGATTGCGTCACCCTGGATCTGGAAGGTTCCTGAAGAATTACGTGAAAGGAACCGGGACCCTATAAAAGAAGATTGACGGAGCCAAGAAGGTTTTTTTCTTGAGAGCTTCTTGGGAGTTGTTTTGTGAAGCTCCAGAAGAGTCCACTCGTCCCTCCCACTTGCTTTGTTTTAGAGACCGCCAGCTTCTCTGATTTGCTAAGAAGTTGACTTTCGACTTTGGGATGTCATTCCCGTTATCTTAATATTCTTTTTCTACTTAGTGCATAGAAGTAGGTCTCTGAGAGTGACCCTCACTCTCATTTTGGATCTTCTTGCATCCTGAGTTTCCTCAAGGAACCCCAGCGTTATACGCACTCTGAGCGTTTGAACCTTAGTGTGGAAGCCGACAGTGCTGATCGTCAGCCCGGAGGTTATAGTGTCAGCGCTTCGTACCGGCACTAATTAGCGAACTGTTCCAGTATTCAAGAATTACTAGCTTCACTGTACCCACGCATTGAAATTGGGTTACGTTATCTCAGCACGAGATCTCAGAAGATTTAGAATCTACTACAACCTATACATAGCTGTACATAAATTGTTCACTCGAATAAAGTTTTTAATCCAGTGTAAACTGTTGTCCAGCTTATATCATTGACGACTTCGCCTACCCCTACTTCAGGACGTCACAGCATATATACTTATGTATGTGTGTGTACAGTGTATGACATCGTTTATAAAACTGAACAGTTTAATAATTTATTCTACATTTACTGCATAGTAGATATATAAATATTTGAAATTGTTATTACACCGTTCACTTTTAGTAATTTATGTATGAATAGATATAGGTTCTTAAGTAAAATGTAAAATATTCATTCCAATCAATAGAATATTTATACGTATTTTTTTTTTCAAAATAGCATAGGAAATCGGAGTCTATTAAAATATAGAACTAGCATTATACCAGTTAAAAATCGAAGACGACAGTCGACAAACAATTAGTATGAATGTTCTTTTTAATCAAGCTAACCAAGCTAGCAATCTTTCTACGATATAACTATCATAATGAATAAACTCTTGATAAATATGGGAAAATGTAAGATTTATGTGATTCAAAATCCCAATTATTAAAGGGGTAAAATTAAGCACCTGTTAGAGAGGTATCATTTATTAATGATCTAACATTTTCATTTTAGAGATCAAAGAATTAAAAAAAATGAAAATTCAAAGAAATACGGCATTTACAAAATATAAAAACGAACCAGAGACAAGCACTGGAAAATCAATTCCTTGCAAAAACATTGGGAAAGGTTTAAAATTGTGTATGTGGTCCTTCAAGCTCCCGTTAGGCTCAAGGGAAATGAACGAAGATGAGCATTGCTAAATGCGGGGAAGCGATGCAAATTCCAAAGAGAGTTCTTTAGAATTTTGATTGTTAAAATATGAGATAAAATCTTTTAAAAAGATGACGTGCGAAAATGATTTCATAGCCACGTCTTTTTCAAATCGAAAAAGGTAAAATTTCATCTGATGAATAAAGTTTAAATTTCATACGTGTTACAATTAATTCATAAAACTGAGTTTAGATTCACTCCAGAATGCTCTGATAGATATTATCCTGTTATTTGAAAGTAATTAAATTTATTGTTTCAAATTATTATTTATATATATAAACCTCTCTCTCTCTCTCTGTATATATATATATATAAATAAATATATATATATATATATATATATATATAATATATATATATATATATATATATATATATATATATTATATATATATATATATATATATATAATATAATATATATATATATATATATATATATATATATATATATATATATATATATAAATATATGGTGTGTATATATATATATATATCTATATATATATATATATATATATATATACATATATATATATATATATATATATATATATATATATAAATATATATATATATATATATATATATATATATATATATATATATATATATATATATATATATATTTATTTATTTATATATATATATATATACCGGGTGGCCATAATTTAACTGCCAGTGCTCCCAGTGTTCTGTAGCGCGATCTATTTGCGAGAATAACGCCACATTTTGTATTAAGATTAAATCAGACAGAAGACGAAAGATTTCGCTAAAAAACAAATTAGTTCCAAAAGTCACCGCTAGGAGAATATTTGAAGCTGTATTATAGAAAATAGAGTGTTAACAAATGCAAAGTATTAAGGATTAAAATAACATTTTACTATGCATTTTTTCTGATTTATTTCAAGTGCAATATGGGAACACTTTTAAAAAAGCATAAAATCTACATAAACATCTATAAAGTCTCGTGATCTGCAATATCTCGTACGCAGAACAGACGAAGTTCTTTTTTCAAATTTCACTTTATATCCATTGGCACAGTTAAGAAATTAATTTCCGTCTTGCTTTGCATTTGTTAACACTCTATTTTCTATATCACAGGAACAAATAATCCCCTAGCGGTGACTTTTAGAACTATTTTTGTTCCTAGGAATCTTTCGTTCCCCGTCTTGTTTAATCTTAATAAAACATGTGGCGTCATTCTCGCAAATAAATCGCGGTATAGAACACTATGAGCACTGTCAGTTTAATTATGGCGGCCAAGTATATGTGTGTGCTTATATTTGAGTCTAAACTAAAAATGATCATAGCGTACATAGCCTAATTTACCCTCGCCTTCCTTTTTTTCTGTGAAAGAAAACGTATTTTGAAAATTTTATAATTTTATTGTAGTGAATGTACATGTAAATTCAATGCGGGGAAACAATGCAAATTCCAAAGAGAGTTTATACGATTTTCGATTGTTAAAATAGGAAAAAAATCTTTTAAAACAATGACGTGCGAAAATGATTACATAGGCATGTCATTTTGAAATCGATAAAGGTAAAATTTTATCAGATGAATAAAGTTTAAATTCCATACGTGTTACACTTAATTCATAAAACGAAGTTTACAGCTCTCCAGGATAGTCTGATGGATATTATCCTGTTATGTAAAGGTAATTAAATTTATCATTACAAATTATTATTTACATATATGTATCTCTATCTCTCTATATGTATGAGTATGTTTGAGTCCAAAGTAAAAAAGACCCCTAGAAAAAATGATAAAAAGTAGAAGGTCAACAGGGTACGTTTTGAAAATAACATGAAAAAGTGAGATGTTATATTAGGCTTTTTCTAGAACTGGCAAGGAAGATATATAAAAATGATAGCAGGTAAAATATCTATTTAGTAAAACAAAATTTATTACCCTATTATATTTTACCTGGAAAAATCCTCAAAATTCTCATTGATTGTTTCGATTTTAAAGGGCAATCATAAAGTAATTTACCATCCCCTTCCTTTCTTTCTTTGAAAGAAAACGCATTTTGAAAATTTTATAATTCTATTGTAAGGAATGTACATGCAATTTCATTTATACATCTTTTATTAATTGAATGTGCTAATTTAGAAAAATAAAATTATTTTTAAAAGTGAAAATTACTGAGTAGGATCTACTGATCGTAATTTGGTATAGGTTCCCAAGATATTGAGAGTCTATATTAAATCTAAAAATGCTCAAAATTTTCTTACAATTTAGGAAAAGTTTATTACAAAATTTAAATATATAAAACTACACATATGTAAAACATTGACTGAAAATAAAGGAATATAGATGCATAGTTTTTGATTCCTCCTGGGGGCAACAGCCCCTAGAGGGCCAGGGCCTACGGTGCCAATCTCCGTTTTCTAGACCAAGGACCCTGGGTTGCGAAGCATATGTTCCGGTTAGGTGGTCAGCCTTATGAAGAACAGCAAGTGTTTAATTCCAAAGCGTGCTTGGTTCTCAGTTTCTCTACCCACATAGTTTCTGATTATTGCGAAACAATTAATATGCTAAAAGCAATTAATGTAACGGGATATTTTTCTTAAATATTAAAGTTATGCTTAGGATTTTTAAAGATTTTCAATAACATCCAAAGATTTTGAGATAGGTTTCTTGAGTTAAGTATAAGCTTTTCATTAAAATAGATTTTATATTATGTTACTCTTACTCATAAATAGATTTTCATATTGTAATTATCCAATGAAGTCGTAAAATTCTATTCAATAATTCATACAACTTACACGATATATTGTCACGTAGGGGCTTAATGTGAAACACAATAACAGACACTGAAAGTAGACCATATTTAATATATTGACTTAACTGAAAGAGCAATGTACAATTGCAAACTCTGCAAAATTTTGAACTCAGAATTCTCTGTCACTGAGAGATCTTTGGTTTTTATAGCATTAGGGAAATTTCCAGAAAGGTGTCTGGGAGGGCTATGAAGGCTTTACTAAGCAACGCAGAGATATGGCGAATATTTCAGAATCGTTTTCTGGCAAACTAAAAATAGTTCCAGAATCTCCTGGAAGACGAAATAAAGTATAACATAAATAAACTAATTAAAAAAGCATTTACACAGATTTTAAATCCTATCATCTCAATAGGATTCGACCTCACGGCCTCTTGTTTATGGGTTTGGTTTGGTTTGGTTTGGGAGCGCTACAGTCTACTTTTTGCAACAAGAAGGTTAAGAGACCGGGACCTACTGTTTAAAACCGATTCCGAACAGCTACGAACATCCATGCCACAGTGGTATTCGAACCCCCAAACTCCGGTTCCGAAGGCCAGCACCCTAACCATTCGGCCATCGTTCTTGTTTAGGGGGGAAGTGTGATTATCATTAGACTATGGAGACTCTAAAGCTTATTTTCAACGTAGCAATATATATTTTTCTTTTTATAGTATATTTTTTTTCCTTACGTACTGATCTAATTAAAAACATCTATGGGACGAAACTGGAAACAAATAACAGACATTTCTAATTTTTAATATTGAAATTAATATTTCCAACCTTAGACTTCTAAATTAAAACAAAAAATTACTAGCATAAATTTTAATATTAGCATGACCTCATAATGCGATACATGTTTTTCTGCTTCTTTGTATATTTTTGTTTCTAAACTGTGTCTGCAATAAAATCCTTAATAAATTGTCTTTTTATTCCAACATGTTGTTGTATTGTTTTATTTACTAATGGAATAAGTTTTAAGTAAGGAACGGGGAATAAATTATGTAAGCAATGAAAAATATTTATTGCTCAGTTTCACGAAACCGAATGTTTATCCATTAAAAAAGATTTTTTTTGTTTATTTTGAAAATTTTTCATTTCAAATCCATCTATTTCAATTACCCGATCTTTTATCTGGGTTGAATCATTTATCACTTTAATGATTTTAAGAGCAAGGAGTAATTACCGGGGGCTATTTTTCAGCAAAAAAAAAACATACATATATTCACCCTTTCTGTTTCTTTCTGATCTCGCTTTCCATTTCCCAAAATAATAGCATTTCATTTTAAAAACATATAAAAAGTCATTGCATATATCATTTTTAAGGTCGTTTTGAATTTGTAATCCTCTGGATTATTCACCATTAGACATGACTTAGAGTTTCTTACTTGTGCTATAAATTTACTTAATTACAACCACTGATGGGATTTTAATTCAATAAAAAGAACAAGACAGAGGTGTGTATAATGCTGTAGAGAGTTGTAAAAAAATAATGTGATAGTTGTAGAGAGCTCTGTGTTTGTATCTATTACGAAGTACATTTTTCGAAGGGGAAATAGGATGTAAAGCCTGATTATGTTCCGTATTTATATTTGATGTTTGGACAACTAATTAAAAGTAATATAGTGAAAACCTATATTTATACCAGATTATTGAATACATTTAAATTAATGTCTTAAAATTAATTTCAAGAAAAGATTTCAAAAATGAAGAAGTAATAATTACTATTTTTTGACAATATTTGAACATTTCCTCTCATTTACTTAATATCAAAATATTCTGTTTCAGTGGCATGCTCATAACTTTTTTAACTCTTGTTATGAAATATTAAAGCAGAACAAAGATGTTGTATAAATTGTATAAATGATTTTACCTTGTTAAACCATACCAGGTTCATTTTATTTCGGGATTATGGGTCAAAAAATGTCGAATTTTTACCCTTATGACTTATTTTTATACATACATAGCTTTTTAAACAAAAAAACATCATTCGCATGCAAAAGTTCCTAAAAATTATTGTAAAAAAATTAATTTAAACAAATAAGTAATTTACATGTATAGTTGGCTTTCTGTACGGCACAAATCATTAGACTTTGGAGTCAATTCACACTAACTATAAATATAAAGCTTAGAATACCTAACTTTTATATTGAATTAAATTTTATTTATATCCTATGCATTTACATAAATGATTATGAAATTATTAATCAAAATTTGGTCTTGTATGATACAATAGAAAACACGGTACTGCACAGAGTCCAACATCGCAATCTGGACAGTAGAACCTTGTTTCTCTCCTTACCTTCTTCCCTCTACTGTCTCTCTTTGAACAGCAAATAATCTAGTAGCCAGAAAAGTAAACAAAAGCATTCGAAACCATAAAAAACACATGTGAAATAATTCGGGAATGACTGATTGCACAGTGTAAAATTTCACAGTGCCCGAACTACCCTCGTGATAAGCCAGGATGGTAGATTTCTCCTACCCGAATTCAGCTCGGGAAAAACCAGGAAGAGGTTAAAAAGTAGAGTGCTTAGTAATATTAATCAACGGAAATTTCTTTAGAGATGAGAAAGCTTTAGTCGGCAAAGGCAACGTTCTCGGAACAGGAGGTTTATGGTTTCGGAACCCAATCCAAACTAAAATCCGCCGTGTTCTTTAAAGGTTACTGTTAGATTAATTTCGCCACCGAAAGATAGATGGCGCTATTGAGTGGTGGGAAAAACAAATTTTGTCGAGGAGAAAAACCGTTGGACATTCGGTGTCGGTTTTAAAATGTTATTCCTGTATTCTATTCTTATTCATATATGAAACGGATTTAAAACGTAACATAACTCGTAATTCTGTATTCAGTTCACAGTTTATTCTCTATTGATCGTGTTGTTGTGCAATAAAAAGTGTTTGTGTTCAACAGCCGTGTTTTGGATTTATACAGTCATGAGAATCCCAGAATAAACAAAAGGTAAGCAGTTACCTTATTTACTTCTTCAGTAATATTGAACATTTACATATCATTCTACCTCAAGAAAATTATAAATTCTGTAACTATTCTATCCAGTGACTAGGTCATGTAAAATATGTTCATGGTCACAAACTCCTTCAAGTTCTCAATAAATATCTCTGAGTTTGGCAGCCCAAATCTACAGATCTTTTTCTCGGTCCCTGTTTCAAAATTACGAGGACCCACTTGAGCAGCAGGCTCATCCCTTTGCCTTAGTACTAGTATCCTCCTGCTAAACCTTGCTTGGTTTGACCAAGTGGCACAAGAAACAACAAAAAAAAACAGATTATGTTATCCTCATGACACTGAAGTACGAAGAATTTGGCCTTTTCTTGGAAATTTTGATCTTTGATAATTATCTATGACAATTACCTGTAATAATAATGATATTAGGCTCATTAAAATCGATAACAAATTACCAAAGAACAAAAATAACAGATTTTCCTTTGGTAGGGAATGAGGTCAAGTTATGAAATGTAACTATTTGCGTTGCCTTTTCATTTCTGATATCATTCTTAATCTGCTAATCATTCTTAACATTTCTAAAAATACAGTGTTTTACACTTTACAAATTTCTGTTAAAAGTTACTATAGTAGGTTGAATTACATTTTAAAGGTAAACTGCCTAGGAATATTGTTAATTCGTTTATCGTAAAACGATCTTTGAAAAATACAGGTAAGTATATTAAATAATAATTATGTGGTATATTACTTTTGGAATAAAAAATCTGATTATATAAGACCAAATTTAATTAACAACTTATATTGCTTTAACGTTTCTCAACAAAACTTCATATTTCTCATCGTTAGCAAAATTTAAAAATTAATATCTATCTCAATTCGAAAAATATTTCAACTTTCTCTCTCATTTCTGCCATCTTTAGAATATACATTTTTCGGAAAACATTCACTAGAAATAATGCACGTATAAAACTTTGTCAAAGCAGAATGGTATTAAATTATAATATAAAAGGAATTGCTTCAATAATAGGAAAACTATTTAGCATCAGATACCAATATCATTTGTTTGGAAAGAAGTTTGAAAATCAAGCTATTTAAGTTTTGTCTATATTTCTGACATTAACTTTATGTAATAAATCGCGGTATAAAATTACAAATGTTTAATATTTTTTTAAATGTGTTAATATTTATTTTAGATTATTGGGTAAAATGCTAAAATTTAACTTCACAGACTTATTGTTGAAATCCTTGGGATTTGGAAATAACAATTAAAGAATGCACTGGTGTTTAACTTTATGTAGACTTGTGAAAAATAATAGGTATTTTATAGTCTGAGGCTTTGAGTTATGAAATGTTTCCATACAGATTCTCTAATAAGTTAAATGTCTTATTAACTGAGTTCTTAAGCTAAAGGTAATTAGTTAACTTCAAAGACTCTTCATTTAAGAAGCTCATTTCGAATATTTCTCATAATTGTTTATTCTCAAATTATTATTTAGATAACAGTTTTGCGGTGTGTTACCCTTTAAATTGAACTCTACTTATAGAAAAACTAAAGTCAATAAACAACGTGCTTTCCTTTCGAGTTTCCGCCACATAACCTCATATTTCTCATTCTTTGAGCAAAATTAAAAAATGTTCCTCATTTCGAACAATATTCGAACATCGTCTCTCTCCATTTCTTTCATCTCCAGAATATGCCTTTACGGTGACATATTCATTACTCTTGTTGCAGTGGTGCTATGCTATTAAAACAGAACAAAACTCCAGTATCAACGCGCTTTCCTCGTCAATAAGTAAAATACCACGTATTCGCGTAATTAACTTCCTTTTTCTACCGAGCATAATTCTCCACTGTTCACTTTGCCGTCGAAGTTCTATAGTAATCACGAAATTTAGAGTATGAGAGAGAGAGAGAGGGAGAAAAAAATAAATAAAAAGCAGACAGAGGCATGTTATTCAGGTATTTTCCGACCGTTCGTAATTAAATTTATGTTACGCGGGTGCATATTCTTGGAAAACGCTCCGCGCGAGCATTTAATACGGGAAAGATTTTCTTTGATGAAGCTGTAGTGTTCCACCGCGCTTAGAAATTACAAATGTGTCAAAACATCAAAGGGGGAAAGCTACAGTTTTGAAATGGCATAAATTAAACTGTTACCGAAAAGATTCCTTTCATAGAACAGATTAATTAACTTAAATGAAATAAGTTTTCTTCAATATGCTATGAAGGCACCGAAACCGTCGAATATAATTCCACTTGTAATTTATACCATCAATTAACATAACTGAAGGCATTAAATTTAGACTTCGTAAACAATTGAAATATTTTGGGAGTGTATTCTACCACACACATATATCTATATATATATATATATATTTGCATAGTATATATATATATATATATATATATATATATTGTATATATATATCTATATATATATGCATATACATATATGTATATATATATATATATATATTATATATATATATATATATATATATATATATATATATATATATATATATATATATATGTATATATATATGTATATATATATATATTATATATATGTATATATATGTATATATATATATATATATATATATATATATATATATGTATATATATATATATATATATATATATATATATATATATATATATATATATATATATATATATATATATATATATATATATATATATATATATGTATATATATATATATATATATATATATATATATATATATATATATATATATATATATATATATATATATATATATATATATATATATATATATATATATATATATATATATATATATATATATATATATATATATATCAAAATTTTTTATATATTTTAATATTTTTTATATATATATCTTTAATATTTCCTTAAAAACCTCCTCTCTCCCATCCTAATTTCTTAAAATCTTTCCTTAAAATCTCTCTTCTCTTTCTCTCTAAATGTTTTAATCAAAGAAGCGTTCTCGACTTAAAATTGTTTCGATACATTTCCCAAAGATTTCTATTCTATAGACTTTCTATCTGTCTGTTCAACACGTTTCCCAGCTATCGCCACACATTTCTCAGCATTTTTCTCATCTTATACTTAAATTCGCTGAGTAAGTAGGAAAAGTCTCTGTATTCACTTTTGGTTGCACCTTTGTTCGAGCAGAGTGATTTTTGTGTCTTTCTTGGTCTGTCGTTTACTAGTAAAGATATCCGTTTTAGCAGCTCTATAATAAATTTTTAATTAGACTTGTGTCGTTCTCTTCAATATGGCCAGACTACATCTTTCGTTTTTACGTTTATATATATATATATATATATATATAGATTGAAGTTGTTTTTACAGTTATAATACACATGTTACATACACATTTTATATATAAACAACCCAAAACTGATTATTTTCGTATATATATTTTATTAATACATTTGTAGAAATAAAATGCATTATCTTTAAAATGAAATCTTTTGAATCATAATGATGTAATGAATCTTAAAGTAGTAAGCTTTACAATTCAAAATATCATAACTTTTTGGTCATATATAAATTTATATACTCAAACAATAATTAGTATTTATATAATAACTTAAATAAATATATTTGGTCATACATATATTCAATCACAAACACACGTATACGCATAGACGTGCATATATACATATAATTATATGCATGTGTATATGTAAGGCATACATATAATTATATATGTATATATATATGAGAGATTGTTAAAGTGTAACTTCATCTATTTACTTGTGTAATTATGCAGATACTTCGCTAATGAATGCTGGTTTAATTCTAACATGATAAAATAATGTAGTAAATCGTTTACTACCCTAAATAGTGCTTAGATTAAATACACTCCCAACTATGTATATAAAATATCATTTATAATTCATAAACTATGAAAAATGTGGCATTTCCTGCTTAGATCTCGGGTGATTAAAAGAAAAAAAGGTTAAAAAAAACAATATGTTTAATCTAAGTCGATGTTTAGATAAAAAAAAAAACAATTTCCATAACAACCATTTTAAATTGCCTATATACACTAATGGAGCATTATAATAATTTTATTCTTAAGATTAATAGCACAAAAAAAATTATTTCTTATCCGTCCCACCGCATTTTCAATTCCTAAATGTTTTTAAGTAAATATTCATGCAAGCAATTAAGAAGATGAATTTTCCCAAAAACGCGGTTTTCATAAATAGTATATAGTAAGGATTGTTTTTGAGACATTAAATTGTTTTTATAAAGGTTTTCATAACTCATCTAAAACTATTACTTAAAATTCATTGCAGCTGGATAATTTATCATTTTTTGCTTCTGGCACGAATTTCAAAAATAATTACACTTTCCAGCAAGCCCCCAAATTATTTATATTTAAGCGCACTGCTTCCACAGATACTTTGATCATTAAGGCTGGGCATTTTTAGAATGAAAAAGTAATTTAAGGATACATATAATAATTCTGTGAGATGACTTTTATTATAATATAATTTATTAAATATTATGTTTCTTAATATTTGTTTCATGATATTTGGCACTAGTTACTGTGGTAAGTTATTTTTTCTTTTAAATACAGATTAGAATTTAACAGAAATTCTGATAAAATTTTAAAATCATGAGCAGAAATGTATTACAGTAACAAATTTAATGGCATTTGTTTAAAGAGAAAATTATTTATCAAACTCTTAAGATGTATTTCTTAACATTATTTTGCTTCATTAAATTAAATTAATTACAACTTAATTTTGTTATATAATATTTGAAATATTACTTGTTTATTAAAAAGCCATTAATATGTTTGAAATCTTATTAGAGTGATAAAATCGTTACGATATTTAGAAAAAAACATGTTTCAAAAAAGTTCAAGCAATAAATTTAATTCTTCATGTTTTAAGACCAAAACCGTGACAGATATTTTGTAAATATTATTAAATATTGCATACAAATGCTTTACAATAGAAAATATAACTGCAGAATTTCATATGCAACTTCTTTTTGAAGTTGCTCTTTATGCAACTTCTTTGTTTTTTGCATATATAAGCATTATTTTACTTTATTCTCTGTATAATGAACTGAATTTGAAAAAGTAATAATTAAAAGGAATAATTTATAAAATAGATCTTGTTTAATGTCATGTAGTCCTCGTTTATATTTGGGTATTAACCTATGATCAAATGCATAGTGGCATTTATTTTGATTGCGTTGTGTAAAAGTAATTTAGTAATAAATTTAACCACAGGTTCTGAGAAACTACAGACATAAGATATGAAAATAAACTAAAAGCTAAATTAAAAGCATCTGATACCAGCTTAAAATAAAAAAGTAAAATTTATTATAAAGATATATATACATATATATATATATATATATATATATATACGTACATATATATATATATATATATATATATACATATATATACATATATATATATATATATATATATATATATATATATATATATATATATATATATATATATATATATATATATATATATATATATATATATATATATATATATATATATATATATATGTATATGTATATATAAATATATATATATATATATATATATATATATATATATATATATATATATATATATATATATATATATATATATATGTATATATGTATATATATGTATATATATATATTATATATTATATATATATATATATGTATATATATATATATATATATATATATATATATATATATATATATATATATATATATATATATATATATATAATATATATATATATATACACACATATATGTACACACAATCTGATTCTATCTTCCTAAAATTTACTTTATCCACACCTTCAAATTAGGTGCCACTCTAATTTAGTTCAGACAATAATTTTCATCACTTAAGTAAACAAATAAATTTAAGAGAGAGGATCTAATCTCAATTTCAAACATATGTAAAAGGGGGTACCTTTGTGAGTTAATATTTTGTGCCCGGAACAAGGCTGGTTGATGGCTGAGTAGGATTGGGTATGTATGGATCATCCGTCGGTCTGGTCAGGGGCTTCCTTCTGAGTGTTTGGGGTGCCGCCTGAGACCACCATACAAGACAACAATATCCGTAGAATATAGTTTTATGGTCCTCTGTCTTTTACATAGATGTGCTGATGTCAGATTTAGAGCCCGAGCATTTTACTTCTTGTATGAATGAATGAATCATATTACTGATATAAATCGCCTCATCACATTTATCACACTCAGTATTAAAAGTTTTTGCATTTAGAAGAAAAGTTAAATGACCTAGTATTTATTGGACTCAATATTTATAAACTAATATGTGCTTATAGAGAATATTGTTTCTTTATATAATAAAAATTATAATCAAGATAATCTTTCTTCATTAATAAAAAATTGCAATTTAAAACTATTTACATGTTGATTTAATACCACTAAACTCTTATTTTAGTTTCAAGTTAATTTAAATCATATTTTAATTTCACTCCTATTATGTAAAAATCGTATTTTTAAATGCTACTTTTCAAAACGCTATTAATAATAATGAAGTTATATTAACTTATAGTAAAAAGAGAAACAGTTTTATTTAAAATGAACCATAACCTTACAGTAGAAATGCTTTATAAAAGAAAATGCATTGGCATAATTTCATATGCAACTTGTTTATCAAAGTTTTTCTGTGAATATATATAAACATTATTTTACTTTGTTCTCTATATAAAGAACTTAGTTTTATAAAGCAATGCTTAAAAGGAATATAATTTTATTACATAAAATAGATCTTGTTTATCCTACTAAATTAATAAATATTTTTGCATTTATAAGAAAAGGTAAACGACCTAGTATTTATAGGACCCAATATTAATAAATAAATGTATCCTTATAAAGGAGATTTTTTCTTCATATAGTAATATTTATAATGAACATAATCCTTCTCCATTGCTAAAAAATGACAATTTAAAACTATTTACATGTTGATTTAATACTACTAAACTCTTATTTCAGCTTCAAATTATTTTAAATCAAATTTTAATTTCACTCCTTTTATGTAAAAATTCTATGTTTAAACACTACTTTTTAAAACGCTACTAATTATGATGAAATTTTATTAATTTATAGCAAAAAGAGAAACAGTTATAATTAAAATAAACCATTCCCTTACAGTACATAAAGCATAATTTATATATCATCGAAATTTGAAATAATGCATATGTTTAATAAATCACCATTATTTTTTTAAATTTGACCCAGTAACAAACCAGATTAAAACATCTTTTCGCATATTTCAGTAATATTTCGGTTTTGTATTGATGCCTAGATTCAATATCATGAAGCATAAATGTAAGTAAACTACAAGATATTGATGTTACATCGCAGGCTAAAGACATCCGCCTATGCACCAAACTAGTGCTATGCAAAAAAATCTGTATAATATATCCCGATGTTGTTTTTTAAATTTTTCTCACTAAGAAACCGGTTTAAAACATCTTTTCGCATATTTCAGTAATATTGCGGTTTTGTATTGATGATTAGCTGGGGTATCATGACACATAAATGTAACTGAACTCCAAGGTATTGCTTATATATCCTAAGCTAACGACATCAACATATGCACCACACTTTAAGATATTAATTACAATATAGAGGGCAGCATGGTTATTGCCACGAATAATATAGTACCTTATAATTTAAAAAATAATAGAAATATCATATTTGATGTAACTTTATCAAAACATTCTGTGGAATTGATATGAATTCCTTATGTATGTTGTTTCACTTGATTATAAATTAACAACAATCTAAGTTCGTATTTTACCAAGTAGCATAAACTGTATACGATCATTATTATTACTTATTCAAGAAATTTATAATGATCGTGGATGTAATTTTGAAAAATAACAATGGTTTATTTAATAATTTTAATAAAAGTTGTTTATTTTACTAAATTTTTATAACTTGTTATCTATAGTAAATTCATTTATCATTTCTTCGTTCATGTATCTAAACTTAACAGATTCATTATCATGAATCAAATTTAATATTGCATATTAACTTTTTGCTGGAATTTATTTTTTCTATTTAATTTTAAATGAGTTATTTTTTAACAAAAAAAGATTTTGTATATTAATTGTAATTTTTAATTATGATAGCATGTACTTACGTAATATGCTACACAGAAGAATGTGCTATCTCAATATCTAACTTTGATATTCATAGTAGGATCTATAATTTAATACATATGATTACATTGATTTAGTTACATTGACCATGAACTCTCATGAGCTTTAAGATTATCTGTTATGAGCTTTAAGATTTATTTTTATTGAAATCAAAATAATATGTGTACATTATGAATACTTTCACGAAACAATATTTTCTGTGAATACTTTCCTTCATAAACAATTTGATATTATTGTTTCAAGAATTTTACAAAAAGAGAAAAAATAATATATAATTACACCATGATATTTTATATATTCGATCCTTTTATCGCTGTATGTTTGATTGAATTTATTCTACTAATGGTTTATGTTGAAATATTGTGTTCTATAATGACTAAAAATATCATATTGTGTTCAGTAACTCATTTTTTGTGAGTATTAAGTGCATGCTGACGATGCAAGAAATTTATGTTAGACAAATAAGTTAAAGGCTTTAAAGTTAAATTTTACAAATTTACATACTAAATGCAGATATAATAGTGTGATATAATTATTACTACACATGAAAGATTTTCTAAAAATAGTTCCATTTCAATTACGCGATTAAGACTCCTTTATATTTTAAATTATACGTTTTCAGCAATGTTTCTGACTTTTAATAGACTTATTACATAGATTTATAATTATTTCTTTTATGTAAATAATTTATTTAAAATATTAAATAGTAAGAAAATCTGAAATTATCAAGCAGTGCCAAGGTATGCTTATTAATTTACTAGGTCATAGCACCGTCTTTGCACACTTGTTTGTTCTTAATAAGAAATTAATTGATTTAAAGTGCCTTGCACAATTTACCTCCAAACATTGCATGCCATGATATATTCGTCATTAAACCAACCTGTTGGATCTTTTACGAAAGGTGATCTCTAGCATTGTAAGATGCAACAGTTTCACTAATGTCTTTGAATCGCTTTTCATCTTCCACTTCCTGTAATCACTCAACGTTTAAAGTTTGACAGACCTCATTTTTTACATTCATGCTAAAAATGTTTTTTCACGTACATATAGGTATTTAACCCACTGTTTCTCATTTTTTTTCAACTTTTTTCATATCGTATCATAGAAATGGAGCCTATTTAATAAAACAATACAAAGCTGACATTCTAAATTATATTAATTTTTTACAAAGCACATAATCAAGTGACTTACATGAGTACCATTCTTTTAAATTGCAAAGAAATATATATTAAATGAAAATTTCTTGCATGGTATGTTTCAAAGTTCAAAACTAGAATGTGTATTTATAAATTTGCTATAAGTGAAAAATTTCCTACACACCTGTTAAGAAATTAATTAAGATATTAATTGATTTAATGTACTATGAGCGATTTACACTCAAATGTTGCACTAAGTGATATACTTTTTGTCATCAGACCAATCTGTTGGAACTTTTACGAAAGGTCATCTCTAACATTTTAAGATGCAACAGTTTCACTAATATCTTTGAATCTCTTTTCATCTTCCACTTCCTGTAATCACTCAACGTTTAAAGACTGACAGATCACATTTTTTACCTTCATGATAGAAAGTTTTTTTTGTTTCTATAGGTATTTAACCCCGATGTTCTTAATTCTTATCTATTTGATATCATATCATAGAAATACAACCAATTTAATAAAATGATACAATGCTGAGATTCTAAATTATATTTATTTTTTACGAAGCACATAATCAAGTAATTTACATGTGAGTTATTCTTTTAAATTCCTAAGAAATATATATTAAATGAAATTTTTTTACATATTATATTTCAAATTTCAAAACTATAATGTGTATTCCTAAATTTGCTTTAAGTGGATGATTCTCTGCACACTCGTTCTTAGTAAAAAATTAGTTGATTTAACGTACTCTAGCAATTCACCCCCAAGGGTTGCACGAAATGATATATTTTTTTATCATTAGACTAACCTGTTAGATCTTTTACGGAAGGTGATATCTAGCATTTTAAATTGCAACACTTTCACTAATGTCTTTGAATCTCTTTTCATCTTCCACTTCCTGTAAACACTCAACTTTTAAAGTCTGACAGATCACATTTTTTACAATCAGGCTAGAAAGTTTTTTTTGTGAATATAGGTATTTAACTCCACTGTTCTTAATTTTTATCTATATAATATCATATCATAGAAATAGAACCTATTTAATGAAATGATACAATGTTGACATGCTAAATTATATTTATTTTTTATGAAGCATTTAATCAAGTAATTCACATGTGTTTCATTCTTTTAATTGCAAAGAAGTATATATAATAAGCGAAAGTTTTTCACATAGTATGTTTACCTATTTGAAATTTCAAAACCAGAATGTGTATTCCTAAATTTACTTTATATGAATAATTCCCTGAAGACCTGTTCTTATTAATAAATTAATTGATTTAAAGTGCTCTACTCAATTTACCTCCAAATGTTGCTCACCGTGAAATATTTTTTGCAATTAGACCAACCTGTTGGATCTTTTACGGAAGGTGACCTCTAGCATTTTAAGATGCAACAGCTTTACTAATGTCTTTGAATCTCTTTTCATCTTCCACTTCCTGTAATCACTCAACGTTTAAAGTCTGACAGATCACATTTTTTACATTCATGCTAGAAAGTTTTTTTTTTTTTTTTTTTTTTTTTTGTGTGTGTGTGTGTGTGTGTGTGTGTGTGAATATAGGTATTTAACCCCGATGTTCTTGATTTTTTATCTTTTTGATATCGTATAATAGAAATAGAGTCTATTTAATAAAATGATACAAAGTTGGTATGCTAAATTGTATTTATTTTTATAAAGAATTTAACCAAGTGATTCACACGTGTGACATGTCTGATAAATTAAAAACAAATGTATATTAATTGAAAACTTTTTTCATAGTATGCTTGAAAGTTCAAAACTGGAATATTTCACAAATTGCTTTAAGTGAATAATCATATATATATTTTCTTCCGCTGAATATTTCTCATATCCCATATTTTGAATTACTCGAATATGTATTTATATATAATTTATTGATGTTAGACAAAGGTTTTTAGCTCAAATTTCCTTTTACACACGTATGCACAGATTTTTCTCATAATCCATAATATAAAGTATTACAATTAATACATATGTAAATAATTTTATTTACATTTTATGCAATCATTTGTGAATAAAACGGTTTATATGTCTGATGTTTAAACAAAAATTTTTTTTAAAAATTTTATTATAATAAATAGAGTTTTTGATGGAACATAAATATATGAATTTGTAGAAATATATTCCTTACCAAAATAGTTTAAAGATTTTTATATAAAGGAATGTTTTTAAGAAATAAATAAAAAATAGGGAAAATGTAAATATAAGAATATGGATAAACAATTAAGAATATAAGCTTAAACAATTATATACTAAATAAAGAATGTTTCCATGTGTTGGATTAAAGTAAAAATTCACTGTCATACAAAATGACTATATTTTTAAAATATTTTTTTTTGGTAAATTAAATACATTTTTTACAGACCGTGTCAAAATTTCAAAGTAAATTGAAGCAGATTATCAAATGTTTCATTAAGAAATGTTTTTCAAAATTCTAGAAGCTCATACCTGCTACAAATATTGTAACCGTATGACATTATTTACTTAAAGAAATATATCAGGTAAGTAAAAATTTTGATATTACTGCAAATATTCAGAAAAAATTATAAAATATTATAAAAGTTTAGAATAAATATTAATTATAATAAATATATTCATATTAAAAAACAAATAGTAAGAAAAAACGAAATCGATCAATGTTGCATTTCACAATAAGTATAAGTTAATTTGTTCATAACTTTCGAAGAGATATGACAGTCCGAAACGCACGATTATTGTTTTCGAAATAGCTATAAATTTTTTTCAAAAATTCTTTTTTTTTACATATGATGATATTAAAATTTTAAGATTTAAAAATATGAAAATGATACATTAAATTTAAAAATTCCTTGTATTTTACAATGAATTTAAATTATGGTACTGTGAGTGGTTCTAAAAAAATAGTTGTACTGATTGGTAAAACATTTCCAATTGTTCCCAACTATATACTGTTTTGTTACTCCAGAAATAATGAGACGAGACATATTATTTAAGGTTAAATCCGAACATCTGCAAACATCCATATCAAAAAAGAGAATCGAACCCATGAACTTCAATAATAAAAAGCAGCACTTTACCCCTTTTGTCATCGATCATGTTATATTGAGAAATTTTTGTTTCAAATCTTCGAGAATATACATATATTACGTGACTTAATGGCTTTTTTGTGGAAATTTTACTTAGCCTGAAAAAGAATAGTACACATGTCTCAGAATCACTAAGGGTGAAAAAATACCTGTTAAATTTCAGTTTTTTTTTTTTTTTTTTTTATAGATGTAACTGGAATTTACCTGTGATTATATTCAGTGTACGTTGAAAATTCTATATCACCAAGTTAATATTATACTTTTAGCAAAACAAATGTGAGAGATTCTGAAAAATGTTTTTGATAAATCTAGGATCATTAATGACTCATTATTGGGAATTCAACTTTATTTCTTGGTGAAGGAATCAAAAATTTATGCTACGTCAAAGTAAATATTTAAATAATAGCAGTAATAAGTTTAAATACTGATGGCAGAAAACTAAATTGTGCATTTGGACTCAGTGTCACAGATATATTGAATCAGTAGCCACCAAGCTGAGAGTCCACTATTTAGAATTAATTTAACTCGGGGGAATGCACTTAGTTTCCAGAATTAATATTTCCTGTTATAACACTATTTATTAAGTATATAGCTATTATATCATTTTTCTATTTTTAATTTTTCTTGCTTGAAATATATCACTTTAGATAATAAATGTATAATAAATTTTGATTGAAACTTTCCCTTGAAGAGGCTATTCTGATATATTTCAAAACAAGCAACGAACGCTGATGTAATTTAAAATAATTTTATTTGTAAAATTTTCTCTGAATGAATAAGACATGAATGAATATTGCGTATTATATAATGAAGAAATAGTGATTTAATTCCCAATCCATTTTGACTTTGTATACATCGCAAATGAACTGCTGTTGAATGATTCTTTTGTTATTCCTCTGAAATATCTGATGAATTATAACGTATGTTTTCATGGAAAAATCTCATTTGTACTGATTAATAAGAAATTGAGGCCATTGTATTAAAATTCCAAAGCTTGAACAGCCATCGTTTACAGAGGTTTCTGTGCAAGTACGCTATTCTTAATTAATATTTGAACTTTTGCAATGAATTATTTAATTGTTAACTTTTACAATGCATTGCTCTATATATGATAAAAGAGTTATCATAAACTAATTTATAATCGTTCATAGTTTTACTCAAAATGGAAAAGTTTTAATAATACCTGTTATTAAAAGTTCAAACATTCAGAGGAATTCGTTTATTTAAGTGAATTTCGAAGAAAAATCCTGGTTGGCATTAATAAATTTTAATAATTCAATTTTCACCATTAGAAGTAAAGTATCATTATAAATAAATAGTTTAACAAGTGATGCTTTTTTAAGGTTAATCTGTGAAGAAATTTATTTTTTAGGTTATTACATAAAATAAGTTTTATTGTTAGAGTTAAACTATTAGTTATAAAGATATTTCTTTATCTATCTACACAAAGTACAATCCAAGAAATATATTTTGACTTTGTTCCATGTAGGAAACATTTACTTATTAGTCTCTTAAAAATAATGTAATAATTTACAGAACTACTACATTGTGTTTAAGTATAAATACATATGCATAACTTATAGCTTTAGTTTCGATTTTATTCAGAAGTTTTGTATATTTTAGTACATAATTACAATACCGTTTTAGGTTTATAAAAATGTATTACATCGGACCACTTTTTAGTGAAAAGAACTATGTTATTTTAATGATTATTCCTATTTTTAGGAACATCTTTAAATTATAATTAAATTGTGTTTGATTACATTTTTATCATCCATGCTAAGTTTTCGCTGGTGTTTCATTCTGAAAATGTACAATAATTGAAACCAAAATTTACCTTATTATAGGTATTTAAATATTTTTATTTTTAAATAAATTTCCAAAAAGTTACGAAAATATTTTACTTAATGTATTTTATCAACATGGAGACATTTAAAATATCTTGTTATTTTGTATTGTTTATTAAACTTAATATTATACCTACCAATATACTTTTAAAAGAAGATGGAACTTATTTTGAAACTTAATATATATAATAATACTTAATATATATTATAATATTCTTCACACTAAAATGTGTATGGTTATTGCCTTAATTATTATTAGTGGTAGCCTGAATGATTTTTTAAAATGAAAATGCTTCGAAAGTTCACCTACCGTTGTATGTGATCAAATAGTTAACAATGATTAAAAAATTTAAGAGTTTTATAATATCAATCAGCCTATAATGAATATAGTCATAGCCTTAATTATTATTAATACTTACTTAAACTAGTTTTAAAAATAAAAAAATCGCTTTTTACATAATTTACACATCATACTGTTAACTAAGATTGAGAACCATTTAGTTTTATAAGATCCATAATACTGTAAAATATGTAATCATTGCTTTTATACTCATGCACTATTAACTCATCAAATTGTTAACCAATATTGAAAATCACTGAGGGTTTTATAATGTCCATTACCTGTAATATATATTGCTATGTAATATAGAATATAATTATTGCCTATAAAATATTCTGCAATATAACATTTCCTGTTATGTAATCATTACCTTAAATATTATTAATAGTAACTTAAACGAATTAAAGAGAAAATATTTGTATTCTCCCCATACGCTCTTACCACTAGAAATCGTTAACTAAGATTAAGAACCAATAAGATATTTATAATATCCAGTATGCAATAATGTGTATAATTATTACATTAATTATTATAAATAATATTTTAAACGATCTTTAAAGATGAAAATAACTGCATTGTTATGTAAAACTTATTGATGTTAGTAAACAAATATTGTTTATATAAGTAATAGATATTAAGATATAAGGTTATGTTCTCATTTCACCCAGCTCTCTTTTGGATTAAGAATGATACTATCAATCGCTCTGATGTAAAACTGAAACCTCAACTGAGTCAAGGAATATTTTAAAAAGGAAATCGTTAATTCACCATTTCTGTCGTTTCTAAGGGTCGGTCTCACTAAATCTTTGATTGCAAACTGTGATTAATCTCTGTTTAAACAGAGAATTGCGTCGCACTATTGGTTGGCTCCATGGCTTAATCGTGGTTAGCTATTAAACGACTTTGGTGAGACTGGATCTTAATGGGACAGATGGTCATAGAAATTTGCAAAACCTGGTCTCATGATCTATGGCGTCAAACGTATCCCATGATTTGCACAAAATATTAAAAAGTATTATTCAAGATTTTATTGATAGTAAAACGAAAGCTGCTGTGTAACTCTATTGATATCATTATCTTCATAATAATATAGAATTAAAAACAGACAAATTATTTTATCTACGTTTAGGTGACAGTCTAAAGGTATTTTATTAACAGTATAAAGTGAAACACAGAGAATGCTATGATTACAATGATCTCATATCCCTATATAATAATAGAAAATGTATATGTGTAGGTCTAAATATATACTTTGAATAACACTTATCTTGTGTCGAATTGTAAAAAAAAATATTACAGAAAATTTCATGATATCTATCATCACATACGGCATAATAATGTTACAATAGCATAAACAAATTTCTTACAATAACTTTAATTAATTTAAAGTAAACTTTTGTGTTTAATAAAACACAAACTAGTATATCGTTGAAATACTCTGTTTTTCTTTTATATCCCATTATTTAATTTGTCAACTACTTACCTTATAGAGAGTGCAAATGTTAAAATGAATGTTTCTAAACATGTAATATCTTAGTTATATTTTTAAGGTTAATTTATTGATATTTTGAACAAAGAATATATGTATTTTATATGTTCATTTTATTATTCCCATGAACATTTTCATTCTAGTGTATTTTTAATATATTCTCTAAATACTAATAACATATGCATTCATAAGATCTTTTCACTCTAAGATTCGAAAGGTATCGTGCATACAAATATAACCATATTATATTTTAAAGATCGGGCATGCACAATTTTAATGAACTGAATTTTGAAATAATTAATATCTAATAACTTCCGAAACAGTTCATATTTACATCGAAAATTTTATCCCATTTACAAATGTAAATTGCCTGAAACATATTAAATTTCCTAGCTAATGAATTAGAAAAAATTAGTTTTGCCAGTTTGCTATCGTTTTAAACAACAACATATTGCAACCCATAAAAGAAAACTGAAATTTGTTTTTACTCCTTAAATGCTAAAGTGTTATTTCCCTTAATAGCAAGCTTTCTAGTAAAATATGATGAATTTGAAGATTTTGCCAAGTGACCCACAATTCTATCTTCTTCTGTGTTTAATAGAATGAATTCATAGTTTTCCAGCTATGAGAAAAAAAATTGTATTTTTAATGTGACTGGACTTTTAACTGTTGGACTGAAATTTCACTAAAAATAATCATAATGTTAACTAAGATCGAGAACTACTGAGAGATATATAATATTCATCACCCTACAATGCATATGGTTATTGCCTTAATTATTATTAAATTTGACTGAAACATAAACATTGTTAACTAAGATAGAACCACTGAAGTTTTAATATTCACACCTAAATGAAATGCTTATCCTTAATTATTATTAAATTTGACTGAAGATAATCATACTGTAACTAAGATTTCCACTGATGAATTTATAATATTCATCACCCTACAATGTATAGTTATTGCCTTACTTATTATTGGACTTGAACTTGTTGAGGATAATCATAATGTTAACTAAGATCGAGAACTACTGAGAGATATATAATATTCATCACCCTACAATGCATATGGTTATTGCCTTAATTATTATTAAATTTGACTGAAGATAATCATACTGTTAACTAAGATTGAGAACCATTGAGGAATTTATAATATTCATCACCCTACAATGCATATAGTTATTGCCTTAATTATTATTAAACTTGAACTTGACTGAGGATGATCGTAATGTTAACTAAGATTGAGAACCACTAAGGAATTTATAATATTCATCACCCTACAATACAAATGATTATTGCCTTAATTATTATTAAATTTGCCTGAAGATAATCATACTGATAACTAAGATTGAGAAAAAATCAGAGATTTATAATATTCTTCACACTAAAATGTGTATTGTTATTGCCTTAATTATTATTAATGGTAACCTGAAAGATTTTTTAAAATGAAAATGCTTCGAAAGTACACCTACCGTCGTATGTGATCAAATTGTTAACTATGATTGAGAAATTTAAGAGTTTTATAATATTCATCAGCCTATAATGAATATAGTCATAGCCTTATTTATTATTAATACTAACTTAAACTAGTTTTAAAAATAAAAAAATCGTTTTTTACATACTTTACCCATCATATTGTTAACTAAGATTGAAAACCATTTAGTCTTATAAGATCTATAATACTGTAAAATATATAATCATTGCCTTTATACTCATATACCATTAACTCATCAAATTGTTAACCAATATTGAAAATCACTAAGGGTTTTATAAAGTCCATTACCTGTAATATATATTGCTATATAATATAACATATAATTATTGCCTATAAAATATTCTGCAATATAAAATTTCCTATTATATAATCATTCCCTTAAATATTATTAATAGTAACTTAAACGAATTAAAAAGAAAATATTTCCATTCTCCTCATACTCTCCTACCACTAGAAATCGTTAACTAAGATTAAGAACCAATAAGATATTTATAATATCCATTATGCAATAATGTGTATAATTATTACATTAATTATTATAAATAATATTTTAAATGATTTTTAAAGATGAAAATGACTGCATTGTTGACATAAACTTAAATTGTTTTCTACGAATGATAGACACTGAAAGTTTTATAATATCCGCTATTCAGTAATTCGTATATTTATTGCCATAATTATTATTAATGGTAACTTAAACGATATTTAAAAATGAAAATGTTTGTATTGCAGAAGTATTTGGAAAACTCTAAATGTTTAACCAAATCTCAAAATCTTTTTTGAAAATATTTAATTATTAATATTATCTTTATACATAATCTATTATTAGCCGTAAATCAACTCATATAATTCTGGAATATAAAATCTCGGGTTTTAATGATATTTTGGGATCTAACTGAAAAATGCAGAGACCAATTAATAAATGAGGCATATCATATCTCACACACGACAAATACATTCTAATTTTATTAGAGACTAGTTTTCTAGTATTGAGACTAGTTTAGTAATTATATAATATTCTAGTATTATGGTGAAAGATTTCCTTGTGTTTTAAATCAACCTATCAATAATAAATAAGATTGTTTTTTCATGATGCGAATACTTCGAAACATAATGACTATTATAAAATTTTTGAAACAAATCATTCTTCTTATAACATAGGAGAACCACCCTGACACACATACCTACACACACATACACACATATGTATGAGGAGTGGAGGAAAGCATGTTTATACACGACATTGTAAAAAATGACCGAAAGCTTTCTATTTTAGACAGCTAGTAGATATTAAGAAATATAATTGACTAATTATTCTAAAACTTCAAATACGAAAATCATATTAGCCATCACATATATTTCAGTGGAAAGTTTGTCCCAGAGTCAAACAGACGATCAGAAAATGATCATATGAGAAACAAAGTTTTTAGAGAATACATAATAATAACCACTACTGGAAATGCATTGTAGATATAACAGAAATCAGAAAAACATTTTTATGTGAGAAATAGGATTATCAGTAGAATGCAACGCTATTTTGAGGAAACTTCACAAATTGAAGGAACGAAAGTTTCTTTATTCTCAATATCAAATCACTCAGTTATAAATACATTAGCAATGCTAAAACTGAAGCAATACTAAATATAGGAGCATTTTACTAATTTTTATTACGTATGTATAAATGATATATAAAAGTTATTAAAGATGTGGGTAGATCTCCGGCTTGGAAATAGTTTACATGATTGATAGAGGATCAACAGGTGTAATAAACTATATTAAGAAATTACATTTATGTCTGGGGGAAATACATTCATTTTATTTAGAATTTTGGTACAAAAAAAAAGGAAAAAACAAAAATCTTGTCTATTAGATAAAATGAATAAGAAAGGTATTTTGTGTTTCCTCAATAGAAAATCACTATAGTACGAAGTAAGCATAAAAGCAACATTTAACAGCTCTGGGGCACAAATTTAATGGGCTACTATTGAAAAATTGTGTTATATATCTCTCTCTTCTCTAGAAGAGCTCTTTTCAGGTCTTGCAGATATTGTGGGGTTGATAGGTGACAAACAACTAGTCTGTCTGACTTGTCCAAAGTTTCTCTCTAGGGTCCTTGTCCGGAGAGTACACATTTGATTTTTTATTTCCTGCAAACGAAACCATTTATCAAGTTAGCACGATGTAGTTTGTATTTGGCGTCCATCAGCATGAGGTCATGCCAAATTACTGCAGCGTAATTAACTACAATAGTTCTGAGATAATCTAGAATCTCATTCGTATATTTTCCACCTATTCAGAGTTCCATTTCAAATGGTATGGAAATCGATAAACCAATTACATGGAGAATATATTTTCAATTCCCAATGTTTTATATACATTTTAAGCCCATGAATCAATAAGTAGATGTAATAAAGCATTATAAATATAAAGGAACATGTTAAATATTTTTTTATATATTTTTTTTAATAAAATATAAAGAACAAAAATGGTACATTATCACATTGCACATTTTACACTTCATTCCAGTATTTCTTTTTTCTAAACTTATTTATTTGTAGAATTTAAAGATAGATTATTTTTAATATTTATAATGAAAAGCTTAAAGCCATTCAGTAGATTAGTGTAGTGATTAGGTGTTGAAAATCCACATAATTATTTTGTATCCAGTTGAAAGAATTTCAATCACTGCCCCGAAGCTTAGCGTAGGAGGCCAAACTCAACATTTGCATACTAGAATAGCTTGGTTTGGATTGCTACGGTCTACTTTTTGCAACGCGAGGGCTAATGAGATAGGGACCTACAGCTTAAAGCCCTTAAAGAAGATTCCGAACGGCTAC
>CM063501.1:55259392-55266892 GCA_032207245.1 Pardosa pseudoannulata | reverse complement strand
GTCAAATGCAAGATTTACGGCAAGAAGCATTCCATAAAATGAAATCAAATTAAAAATACGGAATTCAAATAAATTTCAGATATTTAAATTATTTTATATTATTCATGTAACTAACAATTAATTATTTGTAATCATAAACTTCTAAATAAAATGTAATAAAGTACTTGTTTGCCATGGAAAGCTATAAATCTACTAGTATATTTCCTTTTAAGTAAGAGAGCTAGTGAAACCACTAACTAATAATTTCAGAGAATTGAAAATGGCTACGTGATGAAAATTGAAGTAGAAATTAGCAAAAAATAAAGATATTAAGAAATATTTTTGTAATGATAAAACAAAACTAAATTTCAGGGCTATTTCCCAGTTCGGGGGCCGCCGGAACCCAGTTCGGTGGGGACGCCAAGCGTGGGAGATATCGTCAAATTCAAGAAATTCTAGAATTCCAAATTCCAAATTCTAGATTTTTAATCTTTTGATAGTTTTAAAATAATATCATTAAATAACAACCATATTTTATAAATATAACTATATATTATATAAGCATAATTGCCTAAATATAACCAACTAATGCTTATATTTTGCTTAATTTGCACTTATTGCAAAAATTCCGCACTGTTTAGTTTAACAACCAATACAAAAGCGCCATTAAATACATTAAAAACTGAAATTTAAATTTGCATTCATCTTAACAACATTTGAAACCCTTTTTTTTTGTCCAAAATACGTTTTGAAATTGGGTATAAACTTACTACACAAATTGTAAACATCACTTGGCTACAATTTGGCGATCACTTGTACAGAAATAGCGCCAAAAACATGGCGGCGGGGCCCCCGGAATTGGGAATTTACCAATTTCAGATATGTAAATTCTTTCATATTATTCATTTAACTAACCTTTAAATTATTTATGAGCATAAAATTCTAGATAAAAAGTTTATAGAGTATTTGTTTGCCATGGCAGGCTAAAATCTACAAGAGTTTTTACTTTTAATCACGAGAGCTAGTGAAACCACTAACTAATGATTAAAGAGAATTGAAAATGGCTACGTGATGAAAATTGAAGTAGAAATTTGCAAAAAATAAAGATATTAAGAAATATTTTTGTAATGATAAAACAAAACTAAGAGAAAACATTAAATGCAAGATTTACGATAGAAAGCATTCCATAAAATGAAAACAAATTAAAAAATCGGAATTCAAATGAATTTCAGATATTTAAATTCTCTCCCTTTAAATTATTTATGAGCATAAAATTCTAGATAAAAAGTTTATAGAGTATTTGTTTGCCAAGGAGCGCTAAAATCTACGAGCGGTTTTACTTTTAAGCGCAAGAGTTAGTGAAACAACTAACTAATGATTAAAGACAATTGAAAATAGCTACGTGATGAAAACTGTAGAAATTTGAAAAAAAAAATTAGGGTATAAAGAAATATTTTTTGTAATGATAAAACAAAACTAAGAGAAAACATGAAATGCAAGATTTACGAAAGAAAGCATTCCATAAAATGAAAACAAATTAAGAAAATGTGAATTCAAATAAATTTCAGATTTTTAAATTATTTTATATTATTTATGTAACTAACAATTAATTATTTGTAAGCATAAAATTCTATATATAAAGGTTATAATGTATTTGTTTGCCATGGAATGCTAAAATCTACTAGCATTTTTACTTATAAGCACGAGGGCTTGTGAGACCACTAACTAATGATTAAAGAGAATTGAAAATGGTTACATGGTGAATACCGAAGTAGAAATTTTGCAAAATAAATTTAGGATATTAAGAAATATTTTTGTAATGATAAGAAAACCCTAAGGGAAATCGTCAAATACAAGATTTACGGCAGGAAGCATTCCATAAAATGAAAACAAATTAAGAAAATTTGAATTCACATAAAATTCAGATATTTAAATTATTTTATATTATTTATGTAACCAACTTTTAAATTATTTGTGAGCATAAAATTCTATATATAAAGGTTATAATGTATTTGTTTGCCATGGAATGCTAAAATCTACTAGCATTTTTACTTATAAGCACGAGAGCTAGTGAAACCACTAATGATTAAAGAGAATTGAAAATGGCTACATAGTGAATACCGAAGTAAAATTCAAATGAATTAACAAAAACCAATCGCCACCTGTCCATTATTACACTATCTTCTATATAAAAGCACCTTCGAATATAAATATAAAATTAAGTAAATCTGTTGCTTTAATTCATTTTCCCCGAAAACCAAACTACTAACTGTTTTAAATTACAACTTTCTATGAAAAAATATTATTGTTCAGAATGAATGTCATCCAGATATCTTGGATATTTCTTAAGATAAATGCAATTTATAGGATTAAAAACCAGACATTAGTAAACAATAATACTTTAGTAAACAATAATGCAATACTAACTATTGTACTTTTGGAAAATTCCTACATAAGATAACAGATTTGTAATAATAAGCAATACGAAATTCGTATATTCGAGATTATATGCTTAATATTCTCGAATACACAAATTATTATTATATTTATAAATATTGATATTTTAAATGTCAAGTTCTTTTGTATTCTCGAATTTATCCGAGGACATATCCAAGTATTGTGTTTATTGTAAGGAGCAAATTGTAGTGCAAAGGCGCTTAGAAATTTGTTTTAAACATGCTTTTTAATATTTGAAAACATTTAACAAAGTAAAACATTGAAACATTTAAGTTGAAAACTTTATTCTAAATCTACCTTGGCAGAGTCCACATTTTATCATCATTATAAATCATAACAAACTAAATCATAATAAAGGAAAATATAATACATATCATTGGTATAATAAGATTAAACTATTGCTAAAATATGTAAAAAGAAAGTTAATTATTTGTTCTTATTGAGGTTTCTGTATTTACTTAACATCCAGACCTATCCATTTCTCCTACAGATTTTTTAGCTTTTGCAGGCCATCATCAAACTCTGATATTCTCAGTCCTATCAATTAAATTACTACTTATGTTTTCTCGAAATCAAGCTAGCACAGTTTACTGTACTGAATACTTTAGATTGAAATATTCCGTACAAAGAGGTCACTTAATGATCAGAAATAATTTTTTCTACATACCTAGGAAATATCTTAATGATATATTCATTATAGAAAAGTAAAGACTGAAATGTTAATTATACACAATTCTGTAAAACTTACTTTTGTACTTGTATTATAAAGTTATGTGCAAAAAGTCTAAGACCACCATACTATACTGACTTTTGTGGTACAATGAATGAGACTGTATATTTTGCGAGAATTGACTTCCATTTATATTTGAACCACATTTTTTAGTATTTTCTGAATATTTAGTACATATGAGGAAAGTTAAGGTATTCGGAAGTCGTCAATATACACGATATTTATCTAACTTGTAGAGAGTTTCTTTTGTATCACAATACAACTTCAGTGTCCATGCAATGGGGAGTTTTTCTTTAATGTATATCTTTTTTTATCTGCTGATATACTTTATAAACACAAGAAAGAAGAGAAAGTAAAAAAAAAAATACAGTGTAATTATTGAGAGGTCATCAATTTTATATACCACATCGTCATTTTTATATAATATCCATAGGAGAACTTTGAAAAAAAAAACAGAAAACAAAGGAGTATTTCAGAATATAACTGATTTGACAACTGTCCTAATATAATATTTAATGCTTGTTTCTTAGGCTGTATAAACTAATTATTACAATATATAGTTAATCATGTTATAGTGGTTTGACATGAAGATGAATCAAATTTTATTGTATATCTATTCTAAATAACATAATATTTAATAGAATAATAAATTAAAATAGATACGGAAAGTAACTAAATATTATAAAACAAAATATGTATTTTATTTTGTAACTATTAGACTTCTCTACACAGTCACTATTTATAGAAATACATTTCTACATACATTTGTTAACTATAAAACTTCTCTACGAAAACACGATTTAGACTTGCTCGCTTCTCCCAGATTCGTTTATTTTCGTAAGCATGCATTTCATTATTCCTCTCTTATCTTCTCAATCCTGTGATTACTTTAATCTACGTTTTCCTAAAAAGTGAACAAACAATATTAGTTGATGTAAAAAATAACATTCTGTATAAAAAAATATCATTTAATGTCCAGAATTAATTTTATCCACATATCATGAATATTTAATTTAATAATACTTGAATATATAAATAATTGAAAGGCTTTCAATGAAAGTATAATTATATTTCAACCTTGCTACAGCTTTCTTTTTTTACTAGCATATAGCCCGTAATAGGAGGGGATCAGTCAAAATTTTAATTTTCCCTAACTGTAAAGTACTCTATGTGGCAGGTAAATATATATATATATATATATATATATATATATATATATATATATATATATATATATATATATATAAATATATATATATATATATATATATATATATATATATATATATATATATATATATATATATATATATATATATATATATATATATATATATATGTATATATATATATGTATATATATATATATATATATATATATATATATATATATATATATATATATATATATATATATATATATATATATATATATATATATATATATATATATATATATATATATATATATATATATATATATATATATTATATATATATATTATATATATATATATATATATATATATATATATATATAATATATATATATATATATATATATATATATATATATATATATATATATATATATATATATATATATAATATATATATATATATATATATATATATATATATATATATTATATATATATATATATATATATATATATATATATATATATATATATATATATATATATATATATATATATATATATATATATATATATATATATATATATATATATATATATATATATATATATATATATATATTGGCTGAGAATTATTTGGTACACGCTCAATAAATTGTTTATCTCCACATTCCTCTAAAGTCTCCCGATAGCGTGAGTGTAATGTGCACTTGAGGCGGCTGCAAAAAACATAGGATTAACGGTAAATGAAGAAAAAACTAAATTTATGGTGGTAACAAGTAGAACTTCCAATCTACAGCCTCTGAGAATAAATGAATACGAATTTGAACAAGTAAACCAGTTTAAATACCTAGGCACTATAGTTAACATAAATAATGACGTAAAAACTGAAATTAAAGAGAGAATTAACATGGCTAATAGATGCTACAATGGTTTACGGAACCAGTTGAAATCTAAGTACATCAGCAGCAAAACTAAAGTACAACTATATAAAACACTAATTAGACCAATAGTACTCTATGGCAGCGAATGCTGGACCATCAACAAAGAAGACGAGGAGAAGCTGCTAACTTTTGAGAGAAAGATCTTAAGAAAAATCTATGGAGCAACGAGAGAAAATGGGGTATGGAGAATTCGATATAATCACGAACTCCAACTAAAATACAGGGAGCCCAACTTAGTAAAAGTTATAAAGGCCTCCCAAATAAGGTGGCTAGGGCACATCTACCGATATGATGAGGAGAACCCGGTTAGAAGGGTGACTTTCCAAACACCTGAAGGAAAGAGAAGGAGAGGTAGACCAAGAACAAGATGGTTAGACAGAGTGGAGAAATGGTTATTGGATGTGGGAGTAAACCGATGGAGGAACTTGGCGTCGAATAGATCTGGATGGAGAAAGCTAACGGAGACAGCCTTGGCCGGTAACCGGCTGTAGAGCTTGTGAAGAAGAAAAGATAATATTATGCAGTCCTCATCTATTATTCAGAATCGAGGACTTCAGTAATTCGAGAACAGATGGGCTATTATTATATAGTGAATGAATATGATCACAATAAATTGTAATAAATACGAAAAATAACTAAATATTAAATTATTACTAAAATAATTAAAATAAAAACTGTAATTTATTTGTTAACTATTAGACTTCTCTATATAGACATTATGTATAAAAGTACATATTCCTGGGATTTACCTCATTCTAGTTTTTCCTAAAAGAAAATAACCAAATTTAACAGTTAAAAATATAATATTATATCTTAAAAAATTATTTAATAAAACGAAGTGGTTTTTTGTAGCAAATCCACGTGTTACTTTTTACAGACATAATAATGATTATTTAAAATCTTATATGACATTTTAAGCTTACAGCAGATAAAAAATACACTTAATTCATTTTACCATTGAAATATCCATTTTTAACTTTCTTTATATAAATTTAGAAATTCGATATATCTTCATTGTAATCCCAATACTTCTATTTATAAATAACACTTAAAATTGTCTAGCTATTTTTTATATACATTTTTAATGATAATTATTCATTGTACTCCCATCTTAATTAAAATTTTAAAAAATGTACTATTTTCACACAGTACAAAAGGATGGTTTTGCATTTAATCTAACCAATATTTTTACAAGTAATTATACAGACCCAGCTTACGCCTTAAGGGGTTATATACTATATATATATAATATATATATATATAGGTAATATATATATATATTATATATTATATATATGTATATATTATTATATTATATATATATATATATATATAATATATATATATATATATATAAATTATACTATATAAATATAATATATATATATATATAAATATATAAATATATATATATATATATATATATATTTTATATACATACATATATATATATAACATATATATATATTATATATATATATATATATATATATAATATTATATATATATATATATATAATATATATATATATATATATATACATATACATACATATAAATATATATATATATATATATATATATACATATATATATATATATTTATATTAATATACATACATTTATTATAACATACATATATATATTATAAGATATATAATATATATATGTATATATATATATATAATATGTATATACTATACATACATATATATACATATACATAAATATATATATATAATTATATAAATGATATATATATATATATATATATATACATAAATATTATATATATATATAAATATGTTATACATACATCATATATATACATATACATACATAAATATAAAATATTTCAATATATATATAAATATATATTTATATATTAATATATTATATATATATATATATAAATAATATATATATATATATATCATACCTGAATTTTAATTCCATGAAGAATACAATTCACGCAGTGGAACTATGCTTATGTATACAATGTTAAGCAAATAATTTAGGATATGCAGTGTCTTATTCCAATTATAAATATTACGGCCTTTCAAATTTAGTTCTTTGTTTAATAGCATTTATACGAGTAATTATCTAAAAATCATTCTTATTTTAATAGTCCAGAGGTGTTTAACGTTTCGTTCGAAACAAACATTCCTAGCATTTGAAAGCATTTAGCGCATTAAAGCATAGAAACATTTCTTCGGTGAGTGAATATGGA
>CM063501.1:55221892-55234392 GCA_032207245.1 Pardosa pseudoannulata | reverse complement strand
TTTTTGTTTGTTTTATTAAGAATGAATAACAACTTGGCTTTTATTGAATTCAGAAAAGTAAATATCACAGAAAATGTTTAATCTGTAAATTTCTGAAAATAATACTCTTTACTTTGAAAGCGTGTATTTTATCAGTAATTTAATAACTATTTTACCACATATTGTAAAATATTCTTACATTTAAACAAATATTTATATCTCAATATGTAAATTGCTAAATATAAAAAAATATTCAAAAATTCTGTAAAATTTATTATATTTTTATTAATTTATTTTTAAGTATTTTAAATATATCACGATTTTATAAACTAGGTAATACTCTTACACATATACATGACTTAAAAATAACTGAAAGTTAGGAGTTAAAAAACTAATATTTTGAATATCTATTTTGGCTTTACTATAAAATAATAAAATATTAGCATTTATTGATCTTAGAAAGTAAATATACCAAAAAAGATTTTTTTTTCTCAATTTCTGAAACTAAATCGCCTTAACTTTCAAAAATTTTAAATTTGAGCAGTTATTTAATAATAATTCTATAAGCTATTTTTAAATATTTTATATACTTAAAAAACTAAAAAAACTTACTTACTATATTTTATATACTATATTTAATGCAGATTTAAATATAATAAATATTGAAACCTTTATAAAATATAGTATATTTTCATAAATTTCCTTTCAGTATTTTATACAATTGTACATTGATTATATAATAAAATACTAGCATACCCTATATTTGCACATAAATAGTTTAAAAAGTAACGTATTAAATTATATGTTAAGTAAATAAACACTTAATGTAGTGCAGATATAAAACTCATATTTGTTGATCTTTTTTTTGCTTTAGTATGAAACAACAATAAATTATCCTTTATTAAATTTAGTCAAATATGTATACCAGAAAATTTCTTATTCTATAAGTTTCTGAAAGTAATGCCTCTTACCTTTCAGAAATTTGAAAATTTTAGATCAGAAAATCAAAAAAACAGACAGAAAAAAAGTAGAAAATTAACGCCTAATGTTGTTAAAATATTTATGTGGCTCGCAAATTTTATTTCTCAAATTGATGCACCCTTCCAGTAAAATTAGGAAAGTAAATATACTAAAAAATTTATTTTTCTATCAATTTCTGAAACTATAGCTCCTTAACTTTCACAATTTTATATTTAAGAGTAGTTATTTAATAATAATTTTAGAAGTTAATTTTACATATTTTTATATCAAAAAAATTAAATAATCTTAATTACTATATTTAATATACTATATTTAATACATGTTTGAATATGAGAAATATTCAAACCTTTATCAAATATAGTATATCTTTTTAAATATCCTTTCAGTATTTTAAACAATTTTACACTGATTATATAATAAAATACTAGCATACTATATACGTGGTTTAAAAAGCATGGCATATACATGGTTTAAAAAATAACGTATTAAATGGTCTGCTAAGTAAATAAACACTGAAAGTAAGGCAGATATAAAACTCATATTTGTTCATCTTTTTTGCTTTAGTATGAAAAAATAACAAATTATCCTTTATTCAATTTAGTAGAATAACTATACTAGAAAATGTCTTTTTCTATAAGTTCCTGAAAGTAATGCTCCTTAACTTTGAAAATTTGTAAATTTTAGATCAAAAAATCAAGAAAACCTTACATTTTTAATACAAAAGTAGAAAATTATCACCAAATGTTATAAAAATATTTATGTGGCTCGGAAATTTTATTTTTCAAACTGATGCACCCATCCAGGGTAACTTAGGAAATTATATATACTAAAAATTTTATTTTTCTATCAATTTCTGAAACGAGAGCGCCTTAACTTTCACAATTTTATATTTAAGCGTAGTTATTTAATAATAATTTTAGAAATTAATTTGAAACTAATGAGCCTTAACTTTCACAATTTTATATTTAAGAGTAGTTATTTAATACTAATTTTTGAAGTTAATTTTAAATATTTTTATATTTAAAAAATTAAATAATCTTAATTTCTATATTTAATATACTTTATTTAATACAGGTTTGAATATAAAAAATATTAAAATCTTTACCATATATAGTATATTTTTTATAATTATCCTGTCAGTATTTTAATAATTGTACATTTATTATATAATAAAATACTAGCATACTATAACATGGTTTAAAAAGCATGGCACATACATGGTTTAAAATATAAAGTATTAAATGATCTGCTAAGTAAATAAACACTGAAAGTATGGCAGATATAAAAATCATATTTGTTGATCTTTTTTTGCTTTAGTATGAAACAATAACAAATTATCCTTTATTCAGTTTCGTAGAATATGTATACCACAAAATTTCTTATTCTATAGGTAATCCCTCTTTACTTTGAAAATTTGTAAATTTTAGATCAGGAAATCAAGAAAACCTTATATTTCCATTAGAGAAGTAGAAAATTATCGCCAAATGTTATAAAAATATTTATGTGGCTCGCAAATTTTATTTCTCAAACTGATGCATGCTTCCAGGGACACTTATGAAAGTTAATATACCAAAATAATTTATTTTTCTATCAATTTCTGAAACTAATGTGCCTTAACTTTAAAAGATTTATAAATTTAAGAGCAGTAATTTAATAATAGTTTTAGGAGCTATTTTTAAATATTTTTATATTTAAAAAAATTAAGGAATCTTAATTACTATATTTAATAAAGGTTTAAATATAATATATATTTAAAAATTTATCAAATATAGTATATTTTTTATAAATTTTCTTTCAGTATTTTATACAATGGTACATTGATTATATAATAAAATACTAGCATATCATATATTAGCTCATAAATGGTTTAAAAAAGTAGCGTATTAAATGATCTCCTATGTAAATAAATAAATAAGCCGAACGATGGCCGAATAATTAGGGCACTGACCTTCGGAACCGGAGTTCGTGGGTTCGAGTCCCACTGAAGCATGGATGTTCGTAGCCATTCGGAATCGGCTTTATGCAGTAGGTCCCGGTCTCATTAGCCGTCGTATTACGAAAAAAGCAGACCGTAGTGCTCCCAACCAAT
Source organism: Pardosa pseudoannulata (assembly GCA_032207245.1). Classification (NCBI taxonomy): domain Eukaryota; kingdom Metazoa; phylum Arthropoda; class Arachnida; order Araneae; family Lycosidae; genus Pardosa; species Pardosa pseudoannulata. The sequence continues at coordinate 55,231,343 of CM063501.1, read as the reverse complement.
CTATGTAAATAAACACTCAAAGTAAGGCAGATACAAAACTCATATTTGATGATGTTTTATTGCTTTAGTATGAAACAATAACAAATAATCCTTTATTCAATTTAGTATAATAAGTATACTAGAAAATTTCTTATTCTATAAGTAATGCCTCTTAAGTCTGAAAATTTGTAAATTTTAGATCAGAAAATCAAGAAAACATTGTATTTCTAATACAAAAGTAGAAAATTATCACCAAATGTTATAAAAATATTTATGTGGCTCGCAATTTTTATTTCTCAAACTGATTCACCCGTCCAGGGACGCTTATGAAATTAAATATACCAAAAAATGTATTTTTCTATCAATTTCTGAAACTAATGCGCCTTAACTTACAAAATTTTAAGTTTAAGAGTAATTATTTAATAATAATTTTAGATGTTAATTTAATTAGTTTTATATTTAAAAAAATTAAATAATCATAATTTCTATATTTAATATACTATATTTAATACAGGTTTGAATATGAGAAATATTCAAACCTTTACCAAATATAGTATATTTTTTATAAATATCCTTTCAGTATTTTATACAATTGTACATTGATTATATAATAAAATACTAGCATACTATATACATGGTTTAAAAAGCATAGCACATACATGGTTTAAAAAGTAACGTATTAAATGATCTGCTAAGTAAATAAACACTGAAAATAAGGCAGATATAAAACTCATATTTGTTGATCTTTTTTTGCTTTAGTATGAAACAATAACAAATTATCCTTTATTCAATTTAGTAGAATATGTATACCACAAAATTTCTTATTCTATAAGTAATCCCTCTTTACTTTGAAAATTTGTAAATTTTAGATCCGAAAATCAAGAAAACCTTCTTAGACATTAATTAATGACTCTTAAGTTTAAAATTGAGTAAATTTCAGATGAGAAAATAAAGAAAACCGTATATTTCTATTACAGAAGTAGAAAATTATCGCCAAATGTTATAAAAATATTTATGTGGCTCGCAATTTTTTTTTCTCAAAATGATGCACCCATCCAAGGACACTTATGAAAGTTAATATACAAAAAATTTTATTTTTCTATCAATTTCTGAAACTATAGCGCCTTAACTTTCACAATTTTATATTTAAGAGTAGTTATTTAATAATAATTTTAGAAATTAATTTGAAACTAATGAGCCTTAACTTTCACAATTTTATATTTAAGAGTAGTTATTTAATAATAATTTTAGAAGTTAATTTGAAACTAATGAGCCTTAACTTTCACAATTTTATATTTAAAAGTAGTTATTTAATAATAATTTTAGAAGTTAATTTGAAACTAATGAGCCTTAACTTTCACAATTTTATATTTAAGAGTAGTTATTTAATAATAGTTATTTAATAATAATTTTTTAAGTTAATTTGAAATAGTTTTATATTAAAAAAATTAAATAATCTTAATTACTATATTTAATATACTATATTTAATACAGGTTTGAATATGAGAAATATTCAAACCTTTACCAAAACTAGTATATTTTTTATAAATATCCTTTCAGTATTTTATACAATTGTACATTGATTATATAATAAAATACTAGCATACTATATAAATGGTTTAAAAAACATAGCATATACATGGTTTAAAAAGTAACGTATTAAATGATCTGCTAAGTAAATAAACACTGAAAGTATGGCAGATATAAAACTCATATTTGTTGATCTTTTTTTTCTTTAGTATGAAACAATAACAAATTATCCTTTATTCAATTTAGTAGAATATGTATACCACAAAATTTCTTATTCTATAAGTAATCCCTCTTTACTTTGAAAATTTGTAAATTTTAGATCAGGAAATCAAGAAAACCTTATATTTCCATTAGAGAAGTAGAAAATTATTGCCAAATGTTATAAAAATATTTATGTAGCTCGCAAATTTTAATTCTCAAACTGAAGCACCCGCCCAGGGAAACTTAGGAAGGTAATTATACCAAACAAATTATTTTTTTTATCAATTTCTGAAACTAATGCACCTTAACTAACAAAATTTAAATTTAAGAGCAGTTATTTTATAATAATTTTAGAAGCTAATTGTAAATAATTTTATATTTAAAAAAATTAAAGAATCTTAGTTACTATATTTAATATACTATATTTAATAAAGGTTTGATTATACTAAATTTTCACTCCTTTATCAAATATAGTATAGTTTTTATAAATTTTCTTTCAGTATTTTAAACAATTGTTCATTGGTTATATAATAAAATACTATCATACTATATACATGGTTTAAAAAGCATGGCACATACATGGTTTAAAAAGTAATGTATTAAATTATCTGCTAAGTAAATAAACAATTAAAGTAGTGCAGATATAAAACTCATATTTGATGATCTGTTTTTGTTTTATTATGAGCAGTTTTAACTTATAGAATTGTATTTAGCAGGAACAGTTATTTAATAATAATTTTAGGAGCTATTTTTAACTATTTTTATACTTAAATAAATTAAAGAAACTTAATTACTATATTTAATACACTATGTTTAAAACAGGTTTGAATATAAAATATATTTATAACTCTACCAAATATAGCATATTTTTTATAAAATTTTATTCCGTATTTTATACAATTGCACGTTGATTATATAATAAAACACTAGCATACTATATAGATGGTTTAAAAAGCATGGCACATACATGTTTTAAAAAGTAACGTATTAAATGAACTGCTAAGTAAATAAACACTAAAAGTATGGCAGATATAAAACTCATATTTGTTGATCTTTTTTTGTTTTAGTATGAAACAATAACAATTTATCCTTTATTCAATTTAGTAGAATATGTATAAAACAAAATTTCTTATTCTATAAGTAATAACTCTTTACTTTGAAAATTTGTAAATTTTAGATCAGGAAATCAAGAAAACCTTATATTTCCATTACAGAAGTAGAAAATTATCGCCAAATGTTATAAAAATATTTATGTGGATCTCAAATTTTATTTCTCACAGTGATGCACCCGTCCAGGGAAACTTGGGAAAGTAAATATACCAAAAAATGTATTTTTCTGTCAATTTCTGAAACTAATGTGCCTTAACTATCAAAATTTTTAAATTTAAGAGCAGGTATTTAATAATAATTTTATCAGCCAATTTTAAATAAATTTATATTTAAAAAAAATAAAGAATCTTAATTACTATATTTAAAATACTATATTTAATACAGGTTTGATTCTAAGAAATATTCAAACCTTTACCAAATATAGTATATTCTTTTATAAATTTCCTTTCCGTATTTTATACAATTGCATCGATTATATAATAAAATACTAGCATATCATATATTTACACATAAATAGTTTAAAAAGTAACGTATTAAATGATCTGCTAAGTAAATAAATACTCAAAATAAGGCAGATAAAAAATTAATATTTGATGATCTTTATTTTTTGATTTAGTGTGAATAACAAATTACCCTTTATTGAATTTAGTAGAATAAGTATACTAGAGAATTTCTTATTCTATAAGTAATGCCTCTTAACTTTCTGTCTATTTCTAAAATTAATTTGCCTTAACTTTCAACATATTCAATTTATAAGCAGTTACTTTATAATAATTTTATGGATTATTTTTAAATATTTTCTATATTAAAAAAAATTTAATCAATCTTAATTACTAGACTGTAATAAATATTCAAACCTTTATTAAAGATAGTATATTTTTTATAACTTTTCTTTCAGTATTTTATACAATTGTACATTGATTATATAATAAAATACTAGGATATCATATATTTCTGCATAAATGGTTAAAAAAGTAACGTATTAAATGATCTGCTAAGTAAATAAACACTGAAAGTATGGCAGATATAAAACTCATATTTGTTGATCTTTTTTTGCTTTTGTATGAAACAATAACAAATTATCCTTTATTCAATTTAGTAGAATATGTATACCAAAAAATTTCTTATTCTATAAGTAATCCCTCTTTACTTTGAAAATTTGTAAATTTTAGATCAGGAAATCAAGAAAACCTTATATTTCCATTAGAGAAGTAGAAAATTATCGCCAAATGTTATAAAAATATTTATGTGGCTCGAAACTTTTTTTTCTCAAAATGATGCACCCGTCCAAGGACACTTATGAAAGTTAATATACAAAATTTTTTATTTTTCTATCAATTTCTGAAACTATAGCGCCTTAACTTTCACAATTTTATATTTAAGAGTAGTTATTTAATAATAATTTTAGAAGTTAATTTGAGACTAATGAGCCTTAATTTTCACAATTTTATATTTAAGAGTAGTTATTTAATAATAATTTTAGAGGTTAATTTGAAACTAATGAGCCTTAACTTTCACAATTTTATATTTAAAAGTAGTTATTTAATAATAATTTTAGAAGTTAATTTGAAACTAATGAGCCTTAATTTTCACAATTTTATATTTAAGAGTAGTTATTTAATAATAATTTTTTAAGATAATTTTAAATATTTTTATATTAAAAAATTAAATAATCTTAATTACTATATTTATTATACTACATTTAATACAGGTTTGAATATGAGAAATATTCAAATCTTTACCAAAAATAGTATATTTTTTATAAATATCCTTTCAGTATTTTATACAGTTGTACATTGATTATATAATAAAATACTAGCATACTATATACATGGTTTAAAAAGCATGGCACATACATGGTTTAAAAAGTAATGTATTAAATTATCTGCTAAAAAAATAAACAATTAAAGTAGTTCAGATATAAAACTCTTATTTGATGATCTGTTTTTGGTATAGTATAAGCAGTTTTAACTTATAGAATTGTATTTAGTATAAGCAGTTATTTAATAATAATTTTAGGAGCTTTTTTAAATATTTTTATGCTTAAAATAATTAAAGAAACTTAATTACTATATTTAATACACTATATTTAAAACAGGTTTGAATATAAAATATAGTTATAACTCTACCAAATATAGCATATTTTTTATAAAATTTTATTCCGTATTTTATACAATTGCACGTTGATTATATAATAAAATACTAGCATACTATATAGATGGTTTAAAAAACATGGCACATACATGTTTTAAAAATTAACGTATTAAATGAATTGCTAAATAAATAAACACTGAAAGTATGGCAGATATAAAACTTATATTTTGTTGATCTTTTTTTACTTTAGTATGAAACAATAACAATTTATTCTTTATTCAATTTAGTAGAATATGTATACCACAAAATTTCTTATTCTATAAGTAATCCCTCTTTACTTTGAAAATTTGTAAATTTGAGATCAGGAAATCAAGAAAACCTTATATTTCCATTAGAGAAGTAGAAAATTATCGCCAAATGTTATAAAAATATTTACGTGGCTCGCAAATTTTATTTTTCAAACTGAAGCACCCGCCCAGGGAAACTTACGAAAGTAATTATACCAAATAAATTATTTTTTTTATCAATTTCTGAAACTAATGCACCTTAACTAACAAAATTTAAATTTAAGAGCAGTTATTTTATAATAATTTTAAAAGCTAATTGTAAATATTTTTATATTTAAAAAAATTAAAGCATCTTAATTACTATATTTAATATACTATATTTAATAAAGGTTTCATTATACTAAATTTTCAATCTTTTATCAAATATAGTATAGTTTTTATAAATTTTCTTTCAGTATTTTATACAATTGCTCATTGGTTATATAATAAAATACTATCATACTATATACATGGTTTAAAAAGCATGGCACATACATGGTTTAAAAAGTAATGTATTAAATTATCTGCTAAGTAAATAAACAATTAAAGTAGTGCAGATATAAAACTCATATTTGATGATCTGTTTTTGTTTTATTATGAGCAATTTTAACTTATAGAATTGTATTTAGTAGGAACAGTTATTTAATAATAATTTTAGGAGCTATTTTTAAAATTAATTTGCCTTACTTAAATATTAAATTAAAGAAACTTAATTACTATATTTAATACACTATGTTTAAAACAGGTTTGAATATAATATATATTTATAACTCTACCAAATATAGCATATTTTTTATAAATTTTTATTCCGTATTTTATACAATTACACGTTGATTATATAATAAAATACTAGCATACTATATAGATGGTTTAAAAAACATGGCACATACATGTTTTAAAAAGTAATGTATTAAATTATCTGCTAAGTAAATAAACACTAAAAGTATGGCAGATATAAAACTCATATTTGTTGATCTTTTTTTGCTTTTGTATGAAACAATAACAAATTATCCTTTATTCAATTTAGTAGAATATGTATACCACAAAATTTCTTATTCTATAAGTAATAACTCTTTACTTTGAAAATTTGTAAATTTTAGATCAGGAAATCAAGAAAACCTTATATTTCCATTAGAGAAGTAGAAAATTATCGCCAAATGTTATAAAAATATTTACGTGGCTCGCAAATTTTATTTCTCAAACTGATGCACCCGTCCAGGGAATATATTATTCCTCATTTTATTCAAAATTTCTTTTTTACTCCTCCCGTGTTTTGGGCACTATTCAATTACGAAAACTTCACATTCTAACTCCAGCTTCAAATTGCATTTTCTCCTCAAGGCTGCATAAACAAAACAGAATTTTCCCGTAACAGGGAAAATCATTCTACTTAATTTAATTAAATATCATGCGAAAAGAGTGCAGTGTTATTTTTTACTGGCAAACCATCCAATTCCGAAGCCTACCCCCACGTAGCTCCTACCCTAAAGCGAACTCTCGCTAGCATTATTCGCATTTATTCGCAATTTGCTTTGCAAATAAGAATAGAGGATTTCGTTATTATTAGGCAAAATATGTGCTTTAATTATTGCGTCGGCAATTCTCTAGTGTAACGCCAATGAGTTCTTAATTTCTTCAGAAAAGCTTTATAAGTCACAAAAAAACAAGGTTTTTTTCCCTATTGTTTATAGAACTTGGTAAAAAAAAAGCTGGTTGATTAAAAACTATGCAAAATGCTTCTGAAATGAAGATATTATAATACATTTGTTTCAGTTGGTATATAAAAGGGAATTAATGATGATTTGTTTATATAGAGCCATTCTTGTTTTATTTAAGGCTTATACAATAGTGCTTAAAAAGTAGCAAGCTTTATTTTTTATAATACAATCTTATTAAATAAATTATGATAACTCAAAAATATAAAATAATATACCAAAATCCATAAAAATTCTGCATTTATTCGCAATTTGCTTTGCAAATAAGAATAGAAGATTTCGTTATTATTAGGCAAAATATGTGCTTTAATTATTGCGTCGGCAATTCTCTAGTGTAACGCCAATGAGTTCTGAATTTCTTCAGAAAAGCTTTATAAGTCACAAAAAACAAGGTTATTTTCCTTATTGTTTATAGAACTTGGTATAAAAAGCCGGTTGATTAAAAATTTTACAAAATGCTTCTGAAATGAAAATATTATAATATATTTGTTTCAGTTGGTATATAAAAGGGAAATAATGATTATTTGTGTATATATAGAGTCATTCTTGTTTTATTTAAGGCTTATACAATAGTGTTGAAAAAGTAGCAAGCTTTATTTTTTATAATACAATCTTATTAAATAAATTATGATAATTCATAAATATAAAATAATATATCAAAATTCATAAACATTCTGCATATATTCATAATTTGCTTTGCAAATAAGAATAGAGGATTTCGTTATTATTATGCAAAGTATGTGCTTTAATTATTGCGTCGGCAATTCTCTAGTGTAATGCCAATGAGTTCTTAATTTCTTCAGAAAAGCTTTATAAGTTACAAAAAATAAGGTTATTTTCCCTATTGTTTATAGAACTTGGTAAAAAAAAGATGGTTGATTAAAAACTATGAAAAATGTTTCTGAAATGAAAATATTATAATACATTTGTTTCAGTTGTGATATAAAAGGGAATTAATGATGATTTATATATATAGAGTCATTCTTGTTTTATTTAAAGCTTATACAATAGTGTTGAAAAAGTCACAATCTTTATTTTTATAATACAATCTTATTGATTAATTTATGATAATTCATGATAATACTACAAAATTCATAAAATAAAGATAATATAACAATCAAAAATTTATTACTGTGAAACATTTGCTTTGCAAATAAGATAGAAAAATTTCGTTATTATTAAAAAAAATATGTGCTTTAATTATTGCGTCGGCAATTTTAGTGTAATTAGATGAGTTTAATTAATATTTATATTCATAAGAGTGTTTCTAATAATAATAAGTTAAGCAAAATCCTGAAATTATAATGAAACATTGGAGTATTGATGAGTTAAAAGCCGGTTTATTAAAAATGTTTATTGAAATTTATTGTTTATTGTTTATCGTTATTAAAAATGTTTCTGAAATGAAAATATTATAATCAATTCTTTTCAGTTGGTATATAAAAGGAAATTACTGATGATTTGTATATATAGAGTCATTCTTGTTTTATTTAAGGCTTATACAATAGTGTTTAAATAGTAGCAAGCTTTATTTTTTATAAAACAATCTTATTAAATTAATTATGATAATTCATAAATATAAAATAAAATACCAAAATTTATAAAAATTCTACATTTATTCGCAATTTGCTTTGCAAATAAGAATAGAGGATTTCGTTAATATTAGGCAAAATATGTGCTTTAATTATTGCGTCGACAATTCTCTAGTGTAACGCCAATGAGTTCTTAATTTCTTCAGAAAAGCTTTATAAGTCACAAAAAACAAGGTTATTTTCAATATTGTTTATGGAACTAGGTAAAAAAGCTGGTTTATTAAAAACTATGCAAAATGTTTCTGAAATGAAAATATTATAATACATTTGTTTCAGTTGTTATATAAAAAGGAATTAATGATGATTTGTATATATAGAGTCATTCTTGTTTTATTTAAGGCTTATACAATAGTGTTTAAAAAGTCGCAAGCTTCATTTTTATAATACAATCTTTTTGAATAATGTATGATAATTCATGAATAATGTTACAAAATTCATAAAAATGTTGTGAGATAAAAAAAATTACATGTATAACAGAGTAATTAGAAGAAAAATGTTTTTTATTGTAACACGTTTTAACTAAGCTTGCAGAAATTTGAAGATTATAAAATAATTTATAGATTAAATAAAAAATACTTTTTAATTTTCAGTTATCATTTATTGTTTGATTAGATAAAAATAGTTTAATTAATATTTATATTCATAAGTGTGTTTCTAATAATATTAAATTAAGCTAAATCTTGAAATTATAATGAAACATTGTAGTTTTGATTAGTAAAACGCAGGTTTATTTAAAATTTTTATTGAAATTTATTGTTTATTGTTATTGAAAATGTTTCTAAAATTAAAATATTATAATTCGTTTCTTTAAGTTAGCACATAAAAGGAAATTAAGGGTGTAGTGTATATACACATTCATTCTTGTTTCATTTAACGCATTCCTATTTTATATAGTAAAAAATAT
>CM063501.1:55206892-55216892 GCA_032207245.1 Pardosa pseudoannulata | reverse complement strand
CAATTGTGGGATTAATCTTAATAAAATTTTGTTAGGATAAATAATGTATTTACACTAAATTGTGTAAAAATAAAACAATGTGGGAATGAGATGGCAGACGTTCTGTGGGAGGAGGGTTCTGAAAACCAATTACCGGTTACCAATTCATTGACATATCTTGAACTGTATTCCATTAGAAGACATGCTGACAGGCAGATTTGGCTCGTTCGCCCGAGCCATCCCTGCTATCAAGCAGATTGTCCTGGAGGATCCCTTGCTATTGATTGCTATAGATATGTTCAGACAACACTTTCTTGACTCCTCAGTGGACACCTGAAATGACTTACTTTATAGAGAGGTCTCAAAATGCACCCGGATTGGCCTAAATGTCAAAATAAACCGCCATCACCGGCACATATCCTTGAATGCCTGGGGTTGCCTGGTAGGACCTATACAGGTCTCTTATGCTTGTTTTCGATTTTCTGAAAGTAAATGTACTCTTGGATCTCGTCTAGTATATCCCTAGACATGGAGATTGGAAAGAGAGCGAGAATGAAACAAATTGATAAAATGCAATTATTAAGAAATTGTTAAACAATACCCATTCAGTACTTATAATACAGTAATTCATACACAAATTCTATAGTTAATGTAATTCCTACTTAACTGATGCTGTACTACAAGCAATTTGATTGCATAACAAGTATGAAGATTACTTCAAAAGTATGTAGATCCTTTATGAACTGCTATGACAATCTTTTAGTTGTCCGACATAGAAGTCAACAAATGCTGAATGTAATCCTGGACAATATCATGGAAAGAAATTCTAATAATACTTTCCTGCACTTCTATCTTAGTAAAAAGCTTCTTTGCAACAGATTTTACACCCATTGAATGCCAAAATTTGTCAATGGAATTGAAGTCAGGACAATCATCTTTGCATGAATTATATGCATGAAAAAGTTATTTGCACATTTTCCAATTTTGCTCAGGTTTTTACACAGGTTTCACACACACATATATATCTGCGTGTGTATGTGTCTCAGGCTTGTAGCCTATGAAGAAAAATGAGAAAGGCATTCATTACAGGGGGTTAAAAAGTTGGTTTCTTAGAAGCATCATAATCTATTTTCGCGGTTTTCCCTTCAATGAAATACTCACCCCATCAGCAGGTCACCATCCCGCATGATTTACCTACTCTCACTTGGAGATTAGCATGATCTGCTCTATATTGTTCTTTTAAACCCATTTATTCAGTTTCACGAAGAATTTGCTCTTTTTTACATATATAGATATAGATAGATATTACATAGATATTATATAGCTATGTAGATAGATATAATTAGATATTTTCATACATATATATAGTAAGGTAGAGGGAGAGGAGGTTGCAGAAGATCAGCCGTAAGCAAACAGGATATAGGGATTTTTGTGGATCAATTGACGATGTGTTAGGAATATAATACAATGGAGTCAGGTAAAACAGGTAGCATTTGTGAAGCGTGAAAGTGCAGAAGATCATTTTTACAGCACTAAATCATATTTGAAACGATGGTCAGGGTTCATGGATTACAATCGAAGATATTTTCAAAAAAGTACCATCTGATTGATGATTGCAGGATTTGTATGAAGATCCAATCAGATTTTCCCATAGTAATGAATATTAATTGTAACCCATTTGCTTACTATTAGCATTCTTGATCCTTCGTCAGATGCACCTAAGGATCCAATCACGATATCTCATGGGAACGTTTTTAAGTTTCAGATGTCCCCAGGTCCTGGCCTTTTGGCCTTATGTGAACCTTGTCCACTGCCTCTTAATGTGCAATCAACATGTCCGTTTGTGTCCATTGCAAAAGTCCTCCCGTGGAGACCGTAAATCAACTTATTTCTTCTATCTTCAAATATTGCCTTAATCGTCACCACCTGCTATATCTAGATCTTTAGTTTTGACAGGGTTGATCTTCCAAGATTAATTTACTGCAGGTGCAAAATTTCAAGCTCCTTACAACACAATACAATAATATTGCTATCCTCTAACTACTACAAGTTTTCTTTTGTATGTATGCTACTAATAGAAATTATTTATGTTTCTAAAATAAATGTTTAACATTTTCTCACACCCATAAGAATTATATGATGGTGGTTAAAATTGAAAAAGTTGATATCCATAAATTTTACCATTTGAAAAAAGAAACTTTTCTCGCAGCTTGTTTTAAACTTCGTGTTAAGCAAAGCATTCTTATTTTTATATATAATTAAAAAGAAAAAATGACTAAATGACGTATGAATGCAGAGTTTAAACAACTAACTACATGAAATTCGAAATACATAGAATGCTCAAGAAAGCTGTTTTCCATATTTTACTTCTGAAAAGGATTGCACAAAAAAGGGTTGACTTTTGAAAATTTGTGTTTTTTTTTTAATAAATAATCTGTATCAGGTGACTTGAAGTGTGGCTGTAATTTACGTACTACGCAAGAGATCTGTAAAGCGCTTTGATTAAGCTTAAAACATATTGGATTATCGTTGACACGTAAGCTCGTATAATATCAAAACCAATTATATTAGCCAGACGTTAATTTAGAAAATATTCATTAATTTCCAATATTCTAAATGTACAAGAATAGTAGTATTCGTATTTTTTTAAAAGTAATTTCAAAGTAAAATTCCAGAAACATATCTCAGTTTCAAAAAATTAGAAATAAGACATTATTTAATAACTTATTCTATTATATGTTTACTAGATATTATATATATTTCAAAGAAAATATTTCGCGTATTTCAATAAAAGTTGATAAGAGATACATTGCATTAATTGCATTTCTTGAGTGCATGAGAGAGATATTTTAGAATATAGTATAGATTAAATAAATGAAATCTAACATAAAATATATGCTAACATATATTTTATATCCATTCGATGAATAGTTTACTAAGGAAATTAAAATTGCTTCATATTGTATGTTTGAATAATGTTCTTAACATGGAAACTTCGGTACATTCAACTTTAAACTGAGTTTTTTACAATACTACTTATAAAATATTTACCTTGGTGTAAGCCCAGATATTTCTTGTTAAATAATCTATCACGGCGTTTTACATGAAGGTTGGCATTCTTTATATAATTTACATCAAAGAATTTTAGAATAAACCAATTAAATGCGTAGTGTTTAACATCACTATAAGTTGTTTATAATTTTAACATCTAGTACAGGGTCAGTATAAAAGATATTTCCTTTTTATGGCTATAAGATATATATGTTTCTCCTGGAAATAAATGACAAAAATGCCAGACCAACAATACCTGACAATAAGCGTTGCCACACTAAGAGTAAATAACCACATAAATTAAATAATAGTTTTCAGTATTTTTATCAGAAATATTATAAACGTACGATATTAAATCCAATATAAATAAAGATTTTTAATAGTTTTAAAAAATTCAGTCCAAAATATAATCCAAAAAGCATATAATTTCAAATTTTCTAAAACTTAGAAATAATACAATACTCAGTAATTTGATCTCTTACTGTTTCACTAAACATTACTTATTTCTAATTTGATGCAACTAAAAGATATAAAAAAAGAAGTAGGAGAATTATATCTTTTGTGCGAGAAAATATGTGATAGGGAATAACTAATGCAATAAGAAATGAGAGCCACCAACTGAGGATGATTTCACGACATAATTTTCTTTTCAAAACCGAGTGAAGACGAAACAGATAATTTGTTAATTTAATTAGGAAGCATACGCTTTCGGTCTTAAATTTACTTAAGCATTCGCACTGTGTATTCTTTTTTCCCCTTCTACCTCAGAAAGCAGGGAAAAGATATATTTTTCTGTCTGAGTCGGAATCTTATAATCAATTAACAGACTAAATGAGTCGTTTTCGTATTTCAAGATGAGCTAGTTTCGATGAGTGATAAGGTGTATAAATAATATAATATCTAGATGATAAAAGGATATATGAGTTAATATTTTCGAGAGCCGAACTTGGAATCATAAAGGGTTTTACTGGACAATTTTTATTTGACTTCCAGAGGTAGGAATGTATTCAAATCCTAACTGTGATTTGGAGTATTCTTTGTTCCAGTTCTTAAAAACTCAGAGACAATTAACTACAGATCATAATTATATGCCAAAGTTCTTCTGTTAAATAGTTACTTCGTGGTGACCACAAACCTTTTCTGGTTTTCAATTCCTTGGAACACAGAATAAAAAGGATTCGACAGGTGTTGTTTTCTAAACTTAAAGCTACTCATATTGTTTTTTTATTTACTGGATGTTTGGGTGATTTATGCCATGTCCATAAAAAATTATTTGATAATGAATTAATTATTTATTCATGTATCTTTCCATTGTTTATTATTTTGTGTGATACCAGCTGAGTTTGGATTAACAAGGGGATATACAGAGGTAAGTAAATTGAAACAGTTTCATTAAGATAATTCATTCCTCTATTTATCATTTAACAGGACTAACATACTTTGAATGATTTACATTGGAAAATTGGGGAATAGGAACATTGAAATATATACTTATACATTTTGAGAATATAATTAATTATAAATTAAACAGGATTACAATTTTAAATTTCTTTGAATAACAGTTCGATGAATTGCAACGGGTATATGTGTCTCCTTACTAAAAGCGGTTATAGTATGCTATCAGTAAAAGTGTAAAATTTCAGTAAAAGTATCATTCTAATATTTAATTCAAATAACATTCATTAGAATGTAGACAATTTTAATGTATTAAAACATAAAAATTTTTTGTTGAATTATATTGAGGTTATTTATTTCAAAATATTTGAATCACTTATATTAGAAAATTAGCAAATAGAAACATAGAAATACTTATACTGCTTAATTTATAATTAATTTTATACTTATACACGCTAAGAATAAAATTAATTATAAATTAAGCAGGCCTACAATTTTAACTTTCTTTGAATAATGGCCCAAGGAATAGCAACGGATATCTGTGTCTTATCACCAAAACCGCTTAGAGTATGGTATCAGTATAAGTGTAAAATTTTAGTAAAAAGCATCTTTCTAATATTTAGTTTAAACACCATTCATCACAATCTAGATAATTTTAATGTATTAAAACATAAAGATGTTTTGTTGAATTATCTTGAGGTCATTCATTTCAAAATATTTGTATAATGAACATTAGAAAATTGGTAAATAGAAACATAGAAATGATTTTTCATGTTGGGGATAAAATGTATAATAAATTAAGCAGGCTTACAATTTTAAATTTCTTTTAATAATGGTTCAATAAATAGCAACGGGTGTTTGTGTCTCCTTACAAAAACCGCTTAGAGTATCCCATCAGTATAAGTGTAAATGTTTAGAAAAATTATCATTCTAATATTTAATTTAAATAACACTTATCAGAACCTAGATAATTTTAATGTATTAAAACATAAAAAATATTTTGTTCAATTTTCTTGAGGTTATTCATTTCAAAATACTTGAATCATTTACATTAGAAAATTAGGAAATAGAAACATAGAAATACTTATACATGTCGGGAGTCCGATTCATTAAGCATGCTTACAATTTTAACCTTTTTTAAATAATGGTTTAATGAATAGCAACGGGAATCTGTGTATCCTTACCAAAAACGCTA
This sequence comes from Pardosa pseudoannulata, assembly GCA_032207245.1. NCBI lineage: Eukaryota > Metazoa > Arthropoda > Arachnida > Araneae > Lycosidae > Pardosa > Pardosa pseudoannulata. Next base: position 55,211,272 of record CM063501.1, on the reverse strand, counting down.
AGAGTATGTTATTAGTATAAGTGTAAAATTTTAGTAAAATTTTCATTCTAATATTTAATTTAAATAACACTTATCAGAACCTAGAAAATTTTAATGTATTAAAACATAAAAAAAATGTTTTATTGAATTTTCTTGAGGTCATTCATTTCAAAATATTTGAATCATTTGCATTGGAAAATTAGGGAATAGAAACATAGAAATACTTATAGATGCTGAGAATAGAATTAATAATAAAATAAGCAGGCTTACAATTTTAAATTTCTTTTAATAGTCGCCCAAGAAATAGCAGGGTTATCTATGTCCCCTTACCAAAAAAGCTTAGAGTATGAATGTGAAATTTTAGTAAAAGTGTCATTCTAATATTTAATTTAATAACATTCATGAGATTCTAGATAATTTTAATGTATTAAAGCATAAAAATGTTTTGTTGAATTATCTTGAGATCATTTATTTCCAAATATAATTAAAAAACATGTTATATAACAATTTCAAAGAATCAGAAATAAGAATATATTTAATAATTTATTCTCTTGTCATTTCACTATGCATTATGTTCGTTCATTTTCACACCAGCCTAATAAATAAAAATGAATAAAGGAGATATATCTATTTCTTGAGAGAAAATTTACTTAATAGTAAATTACTAATGCAATAAGGAATTCGAAATTCGCTTTTTCTGGATGATTTTGCGACATAATTTTCTTTTCAAAACGAATCAAGATGAAACAGATATTTGCTAATTTAATTAAGGAGCATACGCTTTCGGTCTTTAAGTTTACTAAAGACTATTTTCTTCGATGTAGTTTTTCTCTCGCTATATCAGAAAGCATAATATATTTTTTTGCATGCAGAAGAATATTCAAATAAAATTAACAGATGAAATAAGTCACACTATTATTTTAAGCTAAGCTACTTTCGAGGAATGGTAAGATGTGTTAATTATAGATGTTGACAGATATGCATCGTAAGAAAATATGACGTAATAAGTTAGCCCCTTGAAGTATTGAATTTGTAAACAGAAAGCAATTTACTTGAAAAAAAAGAATTATTCGTCTTTTAAAGGCAAGGATTGATTCATATTATAGTTGATTTTTTTATTATCCTTATTATTATACACGTTTAAAGTTAAGCACTAAATATTGCACAATTTCATAAAGCCGCCTTCGTCTTACCAATTATTTGTCTCAGTACAACGCCGAGCGTTTAAAGATACAGTTTCTTCTCATATGATATGGCTTAAGATATCTTTTATATAAGAAAAGTCACGATTCAAATCCCTAAGGTCACGATATTTCGATTTTGCTTTTTTTAAAATGGATTTTCTGAGGCTTTGTGTGATATCTCTTCATTTTAAATCTAAATCAATTAGTAGATCACAGTAGCATAATTATGAAATGTCACTTATTAGTGTAAATTATTCGTATAAAGATTTATTATATAGTAAATATGCATTTCTCAATCATAACTTAATTCTATTAATAGTTTTCGTAGTTTTATTTTCAACTCATCACAAAATTTAATCCAAAAAGCATCTAATACGGAACTTTAAAAGGTTTTGAAATAAGATGGTTTTCAGTTATTTATTTTATTTTAATTTTATTATCCTTATTAATACATGCGTTTACAGTTGAGTACAAAATATAGCACAGTTTCGTAAAACAGTCATCGTCTTAAGAATTATTTATCTCCGTACCATTTCGATCTTTATAAAAAGTAAGCCATATTATATGAGAAGATAGAATTTCTCCTCATAGAATATGGCTTACGATACCTTTTATATACGAAAAGTCACGATTAAAATCACTAAGGTCATGATATTTCAAATTTAGGCATTTTTAAAATAGATTTTCTAAAGCTTTGTGTGATATCTCTTCATTTTAACTCTAAATCAATTACAACATGACTACAGTATAATTCTGAAATACCACTTATTATTTTAAATTATGTAAAAATCTTTATTATATTTGAAATATATATTTCTTAACGAACATTTAATTCTGCTAACAGATTTCGTAGTTTTGTTTTCATAATTCATTACAAAATTTAAACCAAAAAGCATCTAATATGGAATTCTAAAAGGATTCGAAATAAGATGTTTTTCAGTTATTTATATTATTTTTGTTTTAGTTTCAAATTTATTTTTATTTTAATTTCACTAACTCAGCTGTACAGAAATGTAGAAGACGGAATATGACTTTTTATTATTTTGCAAGAAAACTTATTTATAGTTAATGAAGTAAATATACAACAGCTACCGAAACTTAGTTATTTCTTAGCATTATTTTGTCATGAAATTTTATTGAAGATAAAACAGATTATATTAATATATATATATTAATATATATATATATATATATATATATATATATATATATATATATATATATATATATAAATATATATATATATATATATAATATATATATATATATATATATATATATATATATATATATATATATATATATATATACATATATATATATATATATATATATATATATATATATATATATATATATATATATATATATATATATATATATATATATATATATATATATATATATATATATATATATATATATATATATATATATATATATATATATATATATATATATATATATATATATATATATATATATATATATATATATATATATATATATATATATATATATATATATATATATATATATATATATATATATATATATATATATATATATACATATATATATATATATATATATATATATATATATATATATATATATATATATATATATATATATATATATATATATATATATATATATATACATATATATATATATATATATATATATATATATATATACATATATATATATATATATATATATATATATATATATATATATATATATATATATATATATATATATATATATATATATATATATATGTTGACAAACAATTAGGACATTCCGTAAATTTAGATATTGTTAAAATTCCTATATGGTTTTCTTTGTGTAGTGTATAAAAATGAGATTTAAAATATTTGTAAATATAAATTCAGAAGTAATGACTAAAGCAGTAATGAGTTAACGAAAGTCCTTAATCACACTTTTGTGATTAAGGACTATTACAACAATTTCCCGTCAATAAAATATTTAAATAAATGCAATCGTGTTACAATGATTTTAATACATTATTTTTTTTAAACATAAAAAGTTAAACATCATCTGAAAAGAAAGTACAAACCAAATTACCCACAAATATTTGTTTTCATTTTTGTTAAACAGAAATTAATGTACTATTTTAAATAATATCTAATTATAATATTTATTCTTCGAACCTCAAATATTGTATTTCGAGTAATCTATTAATAATTATTTTATAATATAATAAAAGTTTTTTTTTGTTAATTCAGGTTTAAAAATCTTTGGAATTTCTTTTAATCTTAAAATGATTCGTCTTCAGTATTATTCAAGGTAATGTTGGTTATAATGATGCTTCTACATTATCAGATGCTTAGAGTATGAAGTATATAATTTATTTCCAGTTAATGTAAAATTTAGTTTTTAATATAAATACTTCAAACAGTATTTCCTGGGTAAATTAATTTCATCATTTTATTTCGTGTATAGTTCTTATAATTTTTTTTTAAACTATACCTCTTAAAAAGACAAATTTAGGTAATCTATAAATCTAGAGATAAAGCTAAAGAACTGATAAATATCATACTGGAAGAATCAGGACATTTCCTTTTTCGTGAATCGAAAACAATTTGTTTTAAATATAATTTTATGTCTGGAAAGGTTTTAAGTCCATTTAAGTTGTAAATCTAACAATAATTTATTCATTTTCAAGTGTTTTAATTTTGTTTTGATGCAATACTCTCCTAATGGATTTTTGATTTTAGATAAAAGTGATTTTAAACATGGGTGTATCTATTTGAAATGTGAAATTACGTTAATGTAACCACTAGCGTAACTAAACCTTAAGCATTTATTTCTATCATGTTCTATCCTATCATATTTAAATATCATTCTTTAACATCACTTTCTTTAGAAAATTTGGGATTTAAAGTCCCTACTATGTTTATCGTACTTTTTTACTGAGTTTTTAAATCACAGAATTTAGTTTAATCAATGAGTTTGAATATGAGGTCTGTATGATATTGAAATATTCCTTAAATTAAACAATTGAAACATTTAATTTACAAAACAATAAATTTTATCAGAAAATATAAGTTTAATGTATCAAATTTCATCAAAGCATGGTATTTCAAAATTATTTTATGAATGGTCACTTCAAAATATGATCAATAAGCAATTGATATCCTAATTTCAAATAATCAAAAATACGACCTTATTTCACACTAGCCTGAAA
>CM063501.1:55176892-55184392 GCA_032207245.1 Pardosa pseudoannulata | reverse complement strand
TTTGTAAAATTGTTTTAAAGAAATATTTCTTATAATGGTTGTTTCTAGAGAACCCCGAATGTTTTCAGCAATGTGTGCCACACAAAAATCGGTGTTATAAATAAATATAATATAAAAATATCAAATATCGCACTTATAGTTTGTAAAAATACATTTTACTTTTATTTAATTTAAACTGATTCCATGACTGATGAATAAAATTTATTAATGCATAAAGTGTTTTATATACTTAAAACAGAAGCGTGCATTGCGGGCTAGTAATTAATTTTTAGTTTTTTTTAATTAAGATTTTATTCAATAAATGTAATGCTATGAACATTTAGAAAGGCTCTTAAATCAACCTAAAGATTGATTTAAAATTCCGTAAAAATAAAACGAATTTTGTCTTTTAATATTGACTGTTAGAAAAACTTTATAAACGTTAAATTTAGTTATCTGTAATAACATATACTTTACAGTTCGGTTGTGTATTATTTAGGAAAAAGTTTTCTGATAACTATTGTGTCTTGAAAACAGAGTGTTAACAGCAATGTCTATAACATTAGAATATTTATTATAAGTAAATGAAAAATAAAAACAAAAATAACCACTCATTGATTCTTTTAAAATATAACTCGCTTTTATTAAATTTTAAGAAACATTTTGGTTTAAAGTTCTCTATAAAATTAAATAACCATGAATAACAAGATAATACTTCTATCTTAAAAATTTTAATAAGCTAAACTTTAAATTTTTGTTTTTAAAATTACCTAAATTAATTAAATAAATATTAAGAAATCTTACACTTTTATGATGATGGCCTTTAGAGCACATTCCCTTAAACTATATTTTAAAAATACGTATAAAATGAATTTGATCTCTTAATAATTAACTGCTTAGAAAGGCTTCAGAAACATGAGTTTACAGTTATCAGTATTAACTTATAAAGTTGTTAAAAAATTGTTTCTTATAAACATTGATCTTTTACAGCAATATCTATAGCATTAGAAAATATGTTATCACTAGAAATAAAATTTCAAACGTTTCCCTATTATATTACAATATAATATAAGAGAATAATAAACCATTATTACGTTTTCTTCTTTTTCATATCAATAGAAAATTCCTCTTTGCATATATACTAAGTAAAACGTTATTTTTTATAATATTTTGTAGTCTTCAAACATAAGTATGAATTCCAGCATAATAATTCAAATTTAAAAACGTTCTTAAATATATTTTTGATTCAAGATGTATTGCTAAGCAAACATATATATATATATATATATATATATATATATATATATATATATATATATATATATATATATATATATATATATATATATATATATATATATATATATATATATATATATATATATATATTACAATAATTAAAATAGCTATTTTTTCACTGTTGCTGAGTACCACAATACCCGGAGGTTGCAGATTCGTGGCTCGAGATAAGCCAAAGATCCAGTGTGTTCTTTAATGTCGGCTGAAGAACGTATAATAAATCGTGGTAGAAATGTCCAAGATTCGGAATGATACCGGTGCAGATCTCAGGCCAAGCCCAGTGGTGTTCTTTCTGATCAATGATTCTAAATCACAAACACTGATCGGGGATAATTTTACTTGTAACTGTAGTATCCTTTACTTACACATATTCTAAGGTTAGTTCTAAATGACTAGCAGATCCCCAGCCGTGTAAGGCATGTAGAAAATTTTATATATTGACAACTGCATTCGAAATAAAACACTGCTCTTTCTTTAAAAATAGAGCAGTGAACTATGAAGTAAACATATTTTGAGAAATAATTTATAAAATTGCTCAATATATTATCAATAATTAAAATATCAAAAATTAAGCATATTACATTTTATTTTTAAAAAATATGCATTTCTTTTTTATTTAAAATCTGTCTTATATTATCTTTTTTTCTTTTCAATACAAAGTAATTTTCTATACTTACAAAAATATAAAGAAACATTCATATGTATAATACTTTTATAGCCGTAACTCAAAATTCATTTATACACTTTTAAGTAACTCAATCAGTCAATAATACTTAATGTTAAACACATTTAAAATGTTATAATTTTATACCTGGAGAAATCCTTCTTTCTAATTAATAAAAATTTAAAAATAAAAGTAATTTTAATTTGCAAATAAATTTTACCTAATTTTTTTTAATTCGCATATAATATATCATTTACAATAAAACAATATTGAGAAAACTTGAGCAAATTTCCAATATTGGATAAGAATATGAGAAATACGAACTTACTTTATCAATATGTATACTTCAGTTTTATTTGTACTAAAGAAATAAAATTTAAATTTAAAACGTTTTCCGTAATGTAGCATACAAATGTTACATATCTTATAAATATTTAGATTTGTATTTTTAAAACCTTTTTTCTGCACTATATCATATAATTAGTTATTATTTTATTAGTTTTTATGACAAGAATTTTGAAATATATAGCTCTTAGATAGTTAAATTACATGCTGATTATATTAAAACGGTATTCTCAGGTATGATTTTTACCCGTGGTATAGAAAATGCTTCTCTAAATATAAAAAATCGTAACATAAATGTTAATATTTATGATATTTTCGGTATTCAGTTCCTGAACTATGAATTACTACACAGCAGTTCAATTTATAAACCATTTAAAATCATACTGTGTAGAAACACGTTGTAATGTAATTCACGTTTAGAAAATTTACATCTTTACACCTGTAGTAGTTAAAGAGAGATCTGATTTTAAATCGTAGATAAAAAGAATACACAGCTTTTTAGATCTCGATGACTAGAAATTTGCCCCACTAACATTACTTTAAAATAAAGTTTGTCTACTGTCAGAAAAAGTGAAAGAGTTTCAATCCATATATTATAACAAAATTGGAAATTTTGCATTTGTTAATATGAATTTAAAATTTCTTAGAGTAAGTTCAGAATATATCGTTTTAAATTTAATTAAACAGGTATATCGGATATTTTTTGTAGAAGAAACTTTAAATATGCAAATACTCTGGAGAAAACATTAATCAGTTGATGTTTTAAATACTCTATTAAAGATCAGTAAATAATGGCATAATAAATTACGTTGTAGTTACTTTTAACTAGTTTTCTGATTCAATTTTATTATTATATTGCATATATTTAAAAAGGTAATATTTAACCCTTTTGAAGGCCTTCTTCCCACCTACATGATCTTACAAAATACACCTGTGAAAAGTACAAAACCCTTTATAATATATTAGCCTTGCTATTATAACGATATGACGACTCATTATAGCTTCAGTTTTACGCTATCATCTATTGTTTGATCAAATGAATACAATTAGTACTTCTCTTTTGAATATTTGAAAACATTGTGGAAGAAATAAATGGCCCACGAAAGGGTTAAGACATGTATCTGAATTAGTAATATGGTGTTTCAAAATATAGTAGAAGAATAAAATGCTTTGCTGGTATTTGTTTACCTCTAAATAGTTTAGACGCATAAATTAGATACTACATATATAAAGTTCAGTAATCTGAATGTTACTACTATACAAGCTTTAACTACTATACAACTTACTATAAGAAGTTGTTAACAGTAGTATTTTAAACGTTATTTTACAGCTTTATATATTAAAGATTATATTTCACAGATTTTATAGTGCAATAAAAGAGGTTTATCTTAAAGATATCGCCTTTAAAACAGAATTTTTATTACATAAATATTTCCCCAAAAAATTCTATATGTTATCCTTAACCGTAAAAGTAAGGTCAAGCGGCAGGTCTTTTAAAATTATTCAAATATATATATTTGATTTAATTTAAAAATTGTATTTTGCTAACAATAAGTGTAATTATACTTTCCCCTCCCGTTATATATACGTATATATGTATATATACCGTCATATTTGTATCATTTTATATTCTCAGTTAAAGAACCGTAAATATCTGCATAGCAATATAAGCTAAATATTTTATGTAATATTTTTAGGGTGGTAAGTGCAAAGATACCTAACATTGAAAAGCCTAAGTATATTTCAGAGTAGTTTACTACCCACTAGTTTTTCGAAACAAGTTAAAAAACAGTTGATCCTGCTAAAATTAAATGTTCCTTTACGTTTTATTAATTATCGCTGAAATATTAAAAAATATATATTCAATTCTATTGAATATACGTTAAATAATATATTTCGAAAAATTATCCATTTTTTGAAGGAAAAATCGGTACATATTCATATGAATTAAAGTAAGGAGTGTACTGGAAACTGGACTAACTTAAAGTTCTACTTTCTTGCATATTTACAGATAACTGACAGTAATTAGAACCAAATATCCGATTAAAATTAAACTAATTTCAGTAGAAAAAATTATGGAATTTAACGTCAGTTTTATAGTTGTGAGTTCTTGTAAAATATATTTCTATGTAACTCCCATTTAAAATGCATAAACATGTTGGAGGAAATTTTTTCTCAACGGAATACGACAAATAGAAACATTTTGATGTAAAAAGAATCTGTAATTGCTTAAATCATAATATGTAAACTGGAGCCTGCAGTTTAAATTTAATTTCTAACTCATATGAAAATAAATCAATGGAATTTGAAATCATAGGCTCATCAAGACCATACCTTCAGCCGAATACTTAACTTCACCAGTATAGAAAGTATGAAAATTCTGATTAAAGCATATTAAGATGTTAGTAATACTTACTGTAACGAATTTGTACACAATAATAAAAAACTATATTTTTAATCTCAAAATGAAAATATATAATAATTCAACATTATATATTACGTTTATCTTATAAAAATGTTTACTTGGAATTCAAATTATCAGAGTACTTATTCAATCAAAGAAATTTTCAAATTCTGTTTCTTAAAATTTTAAATTCTCTATCAGCTGTACAAAATAGATGCATGACATAGTGATTAAGCACATCTTAAAATGATTTTTAGATATCAATTTAATTTTAAACTTTGCGTATATTTCTTTTACCTTCCTGATATAAAAATTATTTCAGTATCATAAAAGCATATTTGTAAGTGTAACATAAGATTATAGTGCAAATTAAAAAAAAAATATCTCATCATTGCCTTAAATATTTTTACCAGGGTGTTTTCTGTATACTATGTATTATTTTAGTAATTAAAGTAATACCACTTAAAAGAACTTAAATATCTTTTACAAAGACGTTTCTTGTGTCTTAGCAACCATCACACTTGCTTCTACAAATCTTAACTCTATTTTCAATATTCTAATTATGCTCCTATACACTTAGAAAAACGACCTACTAAATGTCAACTTTTCTAACCTTATTTATCTAAAAATAATTTCACATTCATTAAAGCTCTGTTAACTAATTAAAATTCAATTAAAAGAAAAACAGTAAAGAAAAGAAAAATGCCGTTGTTGTCATCATGATCACAAATAGCCGTTAGTCACATATATTAATTAGACCTTTTAGTAATATTAAACTTTTCAAAGTTATTTAAAAAGTTTTCTCATTCTTCTTAAAACAATTAAAGTGTTTAAGTTTCAGGACCCTCATATTTTAAGGTTAAATCTCGAGGCAAAAATTACCATTATAAAAAAATAAAATGTCATTATGTTATTTTATATTAGTTATATAAATAAATGAAATAATCTCATCAAAGATATTGTAAAATAAATATTTATTTTTGAACGGGCTTTCACAAAATTGTACAATTCTTAAACTGTACAACTATATGCAATAAAAAATTACTAAGAACTAGTTAGTAAAACTATTTTTAAAATCATCACATACAAATGATTTAGTTTACTTTCAGATAAAAATCACAATTAAAATATATAGAAATCCTAAACTTTAAAAATGATTAAATTTATAGGATAATTAGAAGAAAATATCTCAATGTGTTTATTGATATTTGCTTTTTTTATATATTCTATACCATCTCAGGGGTAAAGGGGAAAATTTTATCATTTCACAACTTCATTTTCCTGCCATAGATAAAATTATACTGCCTAATTAAATAAAGACTAATTAAGTAAATTCCATCTTTAATAAGATTGCACAGTGTTTTTTGGTATATGTCTTTAATTTTAATTTCGCAAATATTTCTATACAGTTAATTTTGATAATTAAGTTTTCCTGAAACGTATTTTAAATAATTTTCTGTATTTCTTTGATTTAGAAATTTTTTGATGTGATAACATTATGAATTAATTTTTAATTATTATGATTTCAAAATATTTGCTTAAAAGATACACCAAATCAAACTAATTTCATATTTCATGAATTAATGCAAGAAAGAGAATATTTCTTGTACTTCAAAACCTTTTTTTTCCACTTTAAGTGTAAATACTAATTTCAAATTAATATTTAATCTGTTTGATGCTTAGCTTACTTTGCTTCTGTTTTTATAATAAAATGTGTTGTATATTAAAATAATTTTCAAGCTTTAAATTAAAAATTTATTAAATGAAAAGCATTATATTTACCTCATTAGTATTTTTTAAATTAATTATCAAACATATATATATATTTAAATGCTAAATATCTTTTTAATATCATTAATTTACATTTTTTTGTTGATTACATAATTTAACTGGAACTTTTTGTATATATTAAAAATACAGCAATTTTCTTTTTAATTTCTTGGAGATTTTGCCTCAATATTTGTTTGCTGTTTACTTTATAGTTAATTTATTCTGCGATTTTAAAAAATATATCTTTTTCTCTTTAAATGTTAGTAATAAATTTTTTTTAATAGATTTGATGTATAATTTTTTAAATACGTATATTTCGATATATAAATTTCAGAAAATAAAATAATAATGTATTTTTAAAAGTATTAGAGATTGATCATTTAAAGTGATAAAACCTTTTGCTTGTATATCTTGTAGCTCCTTAGGTATTATACTTCAAAAGATTTCTTTTACATTAAAAAATATTTAAGCTGTTTGTAGTCCTTCCGACGAGATGGTCTACAAGTGTCCTCTATTGTATCTATAATGGGTGAACCAAGATTTAAAATGTTGAAGAACATACATTTCAGTTACTTAAATGTGAAGCAATCCCTTTTTTCTTATTCCAATGTATCCTTCTTTATGTAACCAGTATATCCAATCGTAAAGCACTGTCTTATTCTGAAGAAAGCTGCAACTTAGAATCCCACAAATCTTACCTAAATTCATAACAGTGGTGTAATAAGCATTAAATTTTATAGTGCATGACGCTTTAACAAGTGTGTAAATATTGCTTACAATTTTCTTTAATTCTCGGATTGCGTTTGCACAAAAAAATAGTTATATTGGGTAGACAGTAAAACTGTGTTATTATTTCAAGGTTATGGCACACGCGTTGTTTGTATGATTCTGGGGTAAAAAAAAATTTCAAAATAGAGGCATTCGAAAAACTTTTTCCTGAAACACAAAGCTCATCTACACAATATACTATGTTTTATTCATCTGTTGAGATTTCAGAAGTAAATTGGAACTGCTTAGAAGTTATATTTAACCTCGTTTA
>CM063501.1:55169392-55174392 GCA_032207245.1 Pardosa pseudoannulata | reverse complement strand
TTTGCACCATAAAAAATACTACTTTTTTTCAAGCTGAAAAAGAAATGCAGAGCATACATTTGTTGGTGTAGTGTAAACACTTTCTTATAGTATACAGGTATTTAAATGGTTATATATATCGTATTGTTGTAATGTACTTACACTAACACCAGTGTTCGTTTACAAAGGGTAAACACAGAAAAAAATATAATACCTTTTATTTGGACTAAAACATTTATTCTGTACACTATTTACAAATTGCTACATTCCTTAATTTCCATACAATGAAAGAACAAATTATTTGGATTTTATATTCATCAATACACAATACTTATTACAATTATCTTTTGTTATACTTTATTCCTTGAATTACTAACTGGGTCCTAAATAACCATCAAGAATATGTTAAATCTGTTCACCTCCACACATTACAGGGGCACAGGCTGGGGCATTTATCAGGCTGTACGACGGGGCTGGACTTCGGGCGTAAAGGGCGTCGGTACTAGGGTATTTTCTGTACATCTATGCTGGCATGCGGATTCGGGACTCGATTGCTGGTCCGGGCTCTCTGGATGTTCAACAACTCTTCAATCCCTAACTAGACTCCTCTTTCTTCACTCTCTTTCACAAGTCATCACCTCGGTTTTAACACCCCTTTCTTTTCTTTGTCAATCGCTTGTTGGTGAAATTTTTCCACATCTGCACCCTCTTCTGGCGTGTAGGTGGGATTATTAAAATAGCCTCTTTTGGGAAAGCTGACATTATTTTTTAGCCTCTGCCCCCATAACTCGCGGTTATATCTCTGTGAGAGCTTGGCCGTTACGCTTGTACCATTCCGTGATTTGTAACTCCTCCGCAGGGGTCCCAAAAACTCGAAGTCAACAGCTGCACCTAAATTCTTCTTAGAAATATCTTCCACAGCTGTGAATGCACGTGCTGACAGTCGTGGAAAAGTAGCTCGGTACAGATATATTATATATATATATATATATATATATATATTATATATATATATATATATATATATATATATATATAATATATATATATATATATATATATATATATATATATATATATATATATATATATATATATATATATATATATATTATTATATGATGAACATATCTCAGTAGCATTTCATATTACAATACACTAAGACATATATAATAGAAATGTACATTTGTTTTTTTTTCTGCTTCATGGAATCCAGTAAAAGACTTTTATCAATTTCTTGCAACTGTAAAATAAGGATAAAAAGCTTAGCATTTTTTTTTCATTATTTAATATTTGATGAAAAATCAAGTAACGTTTTGTACTAATTGTTAAAATTATCAGAGTATTGATACAATACTAAATATTTCTATTTATACATACATACACACACACACACACACACACACATATATATATATATATATATATATATATATATATATATATATATATATATATATATATATATATATATATACTCAGATATTATAGAATAAAATAAAAAAAATTAAAAAATTCATAAAAGTACAACGGAAATTCAAAGTAACAGATTAATTTTGAGTCTTCAAATATAACAGTAATTTTAATAATTTCTAAATCGTAGTAGCAGCAATTTGTAAAAAAAAAAGTCTTTAAATTTTATTTTATTACATTTATGGTTGTATGCAAAAAATGCGTTCAAAATTATTGTTATAAGAAGAATCTATAAGTTACCCGATTTTTTCCTCTGAAATCCCGAAATGCTTGTTCTGTAAAATAGATATCAATTTTCATTGAAGAAAATATTAAGAATCTATCATTATAATTGTTTAAATATCTCTAATTTTGTCAGGTAGACTTTCTGTGAGTTTATTATTACAACCCTTTTTCCCAACTGAATCAATTAATATTTACTGGTCATTTTTGTATTTGCTATGACATTTTCTTACATTTTCCTACCTCCTACGTATTGCTACATCCTATAAATTCATATAAACGAAGAAAAATGTGACGGTTTTATTACAACACTTATATAGCTGCTATTAAATTCAATAAGATATATATATATTGAATCTCATATATAATGATAGTACTTCTGTTATACTTTAAGTATCAATATTATAATAATCATAGATATAATCTCCTTTATTTCGCCTTATTATTCAACTATAGTAGATTTCATTTACCCATTTTTTAATTATTTATTTTGAAAAGTTATGCAACATATAGCTTACAACATAAGTAATTATTTACATTACAATATCTAAATCTAATTTCTCAAACTTTAAGTGTTTCAACCGTTTATATACAAATTTCGGCATCCCTTAAGTTTAAAAAACATTAGTTTTATATTCTACAAGGAAAATATGTCCCAGGCACAATCTGCAATTACTAAAATTAAAAGTTAAAGGATAAATTTAAGAAGTAATTTATTAAAATGTCAGTAAATATCAGTAATATTTCTTTTGATATGTTTTATTCCATTGTAAAGTATTATGACTCACTTCCAACAGATTTCATTAGTTTTCCGATCATAATTATTTAAAATTTTATCATACATTAGCAAACTTCAGATCTCTAATATTCATAAGGTGGAAGCTAATTCAAATAGATACAAATTAGCTCAGAATGAAAAAAAAATGTAAATTGTTTAAAATTCAGTTTTTAAAAACAAAATAATATGTTAATGCAGAACAAGATTGTAAATTGGTAAAAATTTGCAATGCTAGATAATAACCCAATAAGTCCATTATCGTTGCTTTAACACCATCTGTTTCTTCTATATTGTTATACCACTGGATATTAATTAAAATTAAAATTTATTCATTTTTAAATTCAATACCTTGGTTATAATATGTGCCAAAATCTGTCAATACAAATGAAGACTACACTTTTTGACAATAATACCGTCTTTAGTTTAACGTTGTTTTGTACAATTTTAAGTTTTTCATTATTAGACTTATAAATAGCATTTATACAATCATACTGAGACGCAAGTTTTATAAAGTATATTTTCTATTAATATGAAAACTAAACAATGGGATTCTATTGAGTACAATTTTAAGTTTTTAATTAATAGACTTATAAATAGCATTTATACAATATTACTGAGACGATAATTATATAAAGTATGATTTCTATTAATATGAAACCTAAACAATGGTATTCTATTAAGTACAATTTTAAGTTTCTCATTATTAGACTTATAAATAGCATTTATACAATCTTACTAAAACACAAATTTTATAAAGCATGTTTTCTATTAATATGAAACCTAAACAATGGGATTCTTTTGAGTACAATTTTAAGTTTTTCATTATTAGACTTATAAATAGCATTTATACCATCTTAATGAGACGCAAATTTTATAAAGTATGCTTTCTATTAATATGAAAGCTAAACAATGGGATTCTATTGAGTACAATTTTAACTTTTTCCTCATTACAGACTTATAAATAGCATTTATACAATCTTACTGAGACGCAAATTTTATAAAGTATATTTTCTATTAATATGAAAACTAAATAATGGGATTCTATTGAGTACAATTTTAAGTTTTTAATTAATAGACTTATCAATAACATTTATACAATCTTACTGAGACGAAAATTATATAAAGTATGATTTCTATTAATATTAAACCTAACCAATGGGATTCTATTGAGTACAATTTTAAGTTTTTCATTATTAGACTTATAAATAAATATCATTTATACAATCTTACTGAGACGCAAATTTTATAATGTATGCTTGATATTAATATGAAACCTAAACAATGGGATTCTATTGAGTACAATTTTAAATTTCTCATTATTAGACCTTTAAACAGGATTCACTCAATCTTACTGACACGCAAATTTTATAAAGTATGCTTTCTATTAATATGAAACATAAACAATGGTATTCTATTGAGTACAATTTTAAGTTTTTTCATTATTAGACTTATAAATAAATAGCATTTATACAATCTTACTGAGACGCAAATTCTATAATGTATGCTTGATATTAATATGAAACCTAAACAATGGGATTCTATTGAGTACAATTTTAAGTTTTTCATTATTAGACTTATAAATAGCATTTATACAATCTTACTGAGACGCAAATTTTATAAAGTATGTTTTCTATTAATATGAAACCTAAACAATCGGATTTTATTGAGTACAATGTTAAGTTTTTCATTATTAGACTTATAAATAGCATATAAACAATCTTACTTTAACACAAATTTTATAAAGTATTCTCTCTATTAATATGAAACTTTAACATACTATTGATATTTTTGTTTATTTAAAATAAAATTGGTTTAATGAGATATTCTTATGAATATACAATTAATGTAAATAATATAGATTTCTGAGACACATTGTTAAATATAAATGAGGAACCACTTTCAACAGTACAAATGTCTGTATAACGTAAGAAAAGTATCACCTCAAAAACTGAAGAATTACATTTGAGAAAATACTCGACAGCACCATTTACAGAATCTACAATCTAAAATTTAAAAAGGTATTCTCAGGAAAATGGATTCACTTTCAAAAGAAATTTCATCATCAGACTGTTTCTTATAGGAGGACAATTTCAGACCTTGCTAAAAATAGCTCTAGTAGGGTAAAACTTCTCCTGTAAGATCAAAAAACTAATTGATATGTCAAGGGATAATATTTCTTTAAAATTAATGAAGTATTTTTCGATTTTCTTATAGAAGATACCAAACGTAATGACATTTCTTTCCCATTTTTCACACAAATTGTGTGGTAATAACAGATCAAAAATAATCTGCTTTTTAGGATTTTTAATGTTTACCTTATTCTATACAAAACAGTCTCACATAGGAAGTTTTAGAAAAAAATGAAAAATGGATTGAATAACATTATTTTTTAATGACTCCGGATGTATTTAGAAAGTGTTAAACCGTACTGCAAACTCTAATTAAATGTTTTATGAGATTTTATGAGATTATGTTTCTTCTACTCTAAAAGTATTGTATTCAAGAAATCAACAAGTAAAACTATATAAACCTCACCTATTTTAACTTT
>CM063501.1:55154392-55166892 GCA_032207245.1 Pardosa pseudoannulata | reverse complement strand
GTATTACGTTGTGTAGATTATTTAAGTTTTAAATCCAACCACAGATTCTGAAGGATTACAGACTTATTTTTAAAAAAACTAATAAGTTAGTTAAGATTTACTAAAATCAAATATGTCACACTTAAAATAAGCACATACAAGGTTGATAGTTTAAAATAATAATAATGAAATTTATTGTTATACTATTTATATGTCTATGTACAGAAAATTGATTCAAATTTAAAAAAAATTGCTCTTCCAAATATTCTGCTAGGGACCACATTATTCAAGATTCAACATTAATGAGATACTAAACATTTAAAAACGAAGAGAGAGTACCTGATTCCAAATTCAAGTTTTCATAGCAAGTACCTTTGTGGATCTGCAAAGGAAAGTGCATCAGCAGGGCTGTGCAAGGGCTGTACGCAGGTCAGAAGCTCTTTAGACTTAGAGTTGGTGGAAGGATGTAGACCTCTTTGCGTGTACTCTCGATTGGTGGGATGACAAAGCTGACTTCAGTCCCAACACTGGTCTGGGGCCTTCTAAATAACTGGGAGATTCTGTGAGGCTGCGGCTTGGTCCCCGAACTCTGCTCTCCAACTCCCTTCTTTCTTTCTTTTATATATTATTTTCATCTTCTGCCTTTCTCTTTACTTTTGCTCCAATCAGCAAAGATGTACATATTCACTGGTCTCCGTTTCCCCAGCTTTAAACCGCAAACATGGGGAAAACCCTACCCCTTCAAATTGGGCACTGTCCCTTAGGGACTCATAAATAATTCCACAAAGGTACATTCTTATTTAGTGTCATGAACGGAGACATGATTCAAATCTGAGTCTGGGATCAGAACCCCGCCCGAGAAATACACACTTGACAAAATCCAATTCAATTAATTTTTATAGGCCCTCTCTCTTTTGCAAAAGATAGAATGAGGTCAGATTTAGATCCCAATCATTTCACTACCAATTTTATTTATAATAAATATATTAATTAGAATGATCTAAATCGCCTCACCACATCAAGTAGCTTTGTAGCTTCTAGAAATAAATAGAATATGATAAATTCTTCATCCCGAATGATTGGAACACAAATATTTACAGGCTAATAAAGAACATCTTAACACATTGTGTGTTGATACATTTCACAGAGGAATTGTACCGGAAGCATACGTTTTGTGCGTTATTTAGTTATTCAGTTAAATATCAATAGATCGAAAATTATTTAATTTTTTAACCAACTTTTCGTATTTTATATTGAAATATATAAACAAATATATAAATAACAACCATAAGATTTTTGTAAACAAAAAATATATTTTTAGTGGATAAATTTATAATAGTATCATAAATATGAAAAATCGAATAGAAATAGTAGCATATAGTTGTAATTTTTTCATATTCTTTGTTTTAGCATCGACTAATGTAAAAACTACTTTTTATTTTTCTAAAATTTTCCAGAATTTA
This sequence comes from Pardosa pseudoannulata, assembly GCA_032207245.1. Classification (NCBI taxonomy): domain Eukaryota; kingdom Metazoa; phylum Arthropoda; class Arachnida; order Araneae; family Lycosidae; genus Pardosa; species Pardosa pseudoannulata. The sequence goes on along the minus strand of CM063501.1, from coordinate 55,165,450 downwards.
TGTAGTAGACCAGAACATTCAACTTCGTTTTTCTGTATATACTGTTTGTTCCCACAAACAACCATGTTGTTACAATAACCCGTACTAGTACGTGACCAACACTCAAGTATTAATCGTCAGAAAACGTATTAGTTCTTGTCCCGCGATCAAGTATTAAACGTCAGAAAACATACTAGTACGTGTCCCGCATACAATGTGCTAAAAGCTTGAGAAAGAGATGTTGACAATTGAACAACGCATGCAAGAAAATGTAATTTGACATCAAGCTTTATTTTTTAATTATCTTTCCTAATGAAGAAAGAAGTTAATAGTTATCTAATTTTGTCAACTCAACACTCCCAGAACGTTTTGATTGTTTTTCGTCGGTGTGCCATATAAATGGTCATTTTCTTTTCATATGAAGATATAACAAGAATATATTTTATGTTTAATTCCGTAACCAAGAAAAAATTATTTCAAGCATGCGTCTAAGACATAGCAGGTTTAATAAACACATTAAAGCATTACATTAAGGAATTTCTTTTCTTTCATTTAGATTATGCATATTTATCTAAAACACTGAATTCAATGAATATTTTTCAATCTAAATCAGATGATGCAATTTCATAAACTCATTTCAAAGTAACACGATTAAAATTTAGTAAAAACTCTAAAAAAAACTTACTGAATGCACCAAAAGAAACTCATAATAGTTTTTTTAGTGAGTCCAGAATATATTTCTTTCTTCCAAATTATTGAATTGAATATGAACAGAAAATGAAAAATGAATGTGTTTCACAAAAAAATGAAAGAAAAACTTCTGTTCTTAAGTGCTCTCCCCTCTACTGAAAAGTTCAGAAATAAAAGACTTATATCGAAGGTAAATGAGAAAAAAATTTCCTTTTTTCTGTATAGATCTATAAAAGAATTTTTTTTCTTTAAAAATCTAGCAGTAAGGTTGTGAGTAATTGCTCAGCTTAAGATCGAAAGAATTTAACACTTTTGTTATCATTAACTGATATCTTTTACTTCTTCCTAAAATAAGTTAAAGAACTTTGAAAAGTTAGGTTTCTTTTTTTCACTTAAAAAAACTTTTAATGACCAGCATGAACTGAAGCTTCATTAATTTAACAGCTCATTAATTTATTTTGCCTTCGTAAAATTTAGACTATTCAGAAAATTGTGAAAAAAATATTTTAAACAACAAAATTTATTACATAAGTCGACCACAAAAGATGCCTCAAATAGTTAAGAGAGATCATTCTAAGATTTTATAGCTTTTGAAAAAGGAACAGTCTTACAACTTTGAAATTAAGTAAGTTTCCATTATATATGATTTCTACTTAGTATCACAAAGATTCTTCAGCTCTTTTATTGCTGCAATTTAGATGCGTCTTATAATGAAGAATTTACTTACAATGCATCAAAAGGAAGCACTAGATGAAAACATTTTAACTCTTAATTGTTTTTCAAAAGTGGATTAATATTTATATAAATATTATAAAAGGTATTATGATTTCTTTTGTTGATAATACAGGATCTGAACCAGTGACATCCAACTAGAGCAACAAGAGGCAACAGGCATAAAGGTACCAATGTGCCTCTCGAAGTTTTAAAAGTTTTATACATTTGATCCAAATCTTAGTCAGGAAAGTGTCGAGGTATTTAGAAATATTAATTATATTAAAAAAAAACTATACTGCAAGAACTTCATAAAAGTATTTTGAATTATTATCTTTTCCCTAAGAAGAAAAATATCTATTTCAAATCTTATGAACTTAAATATTTACAGTGTAATTTCTAAAGTTATATGAAAGGCGTTGCGAAATGTTATATACATACATATATATGTCAGGTTTAAAAATGGGGTTAATGAATTAAGCGAATTATAATTAAAAATAGTTGGAATTCATTAACGACAGCATAATAGGAGAAAGACACCCTCGAGCGGAACTATACAGAGTAAAAGAGCTGATGCGGAAGTGGATATTAGACTTTTTCTTAGGTAGGAACGCCAAAAAAGACAGTTCTGAGCAGGAACTCGGGCTGATAACATCCTCCACGCTTGTTGCTCCATGATGAGAACAAAGGATATCTAAATGGCAGATCCATGGACAGAAGGAATAAAGAAGTTTTTATATATGAAATCAAATGTTTCTTCCATGCCTTAACCATTCGTCCATGTCATACATAAATATTATAAGATTAAATTATGCTTGAAAAATATCATTGAAATTATTTTTCACAATTATGGTCTGAAAATGTCTGTAAATTTTCATTTAAAATATCAAATTAAATAACACATTTTAACAAATTATTTAACGATTTTTATGTAAATTTATCTACATGTAAATTAAATAAGTTTTGGGACATCTAAAAATGATGAAATATAAGACGAAAATTATTCAAATACAATAAATTTTATGCAAATTAATATATGTAAAATTATTATTTCTTGATTAGGAAAAATAAAATATTTTTATAGGATTACATAATTGTTCTATTTCAAAACTGTTCAACAGATTGCAATGCAAATGCTGTTATGAGTACGAGTCTAATAGTTTAATTAAATATATTTTTCAAAAAGATGTTTATCCTAAAGCGTATATTGGATATTTCTGTCTTATACTGGTCTATAATTATAATTATTAATAAGTTACAATTTGTGTTTACAATAGATTTTTATTTATTACTGACACTTTAAATTAGATATTAGAAAATAGTATTTTATATGGGTTTTTTTTTTTTTTTGTATGGCTGTATTTTCTTGTCTCCATGTTGATTTTACAGAAACATCAATATAAAATTAGCTTAGACACGTTTTTTACACAGCCTAAGGGAGTGTACACTTCTCAAACTTCCAAACTTGATCTACTTAACGAATCTGGAAGTACTTACTTAGATCTGAAAACAAACCTAAACTATTAAATTTTCATAATATTTTCGTTTTTTAATGCTATTATGTTTTTTATATTAAATGAGTTGGTATAAAATATGATCTAGTTTATTATTTGTTTGGGAGAGTAACCATAGGTTTTTTAAGGGAATATAAAAATAACGCTATTGTTTTCTCTATAAGTTATATTAATTTCCAAAATCTTTATTATGTAATAATAATAAATACACAGTAAATTAATAACGGAAGTTAGGCAATATAAATTTGAGAAATATTAATTATATTTGTCTATTAAAATAATCAAATATTTCATATATTTTATATATTAGTAAATTACTCTAAATTACACAAAAATTAAATTTTAATCAGTCTCTTTCCAAATACTTTATAAGAATATAGTCATATAAAATATAGTCATACTAAATATAGTCTATAAATGTCACACTATGAAAATGAAGTTACATTTATATAAAATTAATCTTTTTCCTAAATATGAGAAAATAGTATTTAACTTATGTACCATTAAACTATTTAAAATACACAAGAAAATTAAAATTTATTTTTATTACTTTAGTGTAAAAAATTATTTCAAAATATTTCTCAGAACTTTAAACAAACAAAATATTATGAAATCATTTATTAGACATTATAAAAGATTTTTTCTGAGAGAAATATCTATAAAAGCAAAATAAATAATTCATACATTAAATATTTTGCTACATATTTCAAATCAACTTTTATTAAAGTATATCAAAATGCTCTAAATGATCTTAAAATACTATTTTTTTTTTAATTTTACAAATAAGTTAATTTCTATTTTCATTATTTTCTTGTGTAAATGTTTTTGAGATGTTTATTCAATCTTCTTTCATTCTATTTCATAAAATTATAAATGCATGTTATTATGATTTTCTTGCACAATATTATAAGTTTGATTTTTTCTTCAATCATTAACAATGATTCAAATACATATTCATAAAGAGAAAATGTAATGCCTGTAAAACACTATAAGGTGGAGCATTTTTCCTTAAAGTAATTTTCGCACGACATATATATTAGGATAGATATTTAAACTGTATTTATTTATTTATTTTATATAAAATATTTTTAAAAAAAAGTTGTATACATTTTATATAGGAATAAATGCAAATTTTCAAACAAATTAAATTTTGTTTTGATCACTTTATTTTTAACTATTTTTGAAAGATTTGTTTAAATGTCTTGTTGTGTACTCCTTGAATTTTCAAATACTCACATTATTACGAATTTTTTTAAAGAATATTATAAGATTGTTTATTTCCTTAAATTTCTAACAATGTTTCATATTTATATTCAAGAAAAGGAAATTTAATATTTATACAACTGTTTCTATCCAGTGATGCATTTTTTTCTTTAAATTATTTTTACAAGACATAAATATTAGGATAGATATTATATTGTATTTATTTATTTTACATAAAATATAAAAAAAGTTGTATACATTATATATAGGGATAAATGCAATTTTATAAACATATTAAAATTTGTTTTCAATTCGTTATTTTTAAGCATTTTTGGAATATTTGTGTAAACGTATTGTTGTGTACTCCTTGAAATTCCTAATAATCACATTATTAAGAATTTTTTTAAAAAAGAGTATTAAAAGATTGTGCGTCTCTCTAAATCTCTAACAATGTTTCAAATTCATATACAAGAAAAGTAAATTTAATACTTATAGAACTGTCTTTATTCGGGGATGCATTTTCTCTTTCAGTTATTTTTTTCACGACATAAGTATTAGGATAGATATAAAAAACGTATTTATTTATTTATTTTACTTGAAATATAAAAAAGTTTTATACATTATATATAGGGATAAATGCAATTTTATAAACACATGAAATTTTATTTTCCTTTCTCTATTTTATTCAAAAATGCTTAAAGCATTTTTGAATTAATTTTTGAAATATGTTGTAAACCTCTTGAAATTTAAAATACTCATATTAATTCAAATTTAAAAAAATGAATTATAAGATTGTTTATTTCCCTAAATCTCTAACAATGTTTCAAATTCATATTCAAGAAAAGGAATTAATACTTATGCAACTCTCTATATCCTGTGATGCCTTTTTTCTTTATGTTTTTTAACACGACATTCATATTAGGATATATATTAAAACTGTATTTATTTATTTATTTTACATAAAATATAGAAAAGTTGTATACATTATATATAGGCATAAATGCAATTATATAAACAAATTAAATTTTGTCTTGATCACTTTATTTTTAAGTATTTTTGAAAGATTTGTTTAAACGCCTTGTTTTGTACTCCTTGAAATTTTAAATACTCATATTACTACGAATTTTTTTAAAGAGTATTATAAGATTGTTTCTTTTCCCAAATCTCTAACAATGTTTCAAATTCATATTCATGAAAAGGAAATTTAATACTTATACAACTGTATTTATCTGTTGATGCATATTTTTCTTTATTTTCACACGACATAAATATTACGATAAATACTAAAGCTGTATTTATTTATTTATTTTACATAAAATAAAAAAATGTATGCATTATATATAGTAAGAATTCCATTTTATAAACAAATAATTTTTTTTCATTTATTTATTTAAAAAAATGAGAGATTTTTTTCAATTTATTCTGTGTACTTCTTGGAATTTCATATACACACATTATTACGAATTTTTTAAAAAGACTATTATAAGATTGTTTGTTTCATTAAATCTCTAACAATATTTCAAATTCATATTCATGAAAAGGAAATTTAATACTTATACAACTGTCTTTATCTATTGATGCATATTTTTTCTTTATTTTCACCTGACATAAATATTAAAATAGATATTAAAGCTGTATTTATTTATTTATTTTACATAAAATATAAAAAAAATGTATGCATTATATATAGTGATAAATGTCATTTTATAAACAAATTAAATTTTTTTAATTTCTTTATTTTAAACATTTTTGAGAGATTTTTTTCAATTTCTTGTTGTGTACTTCTTGAAATTTCATATACACACATTATTACGAGATTTTTAAAAAGACTATTATAATATTGTTTGTTTCATTAAATCTCTAACAATATTTCAAATTCATATTCAAGGAAAGAGAAATTTTTTACTTATACAACAGTAGTTATCGGGTGATGCATTTTTTAAAGTTATTTTCATACGACATAAATATTAGGAGAAATATTAAAAATGTATTTATTTATTTATTTTACACAAAATATAAAAAAGTTGTATACATTATATATAACGATAAATGCAATTTTTAAACACAATTAATTTTGTTTTCAATTCGTTATTTTAAAGCATTTTTTTGAAGATTTGTTTAAATGTCTTGTTGTGTACTCCTTGAAATTTCAAATACTCACATTATTAATTTTTTTTAAAAAAAGAGTATTATACGATTGTTTGTTTCATTAAATCTCTAACAATGTTTTAAATTCAAGTTCAAGAAAAGGAAATTTAATATTTATACAACTGTCTTTATTCCTTGATGCATATTTTTTAAAGTTATTTTCGCACGGCGTAAATATTAGGAAAAATATTAAAACCGTATTTATTTTTTTATTTTATATAAAATATAAAACAGTTTATGCATTTTATATAGGGATAAGTGGAATTTTATAAACACATTAAATTTTGTTTTCAATTGTTTATTTTTAAGCATTTTTGAAAAATTTCTTTAAATATCTTTTTGTGTACTACTTGGAAATTCAAATACTCACATTATTACGATTTTTTTAAAAGGAGTATTATAAGAATGTTTATTTTAATAAATCTCTAACAATGTTTCAAATTCATATTCAAGAAAAGTATATTTAATACTTATACAACTGCCTTATTCGGTGATGCATTTTTATGTTTTTTTTCACATGACATAAATATTACGATACGTAATAAAACTGTATTTATTTATTTATTTTACATAAAATGTAAAAAACAATTGTATGCATTAAATATAGAAATAAATGCAATTTTATAAACACATTAAATTTTGTTTTCATTTCTTTATTTTTAAGCATTTTTGAAAGATTTGTTTAAATGTGTTGTTGTGTACTCCTTGAAATTTCAAATACTCACATTATTACAATTTTTTAAAAAGAGTATTATAAGATTGTTTGTTACCCTAAATCTCTAAAATGTTTCAAATTCATATTCAAGAAAAAGGAAACAATACCTATACAACTGTCTTTATCAGGTGATACATTATTTTCTTTCTGTTATTTTCACTCAACGTTAATATTAGGATAGCTATTTAGACTGTATTTATTTATTTATTTCACATAAAATATAAAAAATTGTATAAAAGTTTTATATAGGGATAAATTCAATTTTATAAAAACATTAAATTTTATTTTCAATTGTTTATATTTAAGCAATTTAAAAAAAAATTTTAAAAATAATTGTTGTGTACTGGAAATTTGTAATACTCACATCATTATGAATTTTTTAAAAAGATTAGCATAGGATTGTTTGTTACCCTAATTCTCTAACAATGTTTCAAATTCATATTCAAGAAAAGGAAAATTAATACTTATACAACAGTCTTTATACGGTGATGTATTTTTTTCTTAAAGTTATTATCAGACGACATAAATATTAGGATAGGTATTAAAACCGTATTGATTTCTTTATATAAAATATAAAAAAGTTGTATAAATTTTATATAGGGATAAATGCAATTTTATATAAACATTAAATTTTGTTTTTAATTGTTTATTTTTAATCATTTTTGAAAGAGTTGTTTAAATGTCTTGTTGTGTACTTCTTGAAATTTGAAATACTCACATTATTACGATTTTTTTTAAAAAGAGTATTATAAGACTGTTTCTTTTCCCAAATCTCTAACAATGTTTCAAATTCATATTCAAGAAAAGGAAATTTAATACTTATACAACTATCTTTATCTGTTGATGCATCTTTTTCTTTATTTTCACACGACATAAATATTACGATAGATATTAAAGCTGTATTTATTTATTTATTTTATATAAAATATAAAAATAATTGTATACATTATATACAGGGATAAATGCCATTTTATAAACACATTTAATTATGTTTTCATTCTTTGTTCTTAAACATTTTTGGAAGATTTGTTTAAATATCTTTTTGTGTACTCCTTGAAATTTCAAATACTCACATTATTACGAATTTTTTTAAAAAGAGTATTATAAGATTGTTTCTTTTCCCAAATCTCTAACAATGTTTCAAATTCATATTCAAGAAAAGGAAATTTAAAATTTATACAACTGTCTTTATCCGGTGATGCATTTTTTAAAGTTATTTTCACACGACATAAATATTAGGACATATATTAAAACTATATTTATTTATTTATTTTATGTAAAATATAAAATATTGTTTAAAAATTTTATATAGGGATAAATGCAATTTTATAAACACATTTAATTATGTTTTCATTCTTTGTTCTTAAACATTTTTGGAAGATTTGTTTAAATATATTTTTGTGTACTTCTTGAAATTTCAAATACTCACATTAATACGATTTTTTAAAAGAGTATTATAAGATAGTTTGTTACCCTAAATCTCTAACAATATTTAAAATTCATATTCAAGAAAAAGGAAACTTAATACCTATACAACTGTCTTTATCCTGTGATACATTATTTTCTTTCAGTTATTTTCACATGACGTAAATATTAGGATAGCTATTAAAACTTTATTTATTTATTTAATTCACATAAAATATAAAAAAATTGTATAAAAATTTTATATAGGGATAAATGCAATTTTATAAAAACATTAAATTTTATTTTCAATTGTTTATTTTTAACTATTTTTAAAAAATTGTTTAAATGTCTTTTTGTGTACTCCTTGAAATTTCAAATACTCACGATATTACCATTTTTTTCTTAAAGAGTATTATAAGATTGTTTGTTACCCTAAATCTCTAAAATGTTTCAAATTCATATTCAAGAAAAACTAAACTTAATACCTATACAACTGTCTTTATCCTGTGATACATTATTTTCTTTCAGTTATTTTCACACGACGTAAGTATTAGGATAGCTATTAAAACTGTATTTATTTATTTATTTCACATAAAATATAAAAAATTGTATAAAAATCGTATATAGGGATAAATGCAATTTTATACAAACATTAAATTTTGTTTTCAATTGTTTATTTTTAAGCATTTTTAAAATTTGTTTAAATGTCTTGTTGTGTACTCCTTGAAATTTCAAATACTCACATTATTACTAATTTTTTTAAAAAAAGTATTATAAGATTGTTTCACTAAATCTCTGGAAATGTTTCAAATTCATATTCAAGATACTTATGCAACTGTCTTTATCCGGTGATTCTTTTTTTTTATTTAAGTTATTTTCACACGACATAAATATTAGGATAGTTATTAAAACTGTATTTTTTTTATTTATTTTTCACAAAATATAAAAAGTTGTATACATTATATATAGGGATAAACACATAATTTGTTTTCAATTCTTTATTTTAAAGCATGTTTGGTGGAAGATTTGTTTAAATGTCTTGTTGTGTACTTTTTGAAATTTCAAATACTCACATTATTACGAATTTTTTTAAAAAGAATATTATAAGGCTGTTTCTTTTCCCAAATCTCTAAAACTGTTTCAAATTCATATTCAAAAAAACGAAATTTAATACTTATACAACTGTCTTTATGAGGTGACACATTTTTTCCCTAAATTATTTCCACGCAACATAAAATGTGCCGTAAAACTTCGAAAAGAACACAAATCGATTTACTTCTGTTTTTTTTTTTTAATATCTGCCATCGCTGAGAATAAAAATAATATGAGCCAACGATGCGAAAGGCTTTACACACTCGTTTTTCTCTGAGTTAATTATTTCCCCTCCTTTTTTTCGATTTTTTTATAGAGTACATAAAAAATAGTTTCTCTTCATCCGAAAAACTTCTCATTTCTTACCATCTTTTTTCACACACATTTTCCCCCTCATAGAAAGAACATTAAGAAAGTTAAGAAATTACTTTCTTTTTAGTATTGCTCTTATTTTTCTTTTAATAATTCTCCGGGCCCCCTTTTCCTTAATAATATTACAAAAGCAGATGTTATGTTATAAACGTGTCAACGACAGAATAAGAGGACATTATATTTTAATTTTCCTTTAATTTTTACCCCTGCTGCCTTCAGTTTTACGACACTTTTTTGCATTACTTTTTGAATATCAATGCCTCTTCTTGCAATTTTCAAGTTTATACATTAAATTTCTTTTGAATATTGTGACTGGCTATCTATAGAGATAAGTGTGTGCTTGTGTGTGCAATACGAACATCGAAATCGGTGGAAAGGGAAACCATCGGGTCATATCAGAAAATTACCAATTTTGCTGCCAATTGATAGGCAAATATCAGATCTTTCCTTGATTTCGGGAGTAGGACATCCTGTTTACGAAATCGTGAGTGACAGTTTACTACACTAGATGGAAAAGTTAAACAGATTTAATTGTTGTTTTATTTTATATAATCCCTCTTTTTATCTTATGCTATTGCTACTCGAAGAGAAAATACTTGTGACAAAAACTAACGGAATGCTCCTTTAGTTTGAAGAGCATTGTAGGGTAAAAAAATGGCTTCACTCAAGTGGGTCCTCGTAATTAAAAAGCATGGACCAAGAAGAAGACCCAGGCTTCCACATCCAAAGGCATCGTTTGGGTATTAGGAAGTCATTGGGTCCTTTTTTACATTCAACCGTGGTTCATTAGCTGTCGAATTTCAATCTCGCAACACTCCGAATTGCAAGACAGAATTCTTGTCATCACTTTGTGATGACTGCCTTCTCATCTTCCTGAACGTCATGAACCGAGGAATTGACTATTCTTCTGAGACCGCCGAAGCACTGCGCTTTCCACGCCGTATGCATTCTTCTAGCATACGAAATATCAAAGGCAGTGGCTGAAAAGCAACATCATTCAGCTCCTGCTCTCGCCCTGTCAAAGCATGTCTACACTGCTTGTGCTGGTAGATACCATCTCCGCCTGTAAATATTTTCTGGTGAGATCACCATGAAAAAGTCGTATTATCTAGGCTGCTTGTGTTTGCTAATCACACTTTCGCCTATAAATATTTTCTGGTTAGACCTCCATTTTGGTGTTTTGTTTCAAGCTTGAATTAAAGTTTTTTTTAAGTTTTTTTAGCTTGAATT
>CM063501.1:55116892-55149392 GCA_032207245.1 Pardosa pseudoannulata | reverse complement strand
TATCATTCCAAAAATAATACAGAATTATGTATCATTCTAACGACATAATGATGATATATATATAGAATATATCCTAAAATTTGAAGGAAAATTAGAGCTAAATATATATTTATTAATTACATCTCTGGGTCAATTACTATTACAATTTTTAACTAATTAATCTAAAATTATATTATATCAAGATCAAATCAACTGCAAGACTTTATAATACTTGAGATATGATTTCATGTGTAACACTACCATATACCAAGTGTACGTCTGTACTTGTGTGTAGTTTTATGTATGGATACAACATGTATCGCAGTCTTATAAAATAATCACTGAAATGCTATGCAATGTATAATTAAATAAATATATCTATTTTATAACTGTATATATTAGTGTATCTATCTATCCAACTATATATATTTATATACGTGTATGGATGCCTGTGTGTATGTTTCTTTATGAGTGTATTTTGTCAACGAATCAATTAAATTACCCTTAACTCCCAGAGCATAAAAGATATTTATACTTCCTAATAATTAATTAATTGACACTTATGATCATTAATGCAAACTTCCATCAATTGATTTATATTTAATTAACTCTTTTTTAGATCCAATATTGTACTCGGCGACATCATTAAGAAACTTTACTATGCATTATATATCCCACGGGGTTTTAAAATGTGTTTACAAATAACATTTTTGTCTTCAGTTCCAACGGAATAAAATTCTCCCATCATTTGACTTAATTGCTTTAACATAATTACGGAAAGTCATTTTATCGATCGAATTTTTGCCATTTAAAAAGAATATACCTTCTTAGAAACTTTCTTGGGGGATATTTCATCAGATATTTTCTTTTTACTGAAAAGAAAATCAAGTTTGAAAATCTTAATATTTAATATGGGTGAGGTGTAATTTGTAAAATACCGTTATGAATGTTAAAGCTAAACAATTGACCAGTGTCACGAAATTACGAATAAATTGCGTCTATCCATCCTGTTGAAGTATAGTTCTTAATTGTATGAGTTGAGACTAGCTGACCGTTGATTTTTTTCTCTCCTGAATTCATCGGATTTACATACAACTACTCCTTTAATTAGAGTTACTGTAATTGACGACACACCGTACACTTGTATTATATATATATATATATTATCTTATATATATATATATATATATATATATATATATATATATATATATATTATATTATATTTACACGCACCGGATTTACACACAGCTACTCCTTTAATTAGAATTACTGTAATTGACGACAAACCGTACACTTGTATTATATATATATTATATATTATATTTTATATATATATATATATATATATATTTATTATATATATATTATATTACATTATTATATAACATAATATAATATATATATATAATATAATATAATTTTTTACGTATAGTATGTAATTTTCATCGATACATATTTACGTGTCTATTACTTCTACAGTTTAGTTAAATTACATATAAAAACTTGACAGACGTTAAATCCAAAAAGAAAAAAATAATGCTAATGGACAACAGTGACAAAAATAAGTATTTTATTTTTATTTTAAAACGCTAATATAACAGAGAATTTCAAAATATGATTTTTACATTATTTCCGATTTTAAAGGGATACTGTAGTGTAGAATGATTAAACATGAAAACTAGTACGAGAGAAGAAGAGAGTGATATTTTCATAGAGATTTGTAATATTATATGTTTTATTACAACCACAGTATACATCTAAAAATTCAGAAGTGAAATAGGTGAATCATATGTGTAGACTATCTTCAAATTATGATTAAACTTAATCTCCTGATAACAAAAAAAATAATTTCGTGATATATTCTTGTATAAAAAGCACAATTCATTTACATCAAGGGAAATATAACCGACAAGTTAACAACAGATGTACTGCGTAGACGACTCGAAATCACATGGCAAAACAGGGTCGAAAATGCCGTAGCTGCTAATTACGGTGCAGAGAACCAGACATAAAGAACATCTCGACGTAACTTTTGATGACCGGCAATGTCACTTTTGTACACCAATGTAAAGTTTGATGGTCGTTTCGGATGGTGGATAGGATATGGAAGCCTGGCTTATTAACCTGCCAAATTGCCGGATCTGTCATGCTTGGACTTCTTTATTTATTGATAAATGAAGAGTTTGGTTTACGATTCTCGTTGCGTGAGTTAAAGACCATATAGGTAGACTATCTGTAGTGACCACGAGGATACGGAAAAGACCACGACTTTTCCAAAACGTAAAGAAATACCATATGGTGGCGCTATCAAGCATACCTGATGACGTCCGCCGATTATGGTGACGAATTTTAGTACAAAGGAGCACTCATAAAGAAAACGTCGACGTAACCTTTGATGGCAGGGAATGTCACTTTTGTACACCAATGTAATGTTTGATGGTCAGATAATGGATAGGTCATGGCGACCTGGTTCATTAACCTGCCAAATTGCATAATCTGTCATGATTGGACTTATTTTTCTGGGGTCAAATGAAGAATTTGGTTTAAGATTCTCGTTGTGTGAGTTGAAGACCATATCTCTTGACTATCTGTAGTGACCACGAGGATAAGACACAAACCATGACTCTTCTGGAGAACCCAAGAAACACCATTCGGCTGCGTTAGAAGACCTACCTGACGACGTCCGCCGATTATGGTGCAGAAAAGCAGGCATAAAGAACATCTCGGCGTAATCTTTGATGGCCGAGAATGTCACTTTTATACTCCGATGTAAGGTTTGAGGATCGCCTCGAATAGTAGATAGGCCATGGCAGACTCGTTCATTAATCTGCCAAATTGCCAGATATCTCATGCTTGGACTTCTTTTTCTGGGGTTAAATGAAGAGTTTGGTTTACGAGTTTCGTTGCTTGAATTGATGACTATATCTCTCGACTATCTGTAGCGACCGCGAGGACACGACACACGCCATGACTCTTCCGGAAAGTAAGGAACACCATTCATCGGTTCTGTCAGGCCTGCCTGACGACGTCTGGTAGTAATTTCGAACACCATCTGTAGTTCAAATTTTAAATAGAATGTTTTTTTTTCAATTCAGGTTTTGCTATTTATGTTCTTCTTTGCATGTAACTGCATTTTCGACACCGTTTTGCTTCCTATTTCTGTTATTCTCTGCTTCTTTGCCTGTAACTGCTTATTCGGCACCATTTTGCTTGTGACACTATTTCTGTTATTTTCCTCTGCTTCTTTGCATGTTACTGAATTTTCGACATTGTTTTGCTATGTGAATTCGAGTCGTCTCTGTGGCCCCTACATCTTCTGCAAGTTTGTCGTTTCGGTAATAAAATAACCCCATAAATATAATATATATATATATATATATATATATATATATATATATATATATATACATATATATATATATATATATATATATATATATATACATATATATATATATATATATATATATATATATATATATATATATATATATATATATATATATATATATATATATATATATATATATATATATATATATATATATATATATATATATATATATATATATATATATATATATATATATATATATATATATATATATATATATATATATATATATATATATATATATATATATATATATATATATATATATATATATATATATATATATATATATATATATACATATATATATATATATATATATATATATATATATATATATATATATATATATATATATATATATATATATATATATATATATATATATATATATATATATATATATATATATATATATATATATATATATATATATATATATATATATATATATATATATATATATATATATATATATATATATATATAATATATATATATATATATATATATATATATATATATATATAATATATATATATATATTAAGGTTATAAAATCTAGTTTTTTGGAAAATTTGTTAAATAATGATTTATCTTTTAAAGTACATAACACAAATTGTAAACTAAAAAACAGCAAAGTATCATAAACTAAAGTAAATAATAATGCTTTTTGCAGACCAGGTATGGAATTTATTTGCAATTTTTTTTCTTCTAGAGAAATGCCCTATGGGATAAGTAACTTAATTTTTCTTTTGTTTGGGCTGAACGACGGCTATTAATCAGGTGCTACTCCTTGATGTCAATTCCGATTGGCTATCATTTTTTGTATATTTATAAAATTTAAATTAACATTAAATATTTTTTTTAATTTAATGAAAAAATATTTTTAACAATACACAGAATATCTGTGGTTTAGCGACTATTGTAGATGAATGTTAATGTAACTGCACAGTTTGAATTAGGGACTAAAGTTACAAATGAATAGAATTGTCAATTATATTTGTTGTACATAAAAAATATTTTTTTTCATTTTTTAACAAAACTTCCAACAGCATTGTCTGTTTCAAAATATGTTCCTAAATAAAATATCAACAAAGCATGTAATAAATTCCGTAGTGTCTGGTAAAGGTTAAAACAACCAAGAAACTACAGCAAAATTATTAATTGTGTGTTATTATCATATAATTTCAAAAGCATACTCACAATAATTATAAGAAAAAGATTTATTTTAATATCGATTGTATATCTATTCAGAATGATATCAAGATCAACTACTAGTTTATGAAATATGTTTATTTCTACATATTCAAGTTTAGCATTTTTACTGAACACCCTTATAACGACACAGAGAACTTAACAAATATGTTTTAGAAACATCGATTGCACAAAGTGCTTTATTCTGAAAGAGACAATTCAATTTTAAGTATGGAAACTTCCAGTGCAGTGTTTGTTTCACCAATTTCCCATTTCACTCATTCAAAACATGAATGCAATAATATTTGCTTTTCGTTAGAAGGGTTAAATTTGAATGTAGAACACATAACCTATAATTAACATATGTAGTAAGCTGCTGATTCAAATTTGTATTGTTTCGAACTATTTTAGCAATTAATCCTACAGTTCTGAAACTGAACTAGCCCTCTGATATATGAACAAACACAATTATACTTCGAATTACAGATGGAATCTAAAGCTATTGAAGTTTTAATCATTGTTATTAAGTTATGCTGTTGCGTATATTTGAGAGATATAATTAACACAAATAACAGCTATTGAAACAAATGGCACTTGAATTATTAATTTGAGCATCTAAATTTAGGAGAGCATCAAAATGTTAATACGTTCTCTTTGAAACCTTTCAAGAATCTTAGAGATTCCTAGAAAGAAAAATGGATTAGGAGTTGAGTAATTTGTTGGGTTTTATGTTCTATTATTCATTATTTATTATTTAGATAATATTCCAGGAGCAATGTAACAGGTTTCTATTCCATTAATGCTAAAAATTAGTAAAAATAGCTTTCTAAAGTACAAAATTCTGATTGCCAATATAAATTCAATATCATAACCCTGAAAATTAAACTGAAAAAATGTATTATATTCCTGTATATAAAGTAAATTAATGTTGAACCCAGCATTTTTGAGCTTTTGAAATGTGAAATTATATATTTATCTTTATATGTAAATATTAAGTATAGCTTAAGATTTATTATTTAGATACTATTCCAAGAGCAGTGTAACAGCTTTTTATAACATTAATTTTAAAAATTAGTAAAAAATAGCTTTCTTAAGTACGAAATTCTAATTGTCAATATAAATTAAATATCATAACCCTAAAAATTAAATTTCAAAAACGCATTATATTATTGTATTTAAAGTAAATTAAAGATAAAACCAGCATTTTAGAGCTTTTGAACTCTTAAATTATATATTTTTCGTTATATATAGCTTACATTATATATAGCTTAATATTAATTATTTACATAGTATTCCAGATGCAGTGTGAAACCTTTCTATTTCATTCATTCTAAAAATTAGTAGAAAATATCTTTCTTAAGCACGAAACTCTAATTGTCACCTAAAAAATAATCAGGAAAAAGCATTATTTTCCTGTATTTAGCGTAAATTAATGTTAAAACCAGGATTTTCAAGCTTTTGAACTCTGAAATTATATATTTATCTTTATTTGTAAACATTATGTAAACTTAATATTTATTATTTACATAATATTCCAGGAGCAGTATAACAGATTCTTATTTTAATGATGCTAAAAGTTCCTGTATTTAACATAAATTAATGTTGAACCCAGCATTATCAAGGTTTTGAAATCTGAAATTACATATTTATCTTTATCTTTATATTTATATGTAAATATTAAGTATAGCTTAATATTTATTATTTAAATAATATTCCAGGAGCAATGTAACTGCTTTCTATTTCGTTAATGCTAAAAATTAGTAAAAAATAGCTTTCTTAAGTATGAAATTCTGATTACCAATATAAATTAAATATTATAACCATAAAAATTAAACTTAAAAAATATACATTATATTCATGTATTTAACGTAAATTAACACTAAACATACCAACACTTAATACATACCTATTTCTACCATAGCGGGTCAAATGACCGGACTTTATTTTTCTGATTATAGATGTATGAAATATGAAAAATTGGAAGGGAATAGACAAATAAGCTTTATTATAATTTAACAAAATTGTATATTGTCAATTTTTATGTATTGCAAACACAAAGAATAAGAATTTTTAATTCATTTCCCATCGCATTTTTTACATAAACCTTATGGGTCATTTGACCCGTTATATGGTATGTTTAGTGTTAATGTTGAACCCAGCATTTTCGAAGCTTTGAAATCTGAAATTGTATATTTATCTTTATATGTAAATATTAAGATTTTTTTTATAGAATCTTAGAGATTGCAAGAAAGAAAAATGGATAAAGTGTTAAATAATTTGTTCGATTTTCTGTTCTATTATTCATTATTCATTACTTAGATAATAATCCAGGAGCCGTGAAACAGCTTTCTATTTCATTAATACTAAAACTTAGTAAGAAATATTTTTCTTAAGTACGAAAATCTGATTGCCAATTTAAACTAAATAACATACTCCCAAAAAAATACTGCAAAAAAATGCATTATATTAGTGGGTTTAAAGTAAATTAATATTAAAACCAGCATTTTCGAGCTTTTGAACTCTGATATTATATATTTATCTTTATATATAAACATTAAGTATAGCTCAATATTTATTATTTACATAATATACCAGATGCATGTGTAACAGTTTTCTATTTCATTAATGCTAAAAATTAGTAAAAAATAGTTTTCTTAACGAAA
This sequence comes from Pardosa pseudoannulata, assembly GCA_032207245.1. Lineage (NCBI taxonomy): Eukaryota > Metazoa > Arthropoda > Arachnida > Araneae > Lycosidae > Pardosa > Pardosa pseudoannulata. The sequence continues at coordinate 55,142,157 of CM063501.1, read as the reverse complement.
AGTACGAAAGTACGAAACGTTACTTACGGAGTACGAAAATCTGATTGCCAATTTAAACTAAATAACATAACCCTAAAAATTAAATTGCAAAAAATGCATTATTTTCCTGTATTTAAAGTAAATTAATGATGAAGCCAGCATTTTCGAGCTTTTGAAATCTGAAATTACATATTTATCTTTATATGTAAACATTATGTATAGCTTAATATTTATTATTTACATAATATTCCAGCAGCAGTGTAACAGCTTTCTATTTCATTAATACTAAAACTTAGTAAGAAATATTTTTCTTAAGTACGAAAATCTGATTGCCAATATAAATTAAATATTTTAACCCTAAAAATTAAATTGCAAAAAATGCATTATTTTCCTGTATTTAAAGTAAATTAATGATGAAGCCAGCATTTTCGAGCTTTTGAACTCTGAAATTATATATTTATCTTTATATGTAAACATTATGTATAGCTTAATATTTATTATTTACATAATATTCCAGCAGCAGTGTAACAGCTTTCCATTTTATTAATTCTAAACATTAATAAAAAAATAGTTTTCTTAACGAAAAGTACGAAAGTACGAAACGTTACTTACGGAGTACGAAATTCTAATTGACAATATAAATTAAATATCATAACCCTAAAAATTATATTGCAAAAATGCAGTATATTCTTATATTAAAGTAAAATATTGTTGAAACCAGCATTTTCCAGGTTTTGAAATCTGAAATTATATATTTATCTTTATATGCAAATATTAAGTTTAGCTTAATATTTGTGACTTAAATAATATTCTAGGAGCAGTGTAACAGCTTTCTACTTCAGTAATGCTAAAAATTAGTAAAAAATAATTTTCTTAAGTACAAAATTCTTATTACGAATGTAAATAAAATATCATACCCCTGAAAATTAAACTGCAAAAAATGCATTATATTTCTGTATTTGCAGTAAATTAATGTTGAAGCCAGCATTTTCAAACATTTGAACTCTGAAATTATATATTTATCTTTATATATAAATAGCTTATATATGTATAGATTAATATTTAAAATAAACTATTATACTATTGCAAAGCAGTTTATTTATTAATAAACCAAAGATTAAGTAACATTTCAGAACACACATAACTTTAAACACCAGAATTATTAACACTATGTTTAAAACATAAATAACAAGACAATTAATGTATAATAACAGAGATAAAATATCATTAAAATTAAATAAAATGATTAAGTTAGTTATTCTTATAGCAAAAATATATTCTTATATATATTTTTGAAATATATGAACTGTTGTCCTAAATACATTTTTTAGATAGAGAGAAAAGAATATTTGATTTCAGATCCAGTCGCATATGTTTATTAAAAAATTGCAGTTCAAAGTAAATTCTAGTCATATAGAAAAACTCTTAATCTGAAAACATTTTTCAAAAATTTATGTTCATCTCAATCATTGATTGTTAATTTACACTTTAAGAGAGATGATTAAACGAACTGTATTGTTGTGTTATATTAATTCTTTCTTTAAATAATCTTACACATATTAAAATATAAAATATTTAGTTAGCCAGTAAATATTTAAACATATAACAGATTTGCCAATACAACGGATGGGTTTTTATAAAATATACTACTCTGATTTTCTTGTACACCTTTTACAGATTATAACTTACAATCACTACATCAATAAACAATTTTTAATTAAGTTTTTAAATTTCATGGGTAGGGTGCTACTCTTTGGTATCGGTGTTCAGGAGTTCGAATCTCTCTGCTGGCATGGGTGAACCTAGGCTTCGGAAATCGCTTTTAAGAAGTAAGTCCGGATCTCACGAACCCTTGTATATCAAAAAGTGAAAACCGTGGTATTATAAACAAAACTAAAACAAACATTTTTAATTTAATTTTATTTTTTTTTCAAGTGTTTTTAACATTACCTGAAGTAAAAAGAAATAAATTGTGTTAATATATAAGGTTACATAGATTTGTAACACCATGTTTATTTATTTTATTTTTTTTTTTAAATTTAGACTTAAAAAAAGAAGAGTGTTGATTCTACCTCGGTTTTCACGAGCTGGAATCAATAATTTGTGAGATTTTCTTACTTAAATAAATATTTAAATAATTATTAATCTTTTTCTCTAAATTGTTGTTTATGGCCTTTTTAGCTATCTATGATAAGAAGTAAGTCTGGATCTCAAGAACCCATGTATATATAAAAAAAGAAAACCGTGGTATTCTAAACCAAACTAAACCAATGCTTTTCTAATTTAATTTTTTTTAGTGTTGCTATCAGTACCTGAAATAAAAAAAATTGTATTAAGGTATAACGATACAAAGATTTCTAAAACCGGGTATATTTTTTTATGTTTTTATTTTAGACGTAAAAAAAGAGTGTTGATTCTTCCTCGGTTTTCATTACATTAGAATTACTACTTTGTGAGAGTGTCTTATTTGAACAAATATTTAAAAAATTTAAAAAAATTATCCATTATTTTTTTTGTAAATGTTTTGTAATGTTTATGGTGTGTTTAGTTATCTAAGAAAAATGAGACCTTGCATTAAAATGCTTCTTTTTTTGCGTTGTAAATAATAGTTGGATAAAATTAATCATCAATCAGGGGTTTTTAGACTTTAACTGTCACAGCACTTCTGTCATACTTTGTCCTCTAGTTTAATAATAATTGACATAGAGGATAGGTCAAACCTCGAGATATACAAAACAAATCCTGGGTACATTTCAAAAGAGATACAATAAATAGAAGTTTTAGATTTTAAGTGTCTTAGCTTAACATTTCATAGCTAAAATTTCATTATTATTGACGCTACAATTCTGTTTATTTTTGAGTTATTTTTGAGTTATGGTTAATATCCGTTAAGTTCGAAATTTTCCTTATGTTTTGTTCAGACTGCAATTAAAAAAGAAAATGCACAACTAGGCAATTTAACAGCCGTAAACATATTAACTTCCAACGGCTGATCTTTGCGTTATACCCCAAATTATGAGTAAACGTTAAATGAAATATTTAATGAAATTGAGTAAAGTATACAATATAGAGTATAGATATACAAATAGATGTTATTACAGTTGTAAATGAAAAATCTTAACCACTTACAGATAATAGATTTATGTGAGATACATACTATGTACAAACATTCTGTTATATGTACGTATGTACAAACTTTACCACGGAGCTAACACAAATTCTTTGTGGGACCTTGAAATTTAATATTTAATGCTTCAAAATTAAATTTTTATATACGCATATAATGTCGTACCATTATATGGTTTGTCAGCATTCATTCAGGTGTTTTTAAAATGATTTTTCCTTTTAAAATCTTTGAGAATTTTTTCAACTACACAAATTACGATACAGAAACTACACAAATTACGATAATTTGGTTATAACAATATAGATCAGAAATTACGATAATTTAGTTATTTTTGTCAAAAATTTTAGCCCTATGTTTTTGAAGCCTTGTCTTTTAATACACTTGTAAAAATACAACTTATAACAAAATTCTTTTTACTAATCACATAAAGAATATTATTGTCCTTATTTGTTTTATCCTGTCATTTAATGAACAAAATTTACATACAGTACTGTTTTTTATAGTTTAATGTCTAAACAAATTCTGCACAAGATAAGAAAAATTTTAATAGAATTTTAATAGATAATTACACAAAACATAATTATTGGAGTAGTATAACTAATAAATATATAATTTTTTTGCTCTTAAGAAACTATTCCTATTATATTGTAAGAATAGTTTTTATCAAATAAATGTGAGACTGGTTTACAGAACATATTTATCTGTGACCGAGTATTCAAACTTTAGCCGTTTATTGAAACATAATACCCATTATCTTTTATTGTCCCAAACCTTTATTTCCCATTGAGGTGAACCAGTATTTAGTATTATTTCTCTATCGTAACACTGGAATCTCGCTTATAGTTCCCTGCAACATTTAAAGCACACTGTCTTTCGAGAGCTTAATTATTGTTATTTAAACTTAAAACACTATAATTGAAGCAAAATAAACTATGCAACTATCACTGAATTCAACACGTATCTAGTATCATCTTATCAAACGGAGATCATCGAGTTTAATCTCGTTGTTAGAAAATTACGTGGTGCATCACACCGTGTTTGATTTTAAAATAGTTGTTTTAAGTATCAAGTTTCAAACATTCATTTTAGGTCACACAGGACATTTGAATTCAGGAATACGATCAATAAATTTGATCATTTCCTAAGTACTATAATTCCAATAAAATGGAAGAAAATTTTTATGTAAGCTATTTATTTATAATATATACTAAAATAAAATTCAATATTGAATATTGATAATATTGATATATCGATATTGATTATATATATATATATATATATATATATATATATATATATATATATATATATATATATATATATATATTGATCATATTGATAATATATGTTTTGATAATTGGCGATAATATTGAATGAAGAGATTTTAAGTATGCAACAACAAAGTGATAAAAATTATTAGACTTTATGTGCTCCATAAAGCATATGTTTCTCTCAAAAAGGCCTTCGTCGGATAATAAATACATTTTTACAGTTTAATTTAAAACTAAGATGTATACTGAGAGATAAATTAGGAAATTAAAATAAATCATAGCAAGGCAACAAAGGCTAAGCATGTAATATATCGTTTCAACTGTCAAAGAATTTGATTAGACTACTTTAAAATAACTAAGAAAAATATATTATGAACAACAATTATGATTATTAGAACTATCATCATTAACTCTAGTTTTCGAAAACTATAATGTTAGAGATATTTCTATATTATGAATGTAATTTCTAAATTGACTGAGATAGTATTTGCTTTTTACAACTTTATATGCAAAATACATAACATGAAATCTAATTTATTCAGACGTTTCATGTAAACAAATTTTAATACACTAAATTTGAAGTAATAAAATTTATATCTAGTCTTATCTGATCGTTCTAAATAGAAGTCAATTTATCCCTTTTTGCATAATTTAATTTAAGCATTAACTATATAAATAATAAATATATACATTATGTACTACCTTATTTTAAGAAATTAGCATATTTGTTTATACATGGGTGTTAAATATGTTAGAGACTCTAACAGCAAATAGGGTATCGTACAAGGTATAAAATTAAATTTTATAAGGTATCCAAACATACTTTGTTTTCATAAAATAGAATTTTTTATATCTATGCAATGAACTTAACTTTATTACTATTGAAACTGTTTATCTTATATGGAAGAAACATTAAACTTGTACTGTTATTTTAAGGGTTTATATTGTATGGAGGTTAGAAATTGCCGCGGGTTTGATTTACGTATAACTTGGATGTAGTTGTGTAAATAAAAACCTGCACAAACACACGACCTGGAATGTTCTACAAAACCCATTTCATATTTTTTATAAAAATAGACTAAGAATACAGAGTTAGCAAGAAATAAGTTCCCCACTTCTGAGGACTCTAGAATTCGTTCTAGTGGTCCAAATGAGATACAATTTTAACTACAGATAACTCAAAAGAGGAGCTAGACATTTATTACATAAAAAAATTAATACAAAAATCCGCCTATAGATGGTGTTGTAACGCAAATGGTATTTATTTAGTGTTATTAAGTTAAGTCGAGCATTAGTTACTTATCTGAATATCATGCCTCCGCCGCAAGAGAAAAGGCAACTGGTAAAATTGTTTTACTAACAGCACACCGTTGCAAATCTTAAAGAAATCCTTGAGATGAAGAAAGGGTAAGAAAAGGTCCAATGTCCTCACATGCCTTACTCAAGATAAGGGAGGACAACGTGTTTCGAGTCCATGGCCACGATCTAAAACCCCGCGTGTCCTCTCTGCTAAATGAAAGACAACCTCAAGGATATACCTGCTCAAGGTATACACGGTTCTCATGCACCCGGGGCTCACATGAGTGATATCTGTATTCTGTTATTCTCATAAGCGATATTACATTTGTAGTGTTTGCTCATTATCGGTTTGGCAACAATAACACGGACCATGACGGAACTCCCGTAGGTCAACAGTAGCTCAATAGCTATTGTGGTTGCAGTCGAGACCTCTGGTCTTCAGTATGCAGGCTGCTGTATGTATTCGTGATGAATACAGCTGTATCTTCGTAAGAATTTCCTTACGCAAGAAGAGCGTTCGCCAGATATCTCCCCTTGCTAGATTTGGTTGTGAGATTTTCAAGAACACAAGATCTACTGTCAAATACAGGGAAACTCTACCAGATCTAAAGGAAAGCATTCCACTCCTTGTTCTTGATATTCCGAAAGACACATTCTGGTATAATAAATAAAATATAGATCTGTGATTACAGCTTATTGTTAAACATGAATGGATACATATTGAGCTACTTTAATGCTACTTTTAATATTATTTAGAATTTTTAAAATATATTAAATGTGTCAGTATGTATTATAGCGCCATCTACAGGTGGGTTTTTGTACTAAACCTTTTTATGTAATAAATGTCAAGCTTATCATTTAAATTCTCTGTAATTCCAATTGTATCTCATTTGGAGCAATAGAACGTATTCTAGAGTACGTCCTCAGAAGTGGGTAACATATTTCTTGCTAACCCTGTATTCTCATTCCATTTTTATGAGGATATGAAATTTTTTTTTCAGAATATTTTTCGAAAATACTCTATTGTACTTTTAGAGATAACAGTAAAAAATTAATCATAAATGAGCTTCATGTTTAGTTTTCTCTGTTCATTTTAAGAAAACATACAAGAAGTAGACTAAAATAATATAACTGTATTTTGTAATGAAATGCCGGGTTTGTTTCGTTTCTAGTATTATTTTTTGTACAACACCCCTAGTTGTGTGTCTGTGCAGGTTTTGATTTATACAAATACACCCAAGTCATACGTAAATTAAACCCAAGGCAAATTCTAACAACCGTATAATATAAACCCTTAAAATAACATCATTTGGACCATCAGGATTTATTCTAGAGTCCCCAGGAAACTTATCTCTTACTACCTGTACTACAAAAGGCATATATATATATATACACATATATATATATATATTTATATATGTATAAGTATATATATAAATATATATATATATATATATATACATATGTATACATACATATGTATGTGTATATATATGTATATATATACATATACATATATGTATATATATAATATATATATATACATATATATATACATATATACATATATATATATATATATACATATGTATATACATATATATATATATATATATATATATATATACATATATATATAAATATATATATATATATATATATATATATATATATATATATATATATGTATATATATATATATATATATATATATATATATATATATATATATATATATATATATATATATATATATATATATATATATGTATATATATATATATATATATATATATATATATATATATATATATATATATATATAGAGAGAGAGAGAGAGAGAGAGAGAGAGAGATAGATATATATGTATATATATATATATATATATATATATATATATATATATATATATATATATGTATATATATATATATATATATATATATATATATATATATATATATATATAGATAGATAGATAGATAGATAGATAGATAGATAGATATATATATATATATATATATATATATATATATATATATATATATATATATATATATATATATATATATATATATGTATATATATATATATGTATATATATATATATATATATATATATATATATATATATATATATATATATATATATATATATATATATATATATTATATATATATATATATATATATATATATATATAAATATATATATATTATAACATATATATATATTAATTATATATATAACTTATATATATATATAATATATATATATATATATATTATATATATATATATATATATATAGTATATATATATATATATTCAGAGGGTAATATAGTTTTAAAGTTACTAAACTCATTAAAGCCTGACATATCTGCAGAACATGCATGGATGAATATATGTAAGTTATTACAAACTTACAGACGTCATAGCGTTAGACATATATGAAACAGTATTGAAAAGTAGGTTTATATTAGATAAAACTATTTATCATGATTTCAGTCAACGTACCTGTCGAATAAAAAAAATTTAGGGGAAAGCTAAAAAAAAAATAAAATGTTGATCCAAATAGCAAAAGTGTGAATGATAGCAGATATTCAAAAATTTGGTATTTTGTTTAAGGGATTCGTATCTATTTTCGCTACAAAGGAGTACCTGTTTCGAGAAAATAGAGAAATTCTACAAACTGATTTTTAAACCATCATCAAAATGATGTGATTAGTTTCTTTAAAATAATTTCTTTTAAAAATGTATCCTAAATTAACAAAAAATATTGTAACATAGGTAATTACTCTGAGATAACGATAAAATTCCTCACTGAAAATACCATATGCCTTAAATATTTTTCCATAGTCTTTTTTAGAAACTTTGATTTTTATGAAAGTTACTATCATAAAAGAAATACCAAGTGAAAATTTTGACTTTTGTTTAGGTAATTAAAATAATGTTTATCACATGAAAGTAAAAGATAAAGATATTGGTATTTAGTGCTGAAAGCAGAATCTGAACAGCTTCGATGAAACTTAGCAGGGCACTATCTTAAGGTGTAAATGTTTACACCTTAAGATAGTGTCTTATATGCTCCATTGTCCAGCAGACCGCAGATAAAACGTATATTCAAGATAATATAAATGAGCAACGGTAGATAAAACAAAAAATTGATATTAAGAAGATAAAAATCAAAATGGGAATATTTCTTATTTTTATCAATTCAAAATATTTTTTCAACTGTCCCAAGTCTGAGAGTTTCATTAAGTATTCAAGTTATAACAGTTTTCTATAGATTAATATGTTACCATTTACTCTAAAATCACACACAGCAGACTTCTTAAGTGAGAGTAAAAAAATAGAATTGAAATGCCTTACCTAATTACCATTTCAGAATAAATAATTTTAAGATCGCATATGGATATAAATTTTAGCAGCTCAAATATGTAAGTAATACATTAGAATTTAATGAAAAACAAGTATTGTCTTTTATAATCCTCGCTAGTATAAAATACATGATTCGGGAAATAAAAATATTAAAACGAATTACATTCCGAGATGTTAGAATATATGTAACAATTTTAAAACAGCTTTTAAAACACGTAGCATGTGAAAGCTTTTATCAGTATTCTAACATTTATTCAAAAGAAACGTATGAATTAATTTATTATTTATCGACAGCAGTTTCTCGGCCACAAATGCAGCAATGAATTATTTATGATTTTTCTATTCTTATCCCCAATTTTGCCCTCTCTCTGCTTTCATTCCGCTCTTTATTTCTACGAAATCATAAAAAAAAACTTTTGGCAGCTTTAAAAGCATATTATATGCGCTACGTTGAAACATTTCTCGAAAGGTTTAGTCATACCATAAAAAAACATGGGTCAAAACAACCGTAAATAAACATGAATCAAAGCGGTAAAAAATTCTTTTATATTTTCAATCGTGACGTTTTTTTCCCTTCTTCTTCTCCCTCCTGTCTATATATATTCATTTTAAATACGTAAAATGTTAAAGTTGAAAAAAGTCATTGCACAAAAGGGATATCATTAAATATTCATTTTCAGTATCATTTTTAAACGCTTCACTGAACATTTACGAAAACAGAAATCAATGTAAATACCCAACTTAATATCTGTAACAAAGAGTTCACGTATTAAAAAGAAATTTGTCTGTGAATAAGAATTGTTTACCATAGAAATGCAAATGAAACTCCCAGAAAGGAGTGCACGTCTGTGTACGGTTTTATTATTACTACTGTACCATGAAATACAGCCACTAATTGCTTATGTGAAAGAAATGTACGTTCCTTTCTTTTATGCAGATATAAAATAGGTCATTTTGCATTTATAATTGATGTTTATGGCTCGGGTTTTGTTTTCGTCTAATAAACATTGTTATTTAATGGACCTGAAGTTTCCTCATACTTTATGCTCATATCATAAAAAGAAGTCTCAATTTGCTCATAATGTATGAAAAGACTTTGGTTTCGAGACCAGTTATAATAAATTATACGTTATGAGAATCGAATGTTAGAAACCCCAGGGGTGCTCTAAACCCCTTAAAAAAGTCGTAAATGATCTTTTTCTAGGTAGGAAACCATTTTATTGCTGAAATATATATTCTGCTCAGTCGATAATTAAGATTTCCTTTTAAGTGAAACATAATATGCCTGAAAGATTTTTTTAAATATTTTTCAGGGAAAAAAACGAAGTAAAATATATTTTTAAATATCTAGATACAGGTATTAATTTTTATTTTCTTCATTTTTGGAGGTTGAAAACTGATAGCTTGATACTTATTACTCAGAAAATATTTATAATGTTAAATTTTGTTTTAAAAGTAATCTTACTTTAGATTCTCAATTTCGGTGATAAAATAATTTTTTGCATAAATGTATAATTTAATTTTTCAATATGTATTATATATATATATATATATATATATATATATATATATATATATATATATATATATATATTTGTGTGTGTGTGTGAGAGAGAGAGAGATTGTGTATAAATAAAATTTATATATATAATTTTTTTAAGTTTTATATATATGAAATTTTATTCATCAGCACTGAGTATATATCTACCAAGTTTTAACTCTCTATTAAAAGTGAGCTCTATTTTTATATTTTTAAAATACGACTACAATATTTTTTATTGTTTGAAATTTTTATTTAAATATTATTTATTTTATATATCTCGAACTGCATGCATTGTTCTATTTTGAATCGTATAAAATAAAAGTCTATTACTTTAGTACATATTACTCAGAAAAATTGTATTTCGTATTAAATAAATTACTCAGATGGTAACACATTATGCAAGATTATTTTTTATAACAATTTGAATCTTGAATTTTTTTAAGTCAGTACTGAGAATATATATAGTTTTTATTTCTTACTAATAGTAAAGTTTTATATTTATTACATTTATAAATAAACAAATTATGTGTCAAAAATATTACTCAGATGCACTGTTCTTCATGGGTATAACTCTTAAGTTTATAGTGGTTAAAATACTCTTTACATACACAGATGTGTGTATATATATATATAAACATGTATACATATATATGTATATATATTATATATATATATATATATAACTATATATGTGTGTATATGTATGTATGTATTTATGTATGTATAGGGTGAGAAAGAGTAAAGAGAGACTATTATATTATGTGTCATTGTCAAACGAGAAATTGTAATTTGATATAAATTATAAATTTTTCATCATTAGTATTTTTTACCTGATAACTAGAAGTAAATAAACCTATAAAATAATTAAATAGAAAATGCCTAAGGACTATTTACGAATATTAGCAAATCATTTGATATGAATAACACGTATAAATGAAAAATTAAATATGTAGTATACTTGATTTTGTATGCGACACTGCATTTCGCAATATTATTATTTCTCTTACCGTTACTCTTTTCATACTTTAGTTTTATAATCGTTTATTTTAAAACTAAATGCATATAATAAAACTTTTTTAACTACGGCCATCAAGCACAGCGTAAATATTATGCTTATACATTTCTGCTAAGTATATTAAATATTATTATTTTTTATTTGTGTAAAGATACGTTCGTTCGTGCCACTTTATAACTATATAATTGACATAATCATATTGCGATAATGTGTTTATAATTTAGAGTCAAAAGAGAAGACTTAATTCTCTGTTAAATATAATACCATGGACTTTTGCAATATTTATAATTTAATAGTTTCCCTTGAAAATAATTGCATATTCTTCGAATGTCTTAGAAAATGTCTAACATATATTTCATGAAAGCCTTTTAGGAACAGATATTATTGTCCCCAATAATTACAATTTAGAGACAATTTAGAGAATCTAACTGAAATAATCTTAGATAAAATATTTTACTAGAGTTGCATTTACAGTAAAGGGACTTCCAGATAAAACATATTTATTATTTGTGAAATATTTATCGTTGCAATGAAAAATAGTAAAAGCATTGTTATGTTATGCAGTTATGGTCAGCACATTTATGTAATTTAAGCTGTGAGTCCTCCTAGGGTGATGCTAAATGGGTAACAGCTTTGCAGTTTTGTATTAGTATAAAGACATATAGTACCTGTATTGACAGCTTCATTAGGAGAAGAATATATAATTTTGTAGTCAGTAATAGATAGAGCAATGGAATGTTTTCTTTGAAAATAGTTTCTAGAAGACAGTGATAAGGTACAAATATGTTGGCATAATAAGTGTATCTTACCACTGTCGATGGTTGCATGTTTTCTTTGAAAATATTTTCTAGACGACAGTGATAGGGTACAAATATGTTGGTATAATATTTGTACCTTATCACTGTCGTTAGTTGCATGTTTTCTTTGAAAATATATTCTATACGACAGTGATAAGGTACAAATATGTTGGTAAAATATTTGTACCTTATCACTGTCGTTAGTTGCATGTTTTCTTTGAAAATATTTTCCAGACGACAATGATAAGATACAAATATGTTGGTATAATTAATTAATAGTATACATTATTCACTTTTATTAATATAAAGGAAGACTTTCACTTCTTCAAATAAGTATTGATACAAAATATATAGGCACTTAAAATATTAATTGAATGTAATCCTTTATTACTCTTTAAGACCGATGTTGAAGTATAAGAAGAGTAAGTTAATCATTAGTGAATCATCTTTCATATTCAGTATAAAAATATTTTTGTCTATTTATTCATTAATTCACTTCCCAATTTCCAACAACAAAAATGCTTTCATGTAACACTATAAATGCAATTTAATAAAAAGGTAAACTTTTCATTTCAAAAAAATATTTCAGCAGATAATAAACATATTTAATATTATAATTTAAAGTCTTCTAAGTATATGCTTAAGTCAGTATTTTGATCTACGGCATTGTAAAAAAAAGTATTATCTCTAAAATACTAGTATTATGTAGTGCAAAATGCGAACAAAAATACCAAAATTATGGTTTAAATAATCAACCCATATTTTGTAAATACACACCGATTAATATATTTAACATATGTTTTATGTTTTCAATAAGGAATAATTTATGTGGGAATAAAAAAAGATAGCATTTTTTTCAATAGAATTATTCATACATATACTACACGGTCTCCAGAAACAAAATGTCGCTCAGACGTGACACTTTGCATGTCAATTAATCTGAAGCAAACCTTTCATTTTTGCTAATGAATATTTAAGCAGCAGAATGGACGCATTTAAAATTATAATTTAATGTAATGTATAGTTAGTCCCTATACAGGTCACCATTTGGAACCACGTTAGTGATTTGGAAGGAAAAGTCTATTATTTCTAAAATCCCAGCAATATACAATGTAAAATGTGAACAAAAAACCTGAAAGTGATAATGATTTTTAAAGAAAAAATGCTTCTATTTTTTTCGAATACGCACCGACGCATATAATTCATTCTAAGTACAAATGATTGAATTTCATTAGCAATGCATAAAAACATCTTGTTAAATGAGAATGGGGTATAATGGATTTTTTGGTATACAGCCAGAATAATCTAGCACAGTCATTAGAATAATGTTTATGGAAATGCATTTAGCTGACCCATAATTTCTCCTCCTTCCGCCGTCTAATGACCATTAATTTTTTGGCCTTGAGTCAAGTAAAATTTCGTTTTTATCATTATGTAAATGGTGGCAGGAATGAAAAGATACATAAAGTATCGATCCCTTTTTGAATAAAATAAACATTACTATTTCCTTTTGTTTTAATGACAAAAATATATTTGAATTTTTGTGACACATAAATTTATCGTTTTATCACATACTTAATCATTTTGTGAAAATTCCAGAGCATGTTAGAGAGGAGGAGTTTTTTGAAGGCCTTCAAAAGAGGCAACTCAGTTACAAGTTAAAAATATTTTCTTTACACAGGGATTCATTTATTTTTCTCGTAATAAATAAATGTTTTAGTTAATTTTACTGAATAATTTACTATTCTTATCAAATAAGAATAGTAAATTATTCAGTAATGGCTCAATTATTAGTAAGTATAAGTCAAATTATAAGTCAGTTGACTCAATTATTAGTAAACCTTTTGTAGTAAAAAGAGTCCTATAGTGCTCCAAACGAAACGTCATTTATTATTTAACTACGCTATTATTAAGCAATCTATTCAATCACTATATTTATAATTTTCAGAGTTAGTGAATTTTATATATATTGAGTAAAATATTGTTTAACAATAAATTTACAAATAATTTTAAATTTCCTCAAGTAACAAATATTGATGTAACTGAATTAAATCATTCGATTCTAAATTATGTTGTATAAAAGTAAACAAAATTTTAGAAAAATTAATTTAAGACATATATTTATTAAAAATTCTATTGAGATTCTATTGAGAAATAAGAATAGTTTTCTCGGTTTTAAGTAAAGTGATATTTATAAATTAGCATATAGCCGTAGTATAATTTTAAAGCATTTTTTAAATAACATTTTTACTATTTTTTATATGATTGTAAAGCTAGACTACTCCAAAAAGTTAATAAAACCAAACAGAGATTTAAAAAAATTTTTGAAAATCGTCATCTGATTTTTCTTATTCTTTTCTTCTTTGCCGTCATTGTAGTCCTCTTTATATATACAATTAGCATATAGCCCGTTATATGATGGAACAGTAAAATTTTTAATTTTCCAGAATTGTAAAGTAATCCTATATAAGACAGATAAAACAATGGTTTGGTTTTCCGCTGAGAATTATCTGGTACGCGTTCAATAATTTGTTTATCTTCATACTCCTCTAAAGTCTCCCGATACTGTGAATGCAGTTTAGAATCACGTTGAATTCATTTAGAAAGTTCTCTTTACTACGTCGAAATTATCTTTAAGTTCTTTCCATTTTTTTGCTCAGTAATTGATGGAAGTAAAGGAATGAAAATATCATTTCCTCTACACCCTAGAGGTAGATACAATTTGTTGTTAATGCAGGTGATAAAATTTTCATTGCAACAAAAAACAATCGATGATTAAATTTTAAATTATCACACATGTACCTAATCTATTATTTAAGCCAAATATAAAAGAAAATTATTTACTTAATATGTAAGTTCAGTGATAAAACGTATGAAAATAATGCAGACGATATTTAAATAATTTAAAATAAGAAATGATTAAATGAGATGTTTAAAGAAATGACGTCATAATGCTAGAAAAAAATGTTATTTTTATCTATTTATTATATGATAAATTGATAAATTTTATCACCTGCTCCTAACCGAAGAAAGTAGTTCTTGAATTAATAACATTAAAGGCTAGAAAAGGGGAAAAGGGGTGGATTTCGAGCGTTGGTAATCCTAACTTAACAAAAATCCATTATGGATACCTCTATCCATTCCAGGTCCAACTGCTTCATAAATTCGAGAGCAGAAGGACAGGTAATTATTATATTAGGCTATTATTACATATAGTGGATTCAACTAAATATGAAATTCATTTATGAACATTCATTTAGTTATCAAAGATATTTCGCTTCACTGGAAACAAATTCTCTATACTAACAAAACTAGTGTCGTTGAACCACACTGGCAGCATGAATGTACATAGTCCGCTCAACATCGGCCATAAGTAGTTGGAACAATTATTAGTAAACCTTTTGTAGTAAAAATCGCACTATAGTGCTCTGAACTAAACATTATTTCTTATTTAACGGAGCTATGATTTAACAATATAGTCAATCAATATATTTATAATTTTTCAAGTTAGTGCATTTTATATATATTGGGTAAAATATTGCTTTATAATAAATACAAAAGATACCTCCAGTAGCAAATATTGATGTAACTGAAATAAATCATTCAATCTTAAATTATGTTTTATAGCAAATAAACACACTTTTAGAAGAAATATAACTTATTAAATCTGTTTATTAAAACTTCTATTGAGATTATTTACATCTCCAACAGTTAAGTATATATATAATCATCTTAAGTTTTTCCAGACATATATCTGCCTAATGAAATGCTCTTTATATGTTTTCATTATTTTCAATTTCCTCTATTTTACAACAACCTAATCTTTCTTATCTGACAGTAATACCTGTTTTCTGTTGAGAAACATACATTTATGAAGTCCCTAATTTATCTTTAGTCTGAGATTAATTTCACACCTTATGTCTATAGAGCCTTCTACCTAAATTTAAAGCCACAATGTTTCTCAAAGGTCAATTTCTTCTAACAGAATCTAAATAAATTGGGTCACTACCACGAGAGGTAAAATTACTCCTTTTTATTCCTTATCACTTGCCTAGATGATAATGTCCAATTATTTTTATTTGAATCTCTGCGTTCGTTTTTCAACCAAAGATAAGGTTAACCTGAAACAGCTTATTTTGAATGGTTAATAAGTGCATGCGTGCAAAGATATTCAAAGCTAGGGACTGCAGTATTGATGAGAAAGAACCTTATCATCTAAGGACTCCAGCATTGATGAAAAAGAACATTATCATTTTGGTCGATTTGTCCAAGAATTTTGTACTTCCATATTTATCCTACATAATAATACCTATGCACATTTACTTTGCATAAGTAGTCTTTGAACATCTGATATAATTAAACTGGTAATGAAAATAAAAATTCCAGCACATAATGAAAAAAACTGTTCATCTTTCTTATACATTTGAATCTGAATGAAATGGACCAGTAATCTTACATTACATACGGAGCAAGGGTAAATCAGTTACAGCATGTCTTCTATTATATTTTTATCAGAAACAGCTCTGATTATATACATATTTGTCATCCCCAAGACATTATAAGTAATATATCTAAAATAATAATTTTTTAGCTATTCTTGTTTCTGATCCCACTTGGTCAAATCAAGCCCGATTGAATCATACTCTACTCACATTAAAGAAAAGTGATATAAATTATCATTAAGTGATTTTTATTATAGTATGGTATATATTGCTTTCCAAACAATTTCTTTATTTAAACATCTCTGTATGTATATCAACTATATTAATTTAACCTGAACTCTAAATACTACCCTTGCATATCTCATTATATAACACATTCTTACTAATATACTACAATATAATTTTAAATATTTCATTAAACAATTTAATACTTAATAACCATATACAAAAGAAAATATAAGAGGGTAGTTGCATAGGTACTAAAGACACGACATTTCTATAAATAAGCAAAATGCCACTTGGACGAACTAAGCACGATTGAGCCATACACGACTCGTATTAAGGTAAAGGGGTGTGCCTTTCGTTTTAAAGAGCACCGCTAGGGTGAAAGTACGACTTATTCACACCGAAAACCAAAGTTCAAGGTCTAACGGTGTTATTGGAGTCTACATTGGTGAATTCTCATATATGGAATTTTATCAAAGTGAAACAGGAATAGATGGTACAGTTGTTTTTGTTTCTCATGCCACTTGCCACTTAGGCAAACCAAGCACGATTGAGCCTGCAGGCTCTCGTATTAAGGCCAAGGGGTGCGCCCTTCGTTTTAATGAGCACCTTAAGGTGAAAGAAAGACTTCGCTCAAGTAGGTCCTCGTAATTTCAAAGCTGGGACCAAGCAAAAGACTGATAAACTTGCCCTTCCACCCCCAGACGCATTGATTAAGAACTTGGAGCACATTGTGACCACTAAGATATTTTAAGTGCTCTAGTCACCTTTCACGAATATATCTTAAATTTTCTGGGGCCTCCAATTACAAAAGCATTGCCTGACTGACATATCGCGGCTCTCACTATTCTAGATGTTTGAATATTGAAATAGGTTAACATATTGGTTTTGCTTATATTTACGTCTAATTTGTGAACAATATTCATATTCGCAAGAACATTGCTTTAAAAGGATATAATTCTGTTATGTGAAATATTAGAAAACGAAAGATAGAATATATGGCTTAAGTTCCAAATATCCTTGTATTTGCATAACGGAATAACTAAATGCATGAATTATTCATGTATATCATTTTGATTTACAAATAAAACGAATCGTGAAATTTGTTGACAATTATTGTTGTAAACATTCTTTGTTGATAGGAATTATGAATGTTTTGCTTCTCTCATAACAGCTAAATTGGCAAGTATTTACAAACAGCAACCGACTGAATCCTGCTCTAAAAATCAATCTAACAATAATTTTATAAACCTTTAGGCTGTAACAGCTTCAGACTGAAACAAAATTTCAATATATTAAAAAGAGAATGAAACAAACTGCAGCCTTGTTGTCTTGTTTTAGTATTGGTAAGTCCCAGATGGCTCTTAAAATGTTCTCAGAATAGTTCGAACGCTTTTAGTAAAATAACATGTTAAGATAGTTTTATAAAACAAGTCATAATAGTTTTTATCATCTTAAATTATAATAAAAATTCTAACACCTAATTCTTTTTCAGATTTTCAAACTTTCAGAAATTTTTGGAACAATCAAGGTACCTAGAGGGCAAAGTATTCTGGTAATATATCTTCTGTGTTTGTATCATCACTTTGTATTTGTTTGTCATTCGTACTTTTGTCTGTGATGAGGATGAATTACCTGCTTTACGATTAAACGTGTAATGATAACAACATGGCGAACTACACCGCTTAATAACATGGGATTGAATAGAGTCATTTGACTTAATTTGAGATATACGAAAAACACCACAATCCTTGCATTAAAATACTATAGAAAGTAATAAGAATGCTGATTTCCATACCTTTTTACGGATTGAAAAATGCTGCGTTTTAATTTAAGATTAGAGGATTTCCATCAGTGATGCTTCGAGTTTAAAAATTTATTCATATCATCGAACTGAAAGTGGATTTAGGGAAATCCTGTATTCTTTAAAATTGTATTCAGAACTTAAGCAATATACGACTCAAGAGATCAAGTTTAAAACTATATATTTTGTATAATGAACATGACATAATAAATTTCATCAAATTGCAAAGAATAAAGTAGACAGGCCATCTATTCAGAATGGACAATGACCGAACAACAAATAGAGATTTCGATGCAAAACCTACATGAACGCGGAAGACGAAAAGACCCAAACTGAGATAGACAGACTGCCTGGAAAGAGACTTCAGGTACTTAAAGTAAAAAACTGGAAGAATTTGGACTCCAGAAGGATGTCTTAGAAAAAGCTTATTGAGGATGCCAGGGCCTATCCTGGTCTGTCATGCCACTGAAGAAGAAGAAGACTTAAGCAATAGAAACTTGGATACGATATAAGTATAAAAAATGGAAATACTTATAACTAAAGAGCTACAGAAATCATATTCACCCAGAAAATTATGTCATTTGACTTACTTTATTACAGATTATGTCATTTGACTTACTTTATTACAGATTATGTCATTTGACTTATTTAGCTGTAATTTGAGAAAAATATACTGCAATCCATTAACATTTCCAGTATCTATGAAAATAATGAAAATAGTAGTCATTTCGTTTAAAATTTTGTTTTTTCAAAAATAATCTGTTTCTAACATCTTGATTATAATAACAAAACAAAAAATAAAGAGAAAAAATTCCATTTTTTACTTTTTTTTCAAATGTATTCCATAGGCAATGGGTTATGGGAGTCTTTCCTATGGAGCAAATATTATTTTCCAATAGAAACATATATACAATGCAAGTATAAAAAAATGGAAATATTTATAACTAATGAGTTGTATAAATTATATTTACTCACATGTTATTTTACTTAATTTATTACAAATGATGTCATTTGACTTATTTTGCAGTAATTTGAGGAAAAATTACTGCAATCCATTAACATTTCCAATGTATGTGAAAATATTGAAAATAGTAGTTAATTTGTTTAAAATTTTGTTTTTTCAAAAATAATCTGTTTTTAACATTTTGATTAAATAACAAACAAAATTAATATAAAACAATTTCATTTTTTACACGTTTTTCCCAAATATATTCCACAAGCAATGGTAGACTTTCATATTGAGCAAATATTATGTTCGAGATAGATGAAGAAATACCAGAATTCGAATCTCCAACGAGTGTTTTTATTCATACTATATGTTTTAGGTTAACGTTTAAAGTTTAATTAATTTATATTATATAAAATTGTAGGATTAAGCTGTTGTTTTAGGGACCATCTACTACCTAAAATTGAATTAATACATGATTAAAGTATAACTAAATCAGTAGACTACTTTTATTATATATTTAATAAAATGTTTATGATACTTAAAACTTGTTTACAATTTTATAATATCTTAAAAAACTCATCTTAACTGGTTATAATGAAACCTGTTAAAAATTTAATAGGCTGGATTTTAAAAATAAAATTTATAATTTTTATTTAGAGCCACACGAAAACTTAATTTGGAATTTAAGTATTAATCTACAACTTTAATTACAGTGATAAGAAAAATTCAATCAACAGAAGGGATAATAATAAATTTTTAATAGGAGCACTTATCATATTAAAAATATATAAAATTCATTAGAGATTGAAAAAACAAATAAAAGAAAATTATAACTAATTATTTTTAACAATAAACAAAATGTTGAATTAACTGATTGATATTAATTTACTATATGAATAATAAAAATATATCCACACAGAAAATAATTAATATTTATAATTTTTTAATCATGGAAAATGAATTGAAATTAATTTTTATATCTTTCATATGAATTGTTGTTTATTTATTAATCTTTAAATTAAGAAAATATGCTATGATTTTATAAAAGATAAAGCAAGTCTTGAATATATCACATATTTTGGCAGGTTTTGTTAAATGTTTAGAAGTTTAAAGGGAATCTAATAGATTCATGAGAAACAAATTTAAAAAAGTTATAATGATATATTAATAACTTTTTATACAATATTTGCATTAGGAAAAAATATCAAACTGAAAATTTGAAAAAAGAATAGGAAAATAATTTTTTATATATATATGTGTGGAGAAATTTGGGGAGTTTTATGTACTTGTCACTACCGTGAGACAAAAATTGTCAATTCAAAATAAATAGTCTAAGGTATTATTAAATACATATCACAGAGTTTTTTAAAAATGTAATGAAATTAGATATAAAATCTGTATTAAAAATTATAGGTGCTATACATCATAGAAATAAATTTCACATTTTTTTCTTCATATTAGTTAGTAAAAATAGAAGTAAATTTCTAAAAAATAATATTTTATAACAACATTTACCATTTTCTTACATTAATTCACAAACAATTTCATGTAAATTATTTGCATAAGGGCCAGTAGGAAAAAAGTAGATTAACAGTTAACCGCAACTAATCTCTGTTTAAAAGGAGAATTGCGTTCCATCATTCGTTAGTGCTATGAGTTAATCGCGGTTACCGTTAAACAAGTTTGGTCAGACCAGCCCTATTGTTGAAATATAAACCAAATTTATTGTCACTTTATCTAAACTGGATAGAATAAACATAAAAAAAAATGTTTCTCAGCATTTATATTTTAAACTGATATTGTTACAGTCAGTTAAATATTTCTATTTTCATAGTTGGGATTTAACTGAAACCATAAACCTAGTTCTATTTTTTAACATTAAAGCATAAATTTAACAATTTGTATTAAATTAAAGCTCATTTACTATAAATTATGCTTATTTAAATGCAACTTCCGGTTTGTTGATTACAAACAAAAGTTATTAAAATTTATACTTCATCGATCGTGAAGACAAGATTTAAAACTTTTTTAAAAAGCTAACATTATGGTTTTGTAAATAAATTAAAACACATTTTCAATTTTTCACCAAAAACATTGTTTAATCCCAGTAGTAAGTTTGGGAATTTTATATACTTGGCACTAACGTGAGGCAAAAAAAATGTCAATTCAAAATAAATACTCTTAGGTATTGTTACATACACATCTCAGAATTGTTTGAAAAATTTAATGAAATTAGGTATAAAATCTGTATCAAAAATTATATACACCATATACACCATAGAAATAACAATTCACCTATTTTTCTTCATATTATTTAACAAAAATAAACGTAAATTTTAAACAAAATTGCTTTTACAATAACATTTACCATTTTTTTACAATTCACTAACATTATTCACTAACAATTATTCATTAATATATTATTCACTTACAATTTCATGTAAAATATTTGCTTAAGGGCCTTAAAAGTTAACCGCTATTAATCTCTGTTTAAATGAAGAATTGCATTCCACCATTGGTTGGTGCTATTGGTTAATCGCGGTTAACTGTTAAACAAGTTTGGTCAGACCAGCCTTATTGATGAAATAAACCAAATTTATTGTCACTTTATTTACACTGGATAGAATAAACATCAAAAAATGTTTCTCAGCAGTTATATTTCAAACTGATATATTTTTACAGTCAGTTATATATTTCTATTTTCATAGTTGGGATTTAACTGAAACCATAAACCTAGTTCTATTTTTAAAATTAAAACATAAATTTAACAATTTGTATTCAAATAACGCTCATGTCCTATAAATTCTGCTTATTTAAATGCAACTTCCGGTTTGTTGATTACAAACAAAAATTATCAAAATTTATTCTTCATCGATCGTGAAGATAAAATAGAAAACTTTTTTAAAAAGCTAACATTATGGTTTTGTAAATAAATTAAAACACATTTTCAATTTTTCACCAAAAACATTATTTAATCCCAGTAGTAAGTTTCGGAGTTTTATATACTTGCCACTAACATGAGCAAAAAAATGTCAATTAAAAATAAATACTCTTAGGTATTATTACATACATATATCAGAATTGTTTAAAAAAATTAATGAAATTAGATGTAAAATCTGTATAAAAAATTATATACACCATATACACTATCGAAATAACAATTCACCTATTTTTTTTCATATTATTTAGTAAAAATAGGCGTAAATTTCAAACAAATATTGCTTTTACAATAACATTTACAATTTTTTTACAACTCACTAGCATTATCCAATAACAATTATTTATTAATGCATTCATTATTCACTTACAATTTCATGTAAAATATTTGCTTAAGGGCCTTAAAAGTATTCGCTATTAATCTCTGTTTAAATGAAGAATTGCATTCCACCATTGGTTGGTGCCATTGGTTAATCGCGATTAACTGTTAAACAAGTTTGGTGAGACCAGTCTTATTGTTGAAATAAACCAAATTTATTGTCACTTTATCTAAACTGGATAGAATAAACATAAAAAAAATGTTTCTCAGCATTTATATTTTAAACTGATATTTTTACAGTCAGTTAAATATTTTTATTTTCATAGTTGGGATTTAAATAAAACCATAAACCTAGTTCTATTTTTAAAATTAAAGCATACATTTAACAATTTGTGTTCAAATAACACTCATTTATTATAAATTCTGCTTATTCAAATTAAACTTCTGGTTTCTTGATTACAAACAAAAATTATCAAAATTTATTCTTCATCGATCGGGAAGACAAAAAAGAAAACTTTTTTTAAAAAGCTAACATTATGGTGTTGTAAATAAATTAAAACACATTTTCAATTTTTTACCAAAAACATTGTTTAATCCCAGTAGTAAGTTTGGGAATTTTATATACTTGCCACTAACATGAGACAAAAAAAATGTCAATTCAAAATAAATACTCTTAGGTATTATTACATACACATCTCAGAATTGTTTAAAAAAATTAATGAAATTGGATGTAAAATCTGTATCAAAATTATATACACCATATACACTTTAGAAATAACAATTCACCTATTTTTGTTCATATTAGTTAGTAAAAATAGACGTAAATTTCAAAAAAATATTGCTTTTACAATAACATTTACCATTTTTTTACGATTCACTAACATTATTCACTAACAATTATTCATTAATATATTATTCACTTACAATTTCATGTAAAATATTTGCTTAAGGGCCTTAAAAGTTAACCGCTATTAATCTCTGTTTAAATGAAGAATTGCATTCCACCATTGGTTGGTGCCATTGGTTAATCGCGGTTAACTGTTAAACAAGTTTGGTGAGACCAGTCTTATTGTTGAAATAAACCAAATTTATTGCCACTTTATTTACACTGTATAGAATAAACATCAAACAATGTTTCTCAGCGTTTATATTTCAAACAGATATTTTTACAGTCATTTAAATATTTCTATTTTCATAGCTGGGATTTTACTGAATCCCAGCTATGAAATTAATTTTGAAAATAGAATTAGGTTTATGATTTAATGTCAATTCAAAGTAAATAGTCTAAGGTATTATTACATATGTCATAATAGACTATTACTTTGGTCTAAGGTATTATTACATATGTCATAATTAGACTATTTACTTTGAATTGACATTAAATCATAAACCTAATTCTATTTTTTAAATTAAAGCATAAATTTAACAATTTGTACTCAAATAACGCTCATTTACTATAAATTCTGCTTATTTAAATGCAACTTACAGTTTGTTGATTACAAACAAAAATTATCAACATTTATTCTTAATCGATCGTGAGGACAAATTAGAAACCTTTTTTAAAAAGCTAACATTATGGTCTTGTAAATAAATTAAAACACATTTTCAATTTTTCACCAAAAACGTTATTTAATCCCAGTAGTATGTTTGGGGGTTTTATATACTTGCCACTAATGTGAGTAAAAAAATGTCAATTCAAAATAAATACTCTGAGGTATTATTACATACACATCTCAGAATTGTTTAAAAAATTTAATGAAATTAGATATAAAATCTATATTAAAATTATATACACCATATACACTATATAAATAACAATTCACCTATTTTTGTTCATATTAGTTCGTAAAAATAGACGTAAATTTCAAAACAATATTGCTTTTAAAATAACATTTACCATTTTATACATTAAGTCACTAACAATTCCATATAAATTATCTGCTTAAGGGCCAGTATCACCAAAGTCGTTTAACAGCTTACCGCAATTAATCTCTGTTTAAACGGAGAATTGTGTCCCACCTTTTGTTGGTTCCATGGGTTAAACGCGTTTAGCCGTTAAATAACTTTGGTGAGACCAGCCTATGTTCCGTTTTAAACCTAATTAAACCAAATTTGTTATCTCTTTATTAATGTGTAGAATAAACATAAAAAATGTTTCTCGGCATTTATATTTCAAA
>CM063501.1:55096892-55106892 GCA_032207245.1 Pardosa pseudoannulata | reverse complement strand
TCACTTTTTAATCAAATTCCTTAGATAATGTTATTACATTATGTTAATGTATTATAATATATTATTTTATATATTTTTTCTTCAATATTCTTAGTATGTTATATTAGTGCATTATCTATTTCAGGAGACATTAGTATATTTCATGGTGAAGTAACACTCTTAGAAACGTTTCAATTCACTCAGTGTTTCATAATGTTATTTCTTTACCGAAACTTTCAAATATATCTAAAATTCTCTTTCTTGCATTTTGTTATATTCCCTTTTTTCCACACCAAATAGTCATTTTGTTATGAAGAATAATCATCTTTAATTTCTTCTCCTGATACCATTTCATTTATCCAGTCATGACTGTTGTTATAGTCCTCATAATCCAGTCTTTCATCTCTTTATTTAAAATTCTTCCTGAAAATGATTTATCTAATAAATTTCTTAAATACTTTATTCCATCGTCATAACTACATACAAGTTTTAAAGAGAAATTAAGTGCAAAATTGCCTCTCCACCCGAAACTATGACATAAATACACTTTTAGAGTATGGTATACCTGGAATGTAATACTTTGGGGCTCTACCGATCTACGCAAAGAATATCTATTCAAAGAATTTTCCTAATAGCCCACCTCTACCAACGTTTTGACTTGAAAGTGAACCAGACAGTAAATCATTTTTTTTAAAAAGGGGAGGGGAGTACTACATTAATGTGATGATGAATCACAATATTTCGACCAAGCTTTCCGAAGTTCCTTTTGGGAGTTCGAAGCCGTGTGAGAACCGGTTTGATAGCTCAAGTGGATTGCCTAAAATCCTTTTGGAAAAGGGGCGAAAACAACCCGTAACACTCAAATTTTAAGTTACTATATAAGTCTATTTTTTTACTAATCAGTATAAATTAAACAGATGTGTGTTATTTAATATATCAAGAAAAAGGTTTTACCTTTAAATAATTCAAATTTATTTGACTATTCAATTTAAAATATCATTGTACACAGACAAAGAAATAAGGAGAATGATTTCCCACGGCGGATCATAATATAGGTTCCAAAAGTGATGATGTCACTTCAATATTACTCGTGGGAATTACACGAGAAATCCTTAACTGATACAAAGTTAACCGTCTATCTTTCGATTATGAAGGATTTTATTATCTATATATAGTTAAATGAAATTTAATTTAACACGTTGGCTGCCATGACAAACACCGGTGATCGGCGCTTGATTTGGCTACAGTGCCATGGGATGTTACCGGTGATCGGCGACGCAGCAAATTATAAAAGTACATAATTATAATAAATATGGATACTAATAAATTTTCAATAATACCATTGTTATTTTAATGGTGTTAAGAAATTAATGCAATATAGAACATATAAAAATAATTTTATTAGTACATGAAAAAACATACATTTTTTCAGTATGTATTGCGATGAGCCAGATTGAAATATTGAAGGCAAAGAAAAGGTGAATCAACGCAATCGGAATAAAATGTCGTAAAAATTTAGTCAAACTATTTGCTTCAGTTCTTCATAGCTACTTTTATCGCTAAAGAATGAGAGTAAACACTTAGCAATCGAAGCACGATTGTTTGAAAACGGATAATCGTAACAATTGCCTACCGCGCCGTGGGAGTCACTGGTCACCTCCTTCCCACTCAAACTGCTTTAAGCATGATCTTATAACCCATTATATCTGTTGAAAATAATATTTCTGCATATATATAGTATAATGAATAGTTCACGTCGGTACCTTGAGCAAACCATCGAAAATGCTTCTAGCAGTCAACGCGCTAATAGCATATGTCATATTATTATCTGACATAGCATAAGTATGCAAACCATTTAATACTCCAAACAATAGTGTAAATATATTCTTACACTGACCCACCCGAAGACAACAGCAGTAACAAACTGAAAACTAGTGCTCCATGGTAGCAACCACAAGAGCTATATAGCTGCTGCTGACCTACGAGAGTTCCGCATTGTCCGAGATTAATTTTGTCAAGCCCAATAAGCAGAAAACTTTACAACAGATGTAAGCTCAAGACTACCAGGAAGGTACGGAAGTCCCGGATCACTCAGGTTAACCCCGGTCACGTGAAACCCGTATATACCTAAAGGAGGACAAAACCCTGTGGTTTTCTTCCATTTAGCAGTAGCAAGAGGACACGAACGGCTTGAGCTCGTGGCCACAGACGCGAGAGAAATTGTTCCCCAGAACAATATTGTTGGTTAACACTTACTCTGACTTATCTCGAAGACATGCAGGAGCATGCATACTGAAGACCAGAGGTCACTACAGTAACCGCAATGGCTATCGGGCTACTGATGACCTAAAAGAGATCCGTAATAATCCGTGTTATTGTTGTCAAACCTGATAATGAGAAAACATTACAAAGGTAAGTTCGTCAGTCAGGAATAACGAAAGACCCAGATCACTCAGGTGAACCCCGGGTTCGTGAAACTCGTATATACCTAAAGGAAGTATACCTCTGAGGCTATTTCTCATTTAGTACTACCCAGATTATATGTACAGCTTGAGCTCGTAGCTGCAGACACGAGAGAAATTGTTCCCCAGAACAATAATATAAGTTAATTCTTACTTTGACTCATCTCGAGGACATACAGCAGCATGCATACTGAAAACCAGAGGTTACGACAGTCATCACAATGGCTACTGGGCTACTGCTGAAGAGTTCCGTCATAATCAGTGGCATTGTTGTCAATCCCGATAATGAGCAAACACTAGAAATGAAGATCGTCTATGAAGAGCCAGATCACTCAGATGAGCCCCAAATGCTTGAAACCCGTGTAGGTAACCTGAAGGAGGTATACGAAAGACGATGCCCACAATACTATAAAATATTTATAATAAAAAAGCCTCTATTTAGAATTTTAAGTATTATGCAAACTGCATTTTTATATTTTGTTGAAAAAAATTAAATTAAGGACTACACGTAAGCACTATGTTCCATTTATGAATAACAATGAACCCTTAAGTGAAGCAGTTAAAATTGCGATTTCTTTTAACGTCTTACTCAATAAATTTCTTTCCTTTGAGTAATGATTAACAATCCTAGCAAGGATGTTTTAATGAAGAAAGTAACAAAAACCTTTTCCCTTTAAGTTTTTAAAAGAAACACCTAAGCTTATTTATTTTCTTAAATGAAAAGTACAAATTTTCTAAAACATTTTCTTGGGATAAAAAAAATGCCCCGGCTAAAAAGCGAATTTATCCCTTTTTTATCCAAGTATTACACAAAAACATAATCTCTGTTAATTTGATTCTTTAAAATAATCCTTTCAATTATAATCACGGCATTACCACTCACAAAGAAATATTTGTTTTACTTCACTGGCGTGAAATGATGCGAGGCTAAATATCAAAGTTTTTTTTTTCAGACGCATAAAGATATATATATTGTATCACTAAGCATTATTTTATGCCCCCAAATAAAAATGCGTTACTTTAGAAAAAAATCGAATGAAAAGGTATTCAAATTTCCATTTGTAAACTTTTTGTGTATTTTTCGAAAATACGCACTAGCAGCCACTCATGGCAAAACATTTAGATTAAGTTAATGACCCATGCTCACAAAAACTGCCTAGTAGTGTATTCTTTTGTACGGTGATTACTACAAGAAAAGACAAAAAAAACTGTCTGAAAAAATCACGGAAAAGAATACAGGGTTTCATTTACTGCCGTCGTTTTCAAGTGATTAGCATAAATCAAAGAAGATAAAAAAATCACTTAAGCGAAATAAAAAAATATTTCTTTCAATCCCATTGCTTTTTGGTGATGATACAAATTTAGAAGTGGTTAAAGAAGTGGATATTAATAAAAATTTTGATGTTATGTATATATATGTACAAGGGAAGGGAAATATAGTCAAATATAATTGTGGTGAAATCTCTTAAAGCTTGCAATGTAGAATATCGATAAATTTTACATTATGTAGTAATTTCTTTCTAGACTCATTAGTCTTAGTTAATTTACTAAACAATTTAATACCGGCTAATGGCATTTAATGTACATACGAAAATATGAAACAGGATGGAAAATTAGGAGGTCTATGTTAACCATTTTCATGAAAACTTTTCTATGACATTAAAAATCTAGAAATCATTGTTATAATAAAGTAATAGGTATTAATAAAATTTCTGGTGCTATATAAATAAGTTTCGTATACAAGATTTTTTGTATAATGGTAGGGAATATTACAGGCATATACATGGCATTCCTATTATATATGACAGGTATAAGTCGTAGAGCCAATTATGTCTTCATAGTGTCTTTATTTACGTATATTTCGCTAACAGTCAACCATCAAATATGGCGGCGGTTCCACATTCTAACGAAGAAAGCACATTTAGTTAGCGTTCATACAGAAATCCTTTCTCAAGGCGCTCTGTCTCAGTCCTTACGCTTTAAGCGTTTTTATAATAGATTACTAAAGATTTCTTCGCCTTCATTAAAAAAGTGTTCTGCATTTTTTGCTCTCCAACCCCTAAATTATTTTAAGTTTTCAAACCTGATATATATATATATATATATATATATATATATATATATATTATATATATATATATATTATATATATATATATATATATATATATATATATATATATATATATATATATATAATATATATATATATATATACATATATATATATATATATATATATATATATATATATATATATATATATATATATATATATATATATATATATATATATATATATATATATATATTATATATACATATATATACATATATATACATATATATATATATATATATATATATATATATATATATATATATATATATATATATATATATATATATATATACATATACATATATACATATACATATACATATACATATACACATACATACATATACATATATATGCATATACATATACATATATACATACACACATATATATATATATATATATATATATATATATATATATATATATATTATATATATATATATATATATATATATATATATATATATATATATATATATATATATTAGGAAACATAAATCTATCAAAAAATAATTCAGATTTATGTGTGATTGTTTTGAACTTCAAATAGTCGATTAGTCTATGTCTTTTTAGTATACACTTATTATTAATACTTTATTTTATTTATTAGTTTTGTTACTTTGTTAAGCAGTTTAATATTCTCTATTTACCCTTTATGTACAGAAAAATAACATACCAATCTAAGAATGTGGGAGGGATAAGACAGTTATTTGAATGAAAGACTTCCTATGATGATAGTAAATAAACCTTTATATTAATTAAAGAAGTTGATATTAATGAAATGTCAGTGCATTATACATATATACTTGAAGTGGAAATACATACAAAAATAACTGTCTTTCCTATGAGTCTATTTTGAGCATGTAATGTATGTTATAGACAGAGATTGTACCAATAGGATACTCTTTCTTAGTTTTACATATTCATTTTGTTAATTAAACTAAAATCTGCTAAATGTACTTTATATATATATTGGAAATAAAGTAAAAGCTGCATGCTTGTCTCATCTATTCCCGGCATAACTTATAAATAACTTAATATAACTTATAAATACACTAGGGAATGAAAATACGTGTAATACTACTTGTTGATGAGTTCTTTCCAAGCTTGTAATGTAATACACTAGCAAGATTTTCTATCCCTTTTTGTCTTACTGTCTTCAAAACGCATACAAAGAGCATACAGTGACTGCTTTTTAATAATGATACAAATATGGAAATTTTAGCATTCGCTAAAGAAGTTATTATGATTAGATGTTTTGACTCATTATTCATATACATCAGGAAAGAGTGAACTGTCTCAAAATAGTTGAGATTCGGATGAATCCGTTTCTGACTTCTAAGCATTATTAATACATTAGTTTGATATCCAATTGCTGTTTTATTAATCATATTAAATTACTGAGCTTAATCATTCCAGATCAAAACAGATGGAACTGTACAGGTTTTTTGTGTGGTCAGCAAATTCTTTAATTTTGGAAGCTATGAGTTTTTCACATCTATTCCTCTTGCTTCGCGAATATGATAGCTTGCTGATGGCACTGCTTCTCTTATAAATTAGACATGGCTTCAATTTTAAAGAGAATAAAAGTTCTTGTGGCGATACTAGACTGTTGATCTATTCAGTATATGTATATATATATATATATATATATATATATATATATATATATATGTATATATATATATATATATATATATATATATATATATATATATATATATATATATATATATATATATATATATATATATATATATATATATATATATATATACATATATATATATATATATATATATGTATATATATATATATATATATATATATATATATATATATATATATATATATATATATATATATATATATATATATATATATATATATATATATATACATATATATATATATATATATATATATATATATATATATATATATATATATATATATATATATATATATATATATATATATATATATATATATATATATATATATATATATATATATATATATATATACATACATATAATATATATATAATATATATGTTTGTGTGTGCGTATGTGTGTATACCATAAATCAACGTACTAAAACACTCAATTAAAAAATAAAAATTTCCGTGCTTTGTCACGGGTCTAATTTTAATATCAATCTTTATTGAAAATTCCTGTTATAATTCAATAATAATACAAATATAAGCTTCATACACATAAAAAAAGCCTTTTAAGTAGTAAATATCAAATTCAGATCCTTCTCGATAAACTTCTTTGTCATATAAATTATCATTATGTAATTTTTATTGTATTATGGTGTATATTACTTTCCAAACAATGTCCTTATTTAAACATATTTGTATATCGGCTATGTTAATTTAATCTGAACTCTAAATACTTCTCATCCTCATCTCGTTATATATTACTTTCTTACAAATATGCTTCAATATGTCTTTAAATATTTCATTTACGATTTAATATTTAATAACTATATACATAAAAAATATAATAGGATAGATGGATAGGTACTAAAAACACGACATTTGTATGAATTAACAAAACAACTTGAAGCATTTATTTGTTATTTAAAATGCCACTTGGGCAAACCAAGCATGATTGAGCCATACGCTACTTGCAAAGGGACAAGCCTTTCGTTTTAAATAGCACCTTTAGGGGGAGAGTGCGACTTATGCTGAATTTGGGTTTCGTAATTTAGAAGTAGAAAGAAAGACGAAGCCCCATAGGCTTGGTCTGCCATCCCTAGAGGTACTGGTTGGGAACTTGGAGGAGATTATGAACACAGACACATTTTTACGTGACTCAGTCACCTTTATGTAACTCAGCGTATTTCAAGTCGGCTCAGGTTCCGAACCCGCAACCCTCCAGTTACAAGAGTGTTGCCTTTGCCGACTGAGCTACCGAGACGGTATGAATCTTCATACTCTTAGAATGAACTTTTAACAATGTAATAAATACTGGGCTATCGTTTGATTATGTCTGAAATATTTACGTATTCGAAAATGTTTTAGTATATAAAATATTTTTAACGGAATATAAAAGCTATATATTTTCAAATTAAGCTATATTTTGCTGTAAGCAGTTTTATTTTACCAGTTCTTATTCATAATTGATTTATTTAAAGTTGCGGTTATGGATTAAGAAGGATAATCATTTATAGTTAATCGATCACTATTTATTATGATTAAATATGGGACGGATTTTTGGTATTATTTATTAAATGTTAATAGAATAATACATTAACTGTAAAGTTCTGTACTCATACTTTGTAAAACATTTCAACAGAGAAACTTACTTAATTTGGATGTAAGGTAAAGGGAAAACCGTTATATTGATATATATTCAGTAATTTTCCATAAAAACATGTACTTTTTTAAATGCTTCTTATATAATATCTTATAATCTTATTTATATTATAAATTTATGTTATATAAATCTGAAACTAACTGTAGATTAACTGATAAAGTAAATATTTATGATATTCTGTAAAAACAAATAACGTGCGATTTTAAATAAGCAAACACAGCTAATTATTAAATAAAAGCATTCTGATCTTTTAAACGACTATCCTGTAGAAACAAAGAGATATTTCATATTTAAAAGTTACAGAAAAAATATATTTATTTAAACTGACATATTTACTATAGTCAATAAAATCTAATATATTTGCTCATTTGCCAACATTTAATCAAAATTTTCAGACATATGCTTCTCAATTACTATATAGTCTGGCGATCCTTGCACTTCACTTTATAAGGCAAATAAGTATTGCATTATATCACATTATGAATCGGGCTAAACTAAGAAATTTTTAAAATTAGATAATTATGCAACCTTTTTCTATATATAGAAAGAAAATATTGTTCTTGGTCTTTAATAAATAATTCCGTAATGAGTCACTAAAAAATTATAAGCTTATGATTATTTTAGTACTTGGGCTCCTTAATTATCACTGCTATAATTAAGAGAATTTTATGTGCTGGAAGAAATTGCTTTTCAGCATACTCTTTCTTTTATCATTTATCATGATTAAATCTTAGTTAATTTCTATAACTCTTATATACGTTGTATTAAAACTACAAAAAGTGTAATCAAATGGGAATAATTTGTTAAGGCACCAATATTTAAAAAGTGAATATTGTTTTGATTTAACATAGGTTCGATAATCGACTAAATCAAGAAGACAACTTGCACCTTTAATTTATCTTGCGAAATACCATGTGAGCTAATATACTAAATATATCACAGGAAGAAATGTACCATAGAACTGCACATTTAACCATAGATCGTTCTTCAGTATTAGAAACAATATGCTACAAACTTCTCTAAATATGATATTATAAATATGATATGATGCAGAAATAAAGCATTTTGACAGTCACTTGTTACTGACAAACATAAGCTACACTAGTGTACTTATAAAATATATGAATTAATATATTCATATATTTTATAAGTACACTAGTGTAGAACATATGAATTAACATTCTCAATGTAATAAGAAATAAATCATAAACAAGAGCTGAGATAATCCCTATATACTGTTATCAAAAACCTAATCATTAATATGTATTAATTGTTGATTTTGTAAAACTTGAATGCAATTTCAATAATTTGCAATAATTCATAAGTAAAAGAAAAGTATTTGAAAGTAAACAATGCAACTACAATTTTGAAGACTTAATAAATCATGTACTTGGTATAATGATATTTTAGGATATGTATACGCGAAAAATACTTTATGGAAAAGTCAAGTGTAGTATTAAGAAGTGTAGAAAATATAATATATATATATATATATATATATATATATATATATATATATATATATATATATATATATATATATATATATATATATATATATATATATATATATATATATATATATATGTGTGTGTGTGTGTGTGTGTGTCGGGTTTAAAAATGGTGGATTAAGTGAATTGTGATTAAAAATAGTTGGAATTATTTAACAGTTACCTAATATAGAATAGAAAGACAGGCCCTCGATCAGAACTATACAGAATGTAAGAAACTGACGCAGAAGTATGCAAGAATAATTTGCTTAGGTAAGCAACGCCAAAAAGACACTTCTGATCAATTGGGTTGATACCATCCTACACGCTTGTTGTCCCAAAGTTTGAACAAAGGATATCAAAATGGCGTAGACATGGACAGAAGGATTACAATAAAGAAGTTTTTATACATGAAACTAATATTTGTCTATCACGCCTTGATAACTCTCTACGTGTCATATATATATATATATATATATATATATATATATATATATATATATATATATATATATATATATATATATATATATATATGCATACACTTCAGACGTTTTTATCAGCACATTAATTCTATAGGAGTTTGCAGGGTATGTAAAACATCTGGCTGGTGTCAAAG
>CM063501.1:55084392-55091892 GCA_032207245.1 Pardosa pseudoannulata | reverse complement strand
ATATATATACATATATACATATATATATATATATATATATATATATATATATATACATATATATACATATATATATATATATATATATATATATATATATATATATATATATATATATATATATATATATATATGACACTATCCGAGCAATTAAGGCTTGGAGACACATTTCATTTCGTATATTAAAAACTTCTTTATTGTAATCCTTCTGTCCATGGCTACGCCATTTAGATTTTTTGACGAAAATCATGGATGATGTTATCAGCCGCTCAGAAATGCCTTTTTTGTCGTTGCTGTTGAACTGCTGTTGTTTGCTGTTGCTGTTGTTTGTACTTGCTGTTGAAGTTGTACTTGCTGCTTTCTTGCTGTTGAGGAGCTACTGGAAAGTGAAGATATCACTCGAAGGGATTGACCAGCGTACTCCCCTGATGTATATTCCATCGAACATGTGTGGGATGCTTTGGGGAGACGAATTGCAGCATGCTTATATAGTCCGGTGAAAGCCCAATAACTCAAACAGATCCTAATTGTGGAATGGGCACTCCTACCGTAAGAAATGTTGGACCAGCTGGTTCTGAGTATTCGGAGATGGTGCGAAGCAATGATTTCAGTTAGGAGAAGGCATACCCCATATTAAGGAACATATGCTTGTTGTTCTTCCTCTGGAATAGACAATTATGAGTCACGATAATATGCTTTCAGTAAAGCTTGTTTTTGTTTGATTCCATACCGTATGCATTGTATTCCTTGTTCAAGGCCGATGTTGTCGTTATACTTTACGTACATAATACTATCCCTAATTTCTGAATTTCATGTCTCTCAGATGATTTCTCGGGAAGTTATGGCAATAAAACAAACTGTTGCTTAAATTTTGCACACCAGTGTATTTCCAGTACTGTGATATTTATATTTCATTAGTGTATATATTTTAATCTATAAAAAAATGCCGCATAAAGTAACTTTGCCAAAGATCTCAGTGGCCGTATGGTCAAAGCTCGCGATCCAGACCCGAAGATTGTGGGTTCGATGCTTGCCATTGCGGTTGATCCAAAGTACGGATTTTTAATTTGAAAATGTTATTTATTGTTTCCTTATGTTCTTGAACATTCTAGATCTTTCTTTAATATGTA
This sequence comes from Pardosa pseudoannulata, assembly GCA_032207245.1. Classification (NCBI taxonomy): domain Eukaryota; kingdom Metazoa; phylum Arthropoda; class Arachnida; order Araneae; family Lycosidae; genus Pardosa; species Pardosa pseudoannulata. Next base: position 55,090,762 of record CM063501.1, on the reverse strand, counting down.
AATTAGTTATTTCTCGAATATTCTGTTCGGGTATAAAAGCTGATACCCACTAGTTGTAGGCAACTTTTCGATCTTGTAAAGTTGCGAGTTGCTACTTAGCTTCAATAAATTCATCTGTTATGTTAAGCGGTGTGTTCATTCGAATCTTCGTGACAATATATATTTCTTGTATATGAATCATTTATTTTTATTTCCAAACTACATATTATTGTACAATGTGTATCCCATTACAAAGAGCTTTATTTTCTATTTCCAATATTGTGATATTTATATTTCATTTAATGCATATATTTTAATCTATAAAATATAAATTTCTTGTATATGCATAATTTATTTTCATTTTCAAACTACATACTTTTGTGCAATGTATATCATATTCTAAAGAGCTTTATTTCCTATTTCCCGTACTGTGATATTTATATTTCATTTAGTGCAAATATTTTAAACTATAAAATATATATTTTTTGTATATGAATCATTTATTTTTATTTTGTAAACTAATGTTGTACAATGTGTATCATGTTCCAAGAGGTTTATTTCCTTTTTCCAGTACTGTGATATTTATATTTCATTTAGTGCATATATTTTAATCTATAATATATATATTTCTCGTATGTGAATCATTTATTTTCAATTTCAAACTACATACTCTCGTACAATGTGTATCTTATTCCAAAAAGCTTTATTTCCTATTTCCAGTACTGTGATATTTATATTTCCTTTAGTGCAAATATTTTAATCAATAAAACATATATGTCTTGCACATGAATCATTTATTTTTATTTTTAAACTACATACTTTTGTACAATGTGTATCATATTCGAAAGAGTTTTATTTTCTATTTCCAATACTGTGCTATTTATATTTCATTTAGTACATATATTTTAATCTATAAATTATATGTTTTATGTGGAAAAAATAGTTTTTATCTATACACTCCAAATTAAAACTTGTACACATTTTATCCTATAATGGCTCCGTTTTTATAAAAAAATTATATTATGATAAACCAAAAAGTCTTTGATAATGAACATTTTCTCAGAGATTGTACGAAAAATAAATAAAATAGGGAGCAACGTATTTCTTACAATTTTATACGACTTATCTAAAACAATAATTGAAACAAATAATTCTAGATTATCTCACTTTCAACACGAGTTAAATAAAGTTTAAAAAATTATAAAAGAATAGGGAACACAATTTCTCATAGAATTCAAGTTGATAGAATCTAAACTTCTTTGCACTTAGTGAAAAATTCTTAATCAAAAATCTTCGAAGTTATATTTGCCTGAAGCAATTGATCTCAGTCTATGCCCCGAGGTTTAAGGTAAAAAGCGCAGACTAAAAACTATCTTCTCCTCCTAAATTCTTTCTAAATTACTGTAATTGTGTATGACTTCTCTTAGAAACATGAAATTAGGAGAGTAGAAAAAGATTAATTTAAAATAATAAAGACAGGTTGAGTAAGCTGTAAGGAAAAAAAATTGAATTAAGCGCTAAGAGAATTTTTTAGAGAAAACAAAAAATTTTCAATCATGAGGAGAATATATCTTTTTTTAGAAGTGTAATAAATGAATTATAAAAGTTGATATGTTAGATCAAACACAGTAACATTTATTCTGATTGCAATATTTTAATGTTTGAAATTATAAAAAAGTATTAATGTTTTTTAAAAATATGAATGGGAATGTTACATTTGTGACTAAAACCAGACCTGATAACTTTTGAATATTGAAAATTGTATCAATTGACAATTTTTGAAATCAAAAATAGTAGCACACTAATTTACGATGTAGGTTGGCTGGCGAGTTTTTTCACCATAAATACTCGGCAATAGCACGCGTGCCATAACACAATGTACAATGCGAAATTATGAAGCAGTACTACCTGGAATGGACAGAAGCAGTCATATAGTATTTTTGATGTTAGCAAAGTGTTAGCAAAATTCAAAGAGAGTTCGAAAATTATCAAAATCCACCCCATCCACCTGTGAAATTGTTTATTGCCATTATGTGAAGCTTTGTTATCTCCGGTTAAGAACCCAAAACAGTAAATTTATCACACACTAAATAGGTAAAAGTAACATTTTTTCTAACATTATGACGTCATTCCTTTAACTATCTTGTTCAATCATTTCTAATTTTAAATTGTTGAAATATCGACAACATTATATTCATACGTTTTATCACTGAACTGAGATATTACGTAAATAATTTTATTTTATATTTGTATTAAATAATACATTAGGTACATAAGTGATAATTTAAAATTTAATCACTGATTATTCTTCGTTCCAATGAAACTTTTATCACCGGTATTAACAACAATTTTTTTCATAAAAGTCTAGGAGTCTATTTCGCGGACTAATAAATATCTAGTGTTTAAATTATATATATTTGAAAATTAAACAGTTTCTCCATTTGTGTGTTTGTTTTTTATAAATAACCACACGGATTGCTATCGATTCGATAAATTTTGGACATTATTCATACATACCGCCAAATAATCGCTATCAATATTGAAACCTCTGCTGTCCATCCTATCCTGTAATATGACAATAGAAATTAAAATTGGTAACTAACATGTGGTCAGTAAAGAAAAACAAATTATTGAGAGTATATCAGATAATTCTCAGTCAAAAAACAAACCATTTTTTTACCTTCCTTATACGATACTTTACAATTATAGAAAATTAAAAAATTTACTGATCATGACATATGGGCTATATGCTAATAGATACATAGTTGGTCCATAACATAAACTTGTGAATTCCTTAGGAAGTGGATGGAACAAAATTTCAGAAAAACATGACATGAGTAATAGTTAATATGCTTAAAATATAATTGCACACTTATACCAAAAATACAGAAAGCTACATATTCAATTATTGCACCTTGCAGTATTTGAATAAATTATATTCAAGTACATAAAGCTAATCATGTTGTTGTCAAACAAATCGAGATAATATAAATCATTCCAGATCTATCAAAAGGATATATTCCCATAATAATATTCATGCTCGAAACTACTTAATTGAAAAAGAAAATCTAATAAAAGTAAATAGGAATGCGTACAAACTTACAAATACAGAAATGGTTTTTAGTAATTTGATTAAAAGTATTTTGAAAATATCTAATATTTGTAGATTAATTAGCACAACAACACGAGCGTCAATAATGCAAATCCCTGATGGGGAAGTATCTTGTGTAATGAATTTGAAAGCGATGAAAAAAAAATTGTAATAACTGCTACAGAGAATTTATAAAATGAATCACTTTTTACAGGAATCTTATCTAATTTGAGTAGATTTCGGCAATGAAAGAGGACAGAAATAAGCATGTTGCTTTTCACTCCTGGGGGATTAAACCTATTTTCATGTAAATTCAAGTTGTCGAAATGGCGTATCGCATGTATGAGAGTTTTACTGAGATAAATGGTATTACAGGGGTAGTACATGGCTTAATGTGATTGCTAGAAATGACTGAGATGCTTAAAATTTCAGAAATATTTATGCGACTTCCTTTTATAGATGAAATATTCATTACCTTCAATGGCCTAAATATTCTTTTACTAGAAAATAAAGCGTGCATAATGAATAGCACCCGACACTTCATTGGGAATAATTACTGATGTTACAAAGAAATTCTGACTAAATCTATGTTAAATAGTAGACTAGAAGCAATTAGTAGGGTAAATACACAGGTTGTAATGTATACAGTGAGATATTTCGTAAGTGTCATTTAATGTTATCCTACACTATTCAAATCGCAAGAAAAATAACGGCCTTAGTATATTTTTATACATGCAAACTTACAAATATTCATAATGTACATAAATAGAAAAATATATACATATATATATATATATATATATATATATATATATATATATATATATATATATATATATATATATATATATATATATATACATCTACACACATGCATATATATATATATATATATATATATATATATATATATATGTATATATATATATGTATATATATATATATATATATATATATATATATGTACGTATATGTATATGTATATATGTATGTATATATATATATATATATACATATATATATATATATATATATATATATATATATATATATATATATATATATATATATATATAATATATATATATATATATATATATATATATATATATATATATATAAGTGTGTGGAGAAAAAGTTCAGCAATAACATGATATGAGTTGTTGTAAATATGCTTAAAATGTAATTGCACTCGTAGAACCAAAACTATATAAAGCTAGAAATTCATTATTTACACTTTGTAGTGTTTGCATAAATTATAATCAAGTACATAAAGCTGATCCTGTTGCAGTGATACAAATAGAGATAATGTAAATCATTTCCGATCTACTAAAGAGATACATTCCAGTAATAATTTACATGCTCGAAATTATTTAATTGAAAAAGAAAATCTAATAAAAGTAAACAGGAACGCGTACAAATTTACAATCACAGCAAAGGTTTTTAGTCATTTGATTAAAAGCAAATACGTGTGCCTCTCATTCTTTAGAAAATATCTAATATTCATAGATTAATTAGCACAATAACACGAGTGTCTATGATACAAATCCCTGATTGGAAAGTAGCTTATGTAATGATTTTGAAAGCGATGAAAGAATATTTTTGTAATAAATGCTACAGAAAATTCATACAATGAATTACTCTTTTTAGAAATCTTATCTGATTCGAGTCGATTCCGGCAATGAAAGAAGACAGAAATATGCATGTTGCTTTTCACTCCTGGGGGATTAAACCCATTTTCATGTAAATTCAAGTTGTCGAAATGGCGTATCGCATGCATGAGAGTTTTACTGAGATAAATAGTATTACAGGGGTAGTATATGGCTTAATGTGATTGCTAGAAATGACTGAGACGCTTAAAATTTCAAACATATTTATGTGACTTCCTTTGGAAGATGAAATATTCATTACTTTCAATGGCCTAAATACTCTTTTACTAGAAAATAAAGCGTACATAATGAATAGCACCCGACTATTCATTCGGTATAATTACTGAGTTACAAAGAAATTCTGAATAAATCTATGTTAAATAGTAGAGTAGAAGCAATTAGTAGGGTAAATACACAGGTTGTAATGTATACAGTGAGATATTTACTGAGTGTCACTTAATGTTATTCTACATTATTCAAATCCTAAGAAAAAAAGACTGCATTAGTATATTTTTATTAATGCAATCTTACAAATATTCATAATGTACATAAATAGAAAAACATATACAGATATATATATATATATATATATACATCTACACACATGCATATATATATATATATATATATATATATATATATATATATATATATGTATATATATATATATATATATATATATATATATATATATATATATATATATATATATATATATATATATACACACATATATATATAATATATATATATATATATATATATATATATAATAAATATAGATATAATATATACATATATATATACATATACATATATAGATTTATATGCCGTCAAACAAATAGAGATAATGTAAATCATTTAGGATATACCAAAGAGATACATACCCGTAATAATTTACATGCTGGAAATTACATAATTGAAATGCTACAGAAAATTTATACAATGAATTACTCTTTATAATAATCTTATCTGATTTGAGTCGATTCCGGCAATGAAAGAGGACAGAAATATGCATGTTTCTTTTCACTCCTTTGGGATTAAACCTATTTTCATGTAAATTCAAGTTGTCGAAATGGCGTATCGCATACATCAGAGTTTTACTGAGATAAATAGTATTACAGGGGTAGTACATCGCTTAATGTGATTGCTAGAAATGACTGAGATGCTTAAAATTTCAGACATATTTATGCGAATTCCTTTTATATATGAAATATTCATTTATTTGAATGTCCTAAATACTCTTTTACTAGAAAATAAAGCGTACATAATGAATAGCAAACAACACTACAACTGAGAATAATTATTGATGTTATCAACAAATTCTGACTAAATCTATGTTAAATAGTAGAGTAGAAGCAATTAGTAGTGTAAATAAACAGTTTGTAATGTATACAGTGAGATATTTCCTTAGTGTCACTTAATGTTATTCTACACTATTCAAATCGTAAGGAAAAAGACGGCATTAGTATATTTTTATTAATGCAATCTTACAAATATTCATAATGTACATAAATAGAAAACATATACAGATATTTATATATATACAACTACATATATACATATATATGTGTATGTATATATATATATATATTATATATATATATATATATATAAATATATATATATATATAAATATATATATATATAT
>CM063501.1:55074392-55079392 GCA_032207245.1 Pardosa pseudoannulata | reverse complement strand
GGCCACAGTATGGTGGCCATGTATTCCGTTCGTCATACTAAGTCTACCGATAAATGCAACATGTAGCCTTTTAAATACAAGTTCAACGGCTGCTTAACGTCAAGTTTACAATAAATTATTTTAAGTTTAATACTAACAAATTATTTATAAGTTCTGCTGTGAAGTTAATTCTTAGAAATAATGATGATAAAATAAGGGTATTTTTTTAACAATGTTTAGTATTTGCTCTTGAAGCTGAATATCCACGCAGCTATATAAAATGTATCATTTGTAATCAATAAAATTTAAATTATTTAAAAAATTTAAAACATGAGATAAACTAATAACAATAACCCTGTTTTTATACTGTCGAATGACTTGTCATGACTGTTAGGAGGGTTTATAATGGTTTTCTTCTCTATTATGATGTTCAATAATTTTTTAAGGTTATGTAGATTTTAAATTCTGTAGGTGGTTGTAGATATCCTAGGGTGTTAGAAGGGTTTACCTTGGCATTGAAACATTTTTAATCAGGAAGGGGAAGGGGTTTGTTCACACCCCTCCTTGATCATATTAGGGATTCGCTCCAAGGATATAAATATATATATATATATATATATATATATATATATATATATATATATATATATATATATATATATAAATATATATATATATATATATATATATATATATATATATATATATATATATATATATAAATATATATATATATATATATATATATATATATGTATATATATATATATATATATATATATACATATATATATATATATATATATATATATATATATATATATATATATATATATATATATATATATATATATATATATATATATATATATATATATATATATATATATATATATATATATATATATATATATATATATATATATATATATATATATATATATTATATATATATATATATATATATATATATATATATATATATATATATATATATATATATATATATATATATATGTATATATATATATATATATATATACATATATATATATATATATATATATATGTATATATATATGTATATATATATATATACATATACATATATATATATATATATATATATATATATAATATATATATATATATATATATAAATATATATATATATATATATATATATATATATATATATATATATATACTTAGTCAGACATAAGGATATTTGATCTTTTATAAGTAGTAATATTCAAAAGAAAATTATCCCACTATCTTAGTCTTTTAGCTTCTAAAAGTGTTATGTAACTAATTAAATGCATTATAAATAAAAACAACAACTGCAGGAAAGAGTATCCTATTTTAATCGAAAGCTATATATAATGAAGATAAATAGATTCCAAAATTGAAAAGAAAGTCTCGAATATTTCCATTATTTTTGAAGACTCCCTTTAAAACTACTCAAAATCTCACTTAAAACATGAAAGACGAAATATTTTTTTTCCTCCTTCCTAAAGAGTGCTTAGATACTTCCTTTAGTGAAGAAAAGAAGAAATTTTTCATTATCTTAAATTCGCATATCAATTGTTCCAAAAGGCTTTGTAAGTGCAATGATCCTCGTCTAATGGATCAAAATGCAATTTATCATCACTTTCTTGTAAAATCTTGATTCCCTTCCTGTTGAAGAAAAATGAGAGGTGTCTGAGTGATTTAAATTATTGATTTATTGCTCCCTACTATCTGTACAGAAAACTTTAAATTAAAAAAAATGTGTATTAATTTCACTCATGGCTTGCATCAAAGTGCTTTCAGCGAAAAAGAATATTATTATTTAAAAATATCATTAAACTGTCTGGATAAGGTTCATTACATTTAGAAGATAGAAAATTTTAAAGCTTGCGATTTGCGTTTTAAAGGTATACATCCAAGCATTGTCAATACAGGCTCTGTCAATACAAGTCTTTACTACGTACTGTTGTATTTATTACGGAAACTATGATTTAGTTTCGCATACTTACCTTAACCCCTTGTTGCACAATTTCTTTTTCAGAAACGCAGGGTAAAAAAAATTAATTTTTAATGTGAAAAAGACAATTTAGAACGTTGTCTTGCCAAGAAAATTTAAAAAATACAAAAATAATCCAAATTTGAGTGCATTTTATATTTATACATTTGGTATGATTTCTAATTTTTTAAACATTATTATTATTGTCGAAAGATTATATTGTTCAATTGGTAGGCAGTCTACCAACTGACATTACCATGTGTCATTCCTTGATGCGTAGGTTTTAAATATGAAACCCTTATGTTTCATATCTCACGAATAAAGTATATAAAGTTACTCCTCGAGTCAAGGATGTATTTAGAGCCATAGATTAATAATAAAATAATATTTTATTAACAATAATATTATATTTTACATTATATTTTAGTAAAATATATATTGAAAAATGAGCAAATCAGAATCTGAATATGAATACGCTGTAGGAAAGCGATTCACGACGAAAAGATAAGTCGTTAGTGATAACAATAATATTTATATATATATATATATATATATATAAATATATTATATATATATATATATATATAAATATATATATATATATATATATATATATATATATATATATATAGAATATATATATATATATTATATATATATATATATATATATATATATATATATATATATAAATATATATATATATATTATATATATATATATATATATATATATATATATATATATATATATATATATATATATATATATATATATATATATATATATATATATATATATATATATATATATATATATATATATATATATATATATATATATATATATATATATATATATATATATATATATATATATATATATATATATATATATATAGACTATATATATGTAAGTGTTTTAGCTTACAATCCCATGTAAAAGATAAATAGAGAAAAACGATTGGTTTTTTTTTTTCTGCTTTCGCATTGTTATTTTCAATTCTGGATAGCATTCGAGTGTGAAAAATTATAGTTGTTGCAATTTAGAGTCACAATTTACAAACCTAACTTCTTTTAATCAACAAAAGTATACTTGAATAAAACTTTATATATAATAGTTAGATCATTACAGGGTATAATATATTTTTAATTGTACCAAAGAGCTAATTAATTTGTAATAAATACGATGGTTTATTATTAATAACTAACATATACCCCGTCATATGAAGGGATTAGTATTTTTTTTATTTTCAAGAAATGCAAAGTACCGTAGGAGGCAGGTAAAATAATGGTTTGGTTTTTGGCTGAGAATTATCTGGTGCAATCTCAATAATTTGTTTATCATCATACTGCTCTAAAGTTTCCCGATACTGTGAATGCTGTTTAGAAACACATTCATTTAGAAAGATAATTCAAAGTTTTCTTAACTACATCGAAATTATCTTTAAGTTCTTCCCATTTTTTGCCACAGTAGTTAATGGAAGTAAAGGAATGAAAATATCATTTCTACTACACCCTGGTTGTATATTGAATTTGTTGTTAATACCTGTGATAAAATTTTCATTGCAATAAAAATTATATATGGTTAAATTTAAAATTATCACATATGTATCTAATCTATTATTTAAACCAAATATGAAAGGAAATTTTTTACATATTACCTAAATTCAGTTATAAAACGTATGAAAAAATGTAACGATATTTAAGTAATTTAATGTAAGAAATGATTAACTGAAATGGTTAAAGAAAGAATATGTCATAATGCTAGAAAAAATTGTTATTTTTACCTATTTATTTTGCGTCAAATTAATAAATTTAATCGCTTGGTCTTATCCTATGAAAATAGGGCTTAAAATAATGGCATTAAATACTAGAAAAGGAGGGAAGGGGGGATTTCGAACGTTGCTAACCCTAACTCATCGAGAATCTAATATGAATGCCTCTATTTATTCCAGGTCCAACAGCTTCATAAATTCTAGGACAGACGGACAAATAACTTATAAAATATTATTATATAGGGGATGGGTGGTTTGGTAAATAGTTTCAAATTGCTTAAGTTAGTATTTTGGAAATAATGAAATAGTTTTAAAATAAGATGCAATATCTATTACAAATTATAAGAAACACAGATATAAAAAAATTAAACATATGTAAATGAACATATCTTAAAACATTTTCTCAAATTAATTCTAAAAATTCTAAGGAAATTAGAATTTAAAATTAACACAGTGCAAATACAATTCAAATCACTGATCGGAAAGAGAAGTAAATGTAAAATATAAAATTAGTAGGAAATACATTATTTACAGAAATATCCTTATCAAGGTGTAAAAACTAACGAAACAGAAACACCCAAAAAATTGTCATCGAAAAATTGTTCAAATTTTACAAGAATGGTTTATTGGAAAATATTAAGTGTTTCAGATAGAGTTTACTTGAGTAACTTTTTTTAATGTTCAAATTTTAGAAAATATCTCGGTAAATGCTAATACCGTTACCTGTAACCATACCATTTTTAAACATTTTTTATGTTTTTGTGTCTTACCTGTTTATACATTATTTCAAAAACACCTTCAGTTCCTAAGCAGTTTTGAGGATACACGGGTTTTATAAACAACTTGTATTGTGAAGTTTTGATGAAAACATTTTAAACTATAAAAAGTAATAAATTCTGTAAATATTTGCCAGCTTTTATTTTAGTGCACGTTATTAGCAGCAAACAATCTATTCATGTTTTATATTTTGTATTTACTATTATATTTTTATTTTCAAATTGAATTAAAAGTTTTTTTAATAGTTACTTTAATAAAAACCTATTTATATGTTTCATGCATAAAATCTTCAATGTTTGTTTTAAATCGTTTAAAATTTTAACAAACAAAAACTACCATCTTATTGTTTCTGCAGAGGTGTTTTAGAGTGTTTTTTCTATGGTAATTATTTATTTTAGTAGTATTTCAGGAAAACAAGATTAAGGCGATGGTAGACTTTCAAATTGGCTAAAATGGACCAAA
>CM063501.1:55034392-55069392 GCA_032207245.1 Pardosa pseudoannulata | reverse complement strand
AATATGTTTAAATATTGTAAGGAGGATATTTACAGCGATTACATGTCGATGAAGTTTAGAATGCATAGTTTAGAATAACAAAGCAAAGGTTAAATTAAGAAGGGCATTAATTTGAAATTGTAACTAAAAATAGATTAAAAGCATTTTATAATTATTAACATGGATAATAAAAACTATTTAAATACAGAAAACTAAAATGACTTGATAAAAATGCTGGTGCATGTTTACATATTTTATAATAAAATTTATATATTTTTATGTATTTCTTTTCTATATTATAAACTTAATTGAAGTATGTTTAAATATTGTGAGGAGGATATTTAGAGCGATTATATGTCGATGAAGTTTAGAATGCTTAGTTTAGAATAACATACCAAAGGTTAAATTAAGAATTGCATTCATTAGAAACTGAAACTAAAAATAGATTATGTTATAATTATTTACATGGCTAATATAAATTATTTAAATACAGAAAACTAAAATGACTTGATATAAATGCTGGTGCATGTTTACATATTTTATAATAAAATTTATATTTCTTTATGTATTTCTTTTCTATATTATAAACTTAATTGAAATATGTTTAAATATTGTGAGGAGGATGTATTTAGAGTTCTGATATGTCGATCAAATTTAGAATGCTTAGTTTCGGATAACAAAGTGAACTTTCAATTAAGAATTGAACTGATTATAATATTTAAGTAAAATATATTAAAGACCTTTAGAGTTATTTACATGGCTAACACGCATTATTTAAAATGCAGAAAAATAAAATGACATGCTTTAAATACTGAATGGAATTTCACCACATTAATGCATGCATTTATTTTATCGTATAGAATTTACAGTTCTGTACGTTTGAACATTTTGAGTGAATTTATTCAGAATATACTTAAATATTAGGATATTAAATTATCTATTGCAAATGCTTAATTGTCTCATATGTAATGAAAAGATGTTAGGTATTCTAAGAATTTTAAAATTATTTATACTAAAATGTATGCATATAATAGGCTTTGGAAAGATATAGTTTATAACTATGACATTTTAAAAGATGAACTTACTCAATTATAAGTTTATTGATAATACATTTACTACCTCTAAAGGTAATTTTAATAGTATTTCCGTCTACTTAATAGTACTTGGTTTTCTAAGAAAAACTTTTTAGTTTAACTCATTGTGAAATTAACGCAAGTAAAAATTATTATTATTGAACAATCTTCTTTATAAGCAATGAGTAGAGTTAATAACAACATTTTGTTTACTCCAGAATATTATTAAAATATGGATAACTTTGTTTTATATGACATTGCTTCGGTAAACATCAAGATGTGAATTTGTATTTCAACCCTTTAAGTAAGCATTGTAACCCTGATTTATCTGATACACGTAAAAACATCTACACCAATACATACACACATATTATTGTACACGAACACACACATATATGTGTGCTTGTCTGTATTTGCAGAATGACCGCATAATTTGCCAAACTTAAGTTATTCGTGATGGCTCACCATAAATCCCGATGTTGATGCTCCGTTTTGATTACTCTCAAGAGAAAGATATTTTCTTTTGGTGTAGCACTTTTCACACAATTTCCAAACTCCCAGCTAGAGGTCATCCACATTCATAGACTTACTATAAACAGATCTCGCTCAAAAAGTCCGCTGAGTTCCAGCTACGCACTCTGACCAGTAAGTCATAATTTGCACTGTACGTTATGTCGTTAAAGGAAGGTAGTCAAAAAGTAACTTTTTTCCCTTTTTTGTCTCAAAGTTTGCCACAGATTTTTGCGGGCTTTGTAGGTAACCCATTAATGGTTTAGATAATGTAATAAGACATATCGACCTTAAGCAAAACAATAAAAATATACATTTATACTGTACATGATACCTTTTAAAAACCTTTTATGTACAAATCTAATATATTATGTATTTTGATGCCATTTTAACTATTATTTAAAGTAAATCTATGAGATAGAATTTGAAACTGTTTATATATAAAAGATAAGTGGATATAAGATTGTTTATTTCCTTGTTACTTATACCAACTCACACGGTTTGGTATAGACACTAAGATGTTTGGGGAAACATTTTTAAATATCTTAAGCATTTTTTATTATAATCACATTAGTCTATGTAATATCACAATATAATTTGTCATTCCATAGGAGCCACAACTCAGTTTTTTTTATGGTACCTTCATCATATCTATGCTTCTTTTACTTCTTATGCTTCTCTCTTTCAAATCAACGGTTAGAGATAATTAAAAAATGTTTTCTTTTTAGTGATAAAATTTTCTTTTAACTCTAAAATTGCAAGCGAGTTCCTAGGGTGCCTTGTTGAGTCACAGGATTTCTTCAGGGTGGTTCAGGAGAGGTTGTTGTTCTTGTTTTGCATGTCACCTGGACAAACCAAGCATGAATGTGCCTGCAGACTCTCGTATTAAGGTCAAGCGGTGTACTTTCGTTTTAATGAGCACCATTAAGATGAAAGAACGACTTCGCTTAAGTAGGTCATCGTAATTTTGAAGCAGGGACCAAGCAGAAGAGTCATAAACTTGGCCTGCTGCTCCAGAGGTATTAATTGAGAATTTGGAGAACATTGTGACCACGAACATATTTTACGTGCCCCAGTCACCTTTAACGAACACAGCGAATCTTAGGCCGGCTCGGGTTCCGAACCCGCACCCTCTCAGTTATTCTCAGGAGAGGTTTGAAATGTATTTGAAAAGTTGGACCACAGCTGATGTTTACCCGTAGCCTCAAAGTAGTCTAGATATTTGTACTAGGTCCACACAATGACAACTATGGGGAGGGGCTGTTGAAATTTTCTTCCGCTTATTTAGCGAAAGATCATTTAGGAGTGTAGAGGATGTTCTATCAGTGCTGATTCCACCATCGAGGGCTTAAGTTCTGAATGGACATCTAGTTCCTAAACAAAATTTGTCTCATGCAGTGGTTTCAAAAATAATATTTTACATTACTCTTATATTCTACCTTCGCATCGGACGGAAAATTAGCTCACAGAGACACATCAAACGTTTTTTTTCACCTTATGGAGTAACTTTGTATATTCTACCTAGTAACATTATTCATGTGCACTATCGAGAACCAACGTTTGAGGTGTAACGGTATTTTTGAAGCCTACATTGGTGAATCCTAAAGATGGATTTATATTAATGTGAAACAGGAATAGATGGTATAGTAGAAGACTAGATCGATCATAGAATATAAGTGTTATAACCTATGTAATAATAGCCTAAGTTATATGTCTCGAATTTTTGAAACAGTTGGACCTGTAATGGAGAGAGGGATTCATATAAGATTTCTGATGAGTTAGGATTAGCAAAATTCAAAGCGAGTAGAGTTTAAAATGAATAACCTTTAGTTAGTACAATTGTAAAATGAAACAGTATTTATTAAATATAAAAAGGGAAATGGTTCCCCACACGTTCATTCGAATAGTTGGGGGAGGAGCATGTTTATTTCAATCGCTTTATATCTTATGTTTGAAACACATTCTTATAGCAGCGAAACATAATGACTTGTAATCGAAATCTTCAATCTCAAAGATGTCTTTGATTCAATAAGTATACCTTGATTTATAGGGGACGTTCAAACAGTCCCAACGCTGATCGCTGTATCACTAATCTAGATAGTTTTTTGTTTGGGATTTAACTGTAGCTATTTGGCACCGCTTTCCGAGCATAGCTGTTGAACTTCGACAAACTTCGGAAGATTTTCCCGAACATACATATTGGAACCAATTACATTCCCCGAAGGTCAACTATCTTTCTAAATGAATTCAGTGTAAATCTAAACTGCATTCCCAGTACTGGATACTTTAGAGGAGTATGGAGGCAAACAAATTATAGATAATTCTCAGCCAAAACCCAAAATAATTTTTTTTGCCTTCGGAACCGGAGTTCGTGGGTTCGAATCCCACAGTGGCATGGATGTTCGTAGCCGTTCGGAATCGGCTTTTAGCTGTAGGTCCCAGTCTCATTAGCCCTCGTGTTGCAAATAGTAGACCGTAGCACTCCAAACCAAACCACACCAAACCAAACCAAACCAAACGCAAAATATTTTTTTTAAATAATTATTTACAAAAATATTTACAAATTATTTTGTACTCAACGGTAATTTCTAAATCTGGAAAATAAATATTTTAGTGATACCATCATATGTTTCTTACATTAACACATGCAAAACATCTCTGAGATAATTCTCGTTTTAACAAACAAAAATTACCTGAAATTGTTTTTTGTTTTAATATACTATTTAAGCAGGGAATTTTTTCAGGGGAATAATTGCATTTAAAACTTTAGAAATTACAAATGCAGATGCAAAAAAATGCCAGACCTATAGTTTAAGTGGTAGATTAAGTGTAGATTTTATTAACGTTTATTTAAAAACAATAACTACTTTTAATTATACACTCTCGGGTTAACAGTTATATAACAACTTAAATTCTTCTAATTTTTGTGTTCTACATGTAAGAAATCTCAAAGTTTCTTTTTTGAAATGTAATTAAATTTATATATGTCTAGTGATTTGCATTCCCCAATGACTACACTAAATTGTATCCTGCTTATTTTGTAGCACAAAAGGGTGATTAATGTCACTAACATGAAACACAAATAAACACTAAATTTATTATAAAGTACTGTTTCCTGCCTCTAAATTTAACTTCGAATTAATGCAAATTGCATCAATTACAAACGCAGAGATATGAGTTTAATCGCAGTCGATTACAATGTTAATCAACCTAACTGCTCGTTTTGTGAATCCTGGCTCGTGATTTGCGGCGATAGTCGGACATTCTACTCTCATCTTGAATAGTTAATAAAATGTGCAATTCCAGTGATATACGCTTGCGGATTAGTTGCGCATTTTAATGCATTGTGACACTGCAGATTAATTCTAATAGCCTTCCCGGTTATTCACGGGTTGAGTTCCAGTGTTACACAGCACACAAAAGATTTTATCTACTCAAAAGAAAAGTAAGTATTCCGGATCGAAAATTAGGTCTAGGGCAATTTCCTTTAAATTGCATAATGTACAAATTTACAATGTTTATATCTTTTATTCCTTTCATTTATTATAAAATACTATTTATTTACTTATTAATTAAAGTAAAATCTTAATATTAAATGTACAATCACGTGTAGCGAAATTTGGAAATTAATCCATTTTATACAATAGGTATTTAGATAAAGTGGTTTATTTGCTTATCTATACAACAATTCATTACTTATCATGTATTAAAATCTCTCTGGGAAATTGCTATTTTATCAACAAATTACTGCATTGTTTGTAAATAAATAGCCTAATTATGATAAAATAATCAATAGATTTCTATACCACTACGACAATGTGTTGCATACGTCTAATATATATACTACTTGATACTTAAGTAAAATAAAATAGCTAATCGGTTTAATGCAAATTTTTCACTAATTTTAAATGTATATTCTTATACACAGGATATACATTTAAAATTAATGATCTGTTAAAAAATAGGAGGAAATATCTGTACAAATATCTGTACATACACATATCTGTTAAAAAATAGGAGGAAGATGATTAACTTTCATTATTTGTCTCACCCTTCTTTGTACACACACACACACACACACACACACCTATATATATATATATATATATATATATTATATATATATATATATATATATATATATATATATATATATATATATTATATATATATAATATATATATATATATATATATATATATATATATATATATGTATATTACATATATATATATATATTATATATAATATTTATATATATATATATATATATATATATATATATATAAGATATATATATTATATATATATATATATATATATATATATATATATATATGTATATATATATTTACACATGCATATATATATATATATATATACATATATATATATATATATGCATATATAAATATATATATATATATATATATATATATATATATATATATATATATATATATACAGAGAGAGAGAGACGGGGGTTGCGATAAACAGTCCAAAGTTATGGCAACAATTTTTCTTCTTAAAGATACCAGTCTGGTTGGAAAATGTGACATATACAGACGAAAGGACAATGTGTTAACTACATGTGTGGACAATTAATAGCACTGAACTATCTTAACACATAAATTTATTACGGTATTATACATGGCAATATGGCCTTCACGGTTCAAAAGAATGACATCATAGTACACATAATGTTGACATTACAAACCAGGACCTAACGACCTTCAAAGTAGTCCCTTATTATTGTCAGCACAGGGTATTATTTCCAACCGTTTCCAATAATTAACTGTGACATTTCATTGCATTTCCCTTTCGAAGAACGGCTATTTTGTTGTAAATGTGCTGCTCAACTTGGGTTGCTTCCATCTCGCCCGACACTCCCCAGCTGACTAATTTCATAGGCCTCGCTGCGCTGATACCGATTAACACAGAACCATCGGTTGTTCTGCATACACACTATGCATGCAGAGCTTCTACATGACATATATACGTTTGTGATCCGTTCTCATGTGTACAAGAATGAAAATAGCTTCCATGACTTTTGCCCCAGCCCTCGTATAAATATATTAATTAATATATGTAAATAAAGCTGCGAAATCAATATGTGGTCAATAGGAAGCTTTCTTATTGTTGTTTTAATTCCACGTGTTCAAACCAAGCAAGATTGAGCCAAAAGCTACTCGTATTAAGAGGCCGCTGGACTCAGAAAAAAACCTGTGCGCAGTGAAAACAACCCAAGAAATTGCAGGCTGCAGGAGGTAACTAGTTGAGCATTTCTGTCCAATCAGACAACTTTACATATTGACACCCCGTTATTTTTTACTTTTTAAAAATCCCTATTCCCCCTACTGCTTTCTGAAGTGCGCTAGATCTATATTTAGAACCCCCACTGTAAAAGAAGTTAGCAGGAGGGAAACGTAGCCTCCGGGAAAAGGTGTCACCCCTCTTTTATTCTGTAAGAGAGTGGAGATAGCATAAGTAAGCAATGTATGTTTTCGTCTGTGAATGGTAACAGAATAAGAGAAATAGTGAAGGCAAGTGCTTTTACTATGAGGCTGCTACAACTTTACTGGGTACTCTGGAAATCGTTTACTTCATACCTTTCCATGTGTAGGAAATGAGGTTAAAAACTCATAATTGTACAATTTCTGTGTAAAAAAGTCCTTTAAAACTTATAAAAATTGATAAAAGGTAAAATAATAATAATAATAGCATACAAAACGGTAAATGAATATTACGCCGAAATCTATAGCATTTTCTTATTTTAGTTATTTGTTTAAGGCACAGGAGCACATTTTGTTTTAATGAATAACACCAGGGTGAAAGAGCGACTGTTGATAGAGAGGGTGCTTATAATTTAGAAGCAGGGACAAAGCAGAAAACACAAAGACTTGGCTTACCACACCCAGAGGTATTGTGCAGGAACTTGGAGGGCATTGTGGCCACGAAAATGTGCTACATACCTAGGTCATCTTTAAAGAACAAGGCGTATGTTAGGCCGGCTCGAATTCCGAAATACAATCTTTGAGGTACGAGCCTTTGTCAATAGAGCTTTCGAGTGTTTGTGATGTAGGTTTTATTACAATACATAAAACCACCTAATACAACTTTTCTGAGGAAAAATCGTATACAACATAACCGATAAAGGGGCAAATAATAATTGTAATGCATTACACAGAGGAATTTTTTTAAATAATTCTTATTTAGTCAGTTTCACATTATTTTAGCTAATCCTTCATATTAAGAACTCATAATTTTCTATTAAATCTGAGACAACCGAATTTTTAATGATCTAAATAACTGGTGAAATTGAAAACTGTTAAATTAAATTTAATATTTTATTATAGAAAAAACAATTTTAATAAGTATAATGGCGTGTATATAGCACTCACTTCTAAACAATGTTACTGAAAGCATGAAATCTGAAACTTTAAGCATGTTGCTATTGGTATAATTGAATTATGAAGAAAAATAGTTTAAATCAAATTAAATTGCTTCTAAAATTTTTAACATTCTCTCTCTTTATATATATATATATATATATATATATATATATATATATATATATATATATATATATATATATATATATATATATATATATATATATATATATATATATATATATATATATATATATATATATATATATATATATATATATATATATATATATATATATATATATATATATATATATATATATATATATATATATATATATATATATATATATATATATATATATATATATATATATATATATATATATATATATATATATATATATATATATATATATATATATATATATATATATATATATATATATATATATATATATATATATATATATATATATATATATATATATATATATATATATATATGTATATATATATATATATATATATATATATATATATATATATATATATATATATATATATATGTATATATATATATATATATATATTATATATATATATATATATATATATATATATATATATATATATATATATATATATATATATATATATATATATATATATATATATATATATATATATATATATATATATATATATATATATATATATATATGTATATATATATATATATATATATATATATGTATATATGTATATATATATATATATATATATATATATATATATATATATATATATATATATATATATATATATATGTGTGTGTGTGTATATATATATATGTATATATATATATATATATATATATATATATATATATATATATATATATATATATATATATATATATATATATATATATATATATATATATATATATATATATATATATGTATATATATATATATATATATATATATATATATATAAATATATATATATATGTATTTATGTATTTATGTATGTATGTATGTATGTGTGTGTATGTGCGTGCGAGCATGTGCTCTTGTGTGTGAGTGTGAGGATGTGGATATACTCGAGAAATAGCCTCTCACTGATTATAATGGAAATTAGCCTCTATTATATGGATTGTCCGGTCTTAATGGGCAATTACAAGTCCTAATCGTAGAGCAGTCACAGCTACATTAAATAAATCTATTTCCAACTGTGTGGAACCTTGCATTTTTTTAGGGTAAAATTGAACAAGTCAAAAACGTCTAGAGCTTAGCATCGAATGCCACAAGGAAAATACATTGTTCCAAATGTCGAACCCAGTAGCGAGCGAAAGGCGTAATCTTTCCCATGTGTCCTAGAGATTATTCAGCGTTTTATGGGAGTCAAGGATGAACTTTGATCATTTAAGTTAGATCGATATTTCCATAGGCAATGATTTAGTTGTTGATGGTGTGAAACTTTTTTCTTGAAACAGCTGAAAAATGTGACCAGAGAACAGAAAATAAGCATTTATTCTAGCATCAGATTTCGGATATGGGTAAAAAAATAAATATAGGAGAAAGTTCTTGTGAATCTGATATTTTTCGGATGAGAAATTAAGTATTAAAGAGTAAGAAAGGTAAAAGAGGAATTTTAGATACATTATTTAGGTGTAATAATTTTGATATATTATATGCATATATTTGTATTTATATAAATATGTTTTTATAAACAAAAGTAATTTTTTCATTCTGATATATAAAATGAAAATAAAGATAAAATCATAAATGTTGATTATAACAAGCTTCTATTGAAATTTTCATAGCAAATTATAAATTAAAACTAATTTGAAACTATCATTACTTCTTAAACATTAAAAGCAATTTTAAAACTTGAAAACAAACGGAAATTCTTGTATGGAATAACGACTGCAATAGCTCACTTTTACAGCTTTTTTTAATTAAAATAACCTATTTTCGATGTCTGAAATGATAAATCTGATAATGCTAATATATCGATTATAATAAAACATTTCGATTATAAAAATATTGGTGCTTAATGCAGCTATTTAGCCGTATCCGAGACCAACATCTTCTCTCCCGTTCACTTTAAATAAAGCAATCGTGATTTTTGTAAACGCTTTATTCGGAGAAAGATAAAATACATTTACATGCCATGCCAAAAATCATTAGAAATCTACATTTTCATTTCAGAATGTAAATGAACTCTTCTTCTTCCAGGCTTTTTTTATGCTAGCCATTTAAGGCAAAGTTAATTAAAAAACTAAATTGAAACATAAAGGAAAGCACACGCTCCCCTTTTCCAATTAGGAAAACTTTCTTTAATACATTTTCATCTAACGGAATTTTCTCATACTTAAATTTATAGATAAATCTTTTCCAACTGATGATTATTTAAAATTAAGTTTTTAATAAGGAAATACAAACGTCAATTTAGAGATAAATTCGTTAATTTTTATGAAAATTAATCAATTTTTTGCCGAATAATATTAATTTGTTTCATTACTTGATATTTTAGTGTCTGTGTATATTGCGATTTCTCGATTTTGCATATAAATCTTAAGATTAAATTAGACAGTAAGATATAATGAAACAATTAAGCAATTTTTAGATTAATAAATTAGATCGCCTAGCAGTAAAAATCCCTTTAGATAATAATTTTGAAATATCATACATCCACAAGAAAAAAATATGGGGAAATAATTATTTGATTATCAGAATAGATTTTATATAAAGATGTAACATGTTATACCAACTGCTTTCCATTTTAGACTTTCTATTTATTAGAGAATTCACAGTTTAAATTAAATATATTTGTAGATTTTAGATTAATAAACTACATCGCCTAGCAGTAAAAATCCCTTTAGATATTAATTTTGAAATATCCTGCATCCAGAAGAAAAAATAAGGGGAAATAATTATTTGATTACAGCAATAGATATTATATAGCGTTGTAAAATGTTATACAAACTGTTTTCCACTTTTAAACTTTCTATTTATTAGAAAATTGACAGTTTAAATTAAATATATTTATCATATCTTGATTAATAGTAATATGTACAGATATTAATATATTATCGTATATAAATATATTTTTATAATAAAACGAACGTGTAAAATAATTCATAAAACGATAAATTATTTTTCTGTTATTAAATTAGATACTTTTGAACAGAAAATTATCTTTTCATCATAATTTGGGATAAGTACTACCATAAAAGTATATAAGATGAAATAATTATTTTTGAAATTCTCAATACTTTTTATGTAGATGTGTAAAATGATATTTTAATTGTGTCTTCTAATTTTTTTTAATTAGTGTAATTTTCAGTCTAAATTAAAAGTAATATATCTGTTATATTTCAATTAACTAAATGGTTTTTATGTAAGAAAAGTAAGCATGTTTGATTGCAATAATAGAAAAACTATACGAAATGATATTAATATTGAAATACGACATATTATGTAGTAGGGATAGATTATTTCATATGATTAATGAGGATTGCATGAGGAAAGCATAATATGAATTGTTATTTTGTGTTTTCTATATTTATCAAATATATACAGTATGTTACACACTGTGAGATCAGTATTATCTTCGAAAAAATGCCTCCAAAATTCAGGACCATTTTATACTCGAAATTTTTTATTTATAATCTCTAGTAGTCTTAACAGTTTAAATGCCAAATTAAGAAAGAATAGTTCCAATGACTTCAAATTTGGTTATTATATTAACTAAGAGAATATAAATACATTAAAATTTTAAAATTAGATGAAAAAAATTTTAAGGGTGTTTTTAGCCATGTTCCATTATTGGAACATTCGCGTGATTATTTTTTGCCTATTTTTAAAAGCTCATTATAATAGTTAATTAAAGTCTAATAATCATAACATCTTAATATTAACTGTTTTGTTTATTTATCTTTAAATAATGAGCAATTGATAAATATTATTACACTATAGAGTTTATGCAATATTGGTACCGGTTTTTTTCAATTCTGTTGGATCATCGAACTTAATCTTTTCTCAATTTTCCTACAGGGTTTTGAGTTTTATATTTTTTCTTCGACCTTGGACCTGGTTTCTGAAATTTCTCTTCATCTGGAGTACTTACATCTTTTTTTTAAAATGACGTTGACCATTCCACACACTTCGAATGGCTTATCAGCTTCTAAATTACTTTCATCAATATCGTCTTCATCCCTTATATCACCAGGTTCATTGGGTTCTAACTGGAAAATATCTACATTGTGTAAGGCGATTTAGATCAGTAATATAATTCATTAATTCATACAAGAAGTAAAATGATTGGGATCTAAATCTGATCTCATCGCACCTTTTGTAAAGGACAGAAAACCATAAAATATATTCAACGGGATTTTTTCGTCTTGTGCGGTAGTCTCGGGTGGGTTTCTGATCGTAGTCTCAGATTAGAATCCCGTCTCCGTACATAACACTAAATAAGAATGTAGCTTTGTGGAGTTATTTATGAGTCCCTAAGGGTCAATGCCCAATTTGAAAGGGCAAGTGTTTTCCACGTTGGCGGTTTCAAGGCGGGGTTAAGCAGAACAATTAAAATTTTATCCCGATTGGAAGAGAAGAAGGAAAAGGGAAAAAAGAAGAAATTAATATAAAATAAGAGAAGTCGAAAAAAGAAAAGATGTGTTCGAGAGTGAAGTCGAATCGTGGAGTCAAGTCCGACGGGAGGTGTTCGAGAGTGGAGTCGAATCATTTAGAGCAGATAGGTCAGAAGTCGGAGAAAACAACTGTGACAGTGAGACTTCGGCAGTCCAAGGAGAATAGCCTTGAGTTCTACAGAGACTCTTGAAACGTTTGAAACATTTGAGACTACCAGCAGTTTCTTGCGTCAAATATTACGGCCTCACCTACAAAATCAGAAGGAAGCCCTTGACCAGACCAACGGAAGATCCACATATACCCAATCCTTATTATCTCTCAACCAGCAGTATTCCTAGCACACCATATTAACTCACAAAGGTACCCTTTTTTACATATATTTGAAATTAAGATTAGGTCCTCTCTCTTAGCTATATATTTACCTAGTTGATGGAAAATTATTGTCAGACCTAAATTAGTGTAGCACCTAATTTGAAAGTGTTGATAAAGTAAATTTTATGAAGATAGAATCAGATTGTATGTATATAGATGTATATATATAATAAATTTACTTTTTTTATTTTTAGCTGATTTCAGTTACTTTCAATTTAGCTTTATAGTTTATTTTCTTATTTTTAAGTCTGTCTCTCAGAACCTGTGGTTGAATTTAGTACTTAAATATTTTACACACGCAACCAAATAATACTTAGTCTTTGTAACTAACTAAAATAAATACCACTATACATTTGATCACAGGTTAATACCCAAATATAAACGAGAGCTACACGACATACATCTTCCAAATCAAAATCCGAAGGAGCGTCTAGAAAAATCACAACAGCTTGTATTGTAAGGTATCTTCCAGAAATACTGTTAACTTTATAAAAACTTTATAAATGAAACACATAAAACACACATGCAACTTTTCCACTGCCATCAAACAGAACTAATAAGAAAAATTCATAGGTAGCTAATAATTATTTCAGCAAACATATGCAATAAGACACCTTTTATGTGAAATTGCACTTGTCTCCAAAGGCACAGGTGAAAGCCCTCCCCCCTCCCCAACACACACATGTTCAGCCACCTTATCAAAAAGAATTTCTTTTTATTGTTATGACTTTACTAAAGTGAACATCAATGTCAAGTGGCAATATTATAATCCTTTCGAAGTATTGCAGCTTTATCTATTTATTTTCTTTAGAAAAGTTGCTATTTTTATCTGAATGCAAAAGAAAATAATGTTTGCAATACCATGCAATGCTTTGACATAAATGAAAAATGAACCTTTGAAACGACAATGTTCCAATAATGGAATAGAGACGTAAAAACGTAAATTTTACCTTTTAAATTAAAAAATAAAATTTTGCATTTGTTGTATTCCCTTAAAATATGTTGTCTAATGATATATTTTAAAGTATTTTGTTTTCCATTTAATCTTGAAGTTCAGTAAATTTAATAATATGGGAGAGTAAAATTGACAAATTATAGTAATATTCAAAAAACTGTAAAAAATTAAATAATTATCTAAACAAAATAAAACTTATTGTAAAAAATACTTTATAATATGTTCCATTATGTGTAAAAGAGATATAAGATTTTTTTAATGTGAATATTGTATTTTAAAAATCATGTTCCATTATTGGAAAAATCATGTTCCATAAAAATGTAAAAATCATGTTATTAAAAATCATGTTCTATTGGCTGGTAAACGGTTAAAAACGGCCATATATTCGATGCTAGAGGAAACATATCTATATTTGGCTACACAGAGATTGCTGTTATTCCAATAGGACTTACATAACATATGTAACCTCTTGAAGTCTCAATAAAGAAACCATTTAAAGTGTATATGAGACAGGAATGGAAAAATGGAAGATGAGTGAAGCTCAACACAAAATCATGGAAAATGGGAGCTTTAAAAGAAACTACAATCAAATAAGTGGGCCAGTGGATAAAACAATCGTTATATGAGAGAAGTCATTATTGTTAAATATTTCGCTTTCGATGACAGTGAAGACATCTTGTATATAAAGAGGGCTATGATCATGTGACAGAGGGAAAAAAAAGGGAAGAAAGATCAGATGACTATTTTCAGGGATATTTATTAAAGGTAAATTCGGTTTTATAAACTGTTTGGCTTAGCCTAGCTTAATCTAATACGAAAAATAGTATTAATGTTATTTTTAAAAAAATCTTTAAAATTAAGTTACAACTTGTAGTCTTTAAATTACAGTAGTTTTATTTAATATTCGAGTATTTTAGCGATTAATATTTGAGATTCGATGCCTCATCCTCACAAATGTATCAGTGATGAAAGAGTATGTGCGAACTACACTGTAACTCTGAGCAGAATGGGGTCTCCAATGGTCTCCAAGTAAAGAAGGTGGAAGAAACTCAAAAAAGAAGGTAGTGTGAAATATGGCTCACTACATCTCTAATAATCTAGCATAATATATCTATATGGATACATTTTA
Organism: Pardosa pseudoannulata; assembly: GCA_032207245.1. NCBI lineage: Eukaryota > Metazoa > Arthropoda > Arachnida > Araneae > Lycosidae > Pardosa > Pardosa pseudoannulata. The sequence continues at coordinate 55,054,318 of CM063501.1, read as the reverse complement.
TAGTGTTAAAGTTTGAGTAATTTCAGAACTGCAAATTTCTGTATGCAGACTCAAACTTTAGGATATTTGTTTTTGCATAGCATAATTGGTGTTACTTTCTTATTAAGAGATGCATTTTAAAAGCTTGAAATCAATAGTAGAAGATTAATTAGTTCTATTAAAAGATATATTCATCTGCTAAATGTATTTTTTTAATTTTAAGAATTTTCTCTTTCAACATCATGTTAGATATTTAATGTTGATTAAATAAATGCTAATTATACATTTCTTTTGACATTTTACATGGTGATCAATGATTATTTATACCCTGGGTCTTAATAGACCTAAGTCCGCACACTATTACAGGTGATTAAGTATTATCAATTTGAGAAATAAAACTTTAATCGATTAAAGATTTCCGTATTTACAAAATATTACAAAATTGATGTCAGAACAAAATATGTTTACAGTAATAACATATATTGATATTTTTCTGCATTTTGCAGCTACTTTGTCTTTACAATCTTCACAACTGCATGAATTTATACAAATGCAGTGTCGTTCAATATAAATTCCAGTGATACATTCCCTAGTAGAAATTATTATATGGTAATCAGGTTTGATTTTGGAGATAACGAAAGCTATGTAGGAATAATCGCTACTGAACGACCAGCTTATCGCTTTAAAAGGATAAATGTTAATGAGTGCCAGTGTAATATAAGTGGACATGTAAACCCATTAAAACACTTGAAACTATCACATTATGATTACATTCAAATAAGCGCCCTTCTTGTAAAGTGAAAGTCTAACTATAAAATGCAGAAAATAACTAGGTAAGTGCACTGAATTCAACTAACTTCTCTGCAGAAATTTCTTCGGAGACAGAGCTATGTTTAGTTTCATTCTGAGTTATATGTGTAATAAATATAGTAAATTAAAAGTGTACTACGTATGTCTTCATGACTATTCAATTTTAACGTTAGAATGATTATTAATTTTAAAATAAATAAATAGCTTAAAAATATAAAATATATTTTTTTATTATTATTTTCAAATGGCTTTGTACAATATGAAGTAATTACATCATTAGTATGCAGAATCATTTGATCGTGCAGAGAAGGTACTACAAATCATATCAACACTAATATATTGTGAACTGTTCTCGGATTCCCTCACATTTTGTTACATTTTCTTATGCAAGCATAAGCTGACAGACATGCATTATTATTTTTTAATAGAACAAACATTAACCCTTTCGAAGGCCGTGAGAAGATTACTTCCCATCTACATGATCTTAAAATAAACCGTGGGAAGAGCAAAACCCATTATAATATATTGGCCCTGCTGTTATAACGATGGGAAGACTGATTCCCGCTTTAGTTTGTGTTGCCATATATTATTTGATCAACTGAATATAACTAGCACTTCTGCTTTGAAAAGTTTGAAAACATTATGCGAGAAATAAAAGGCCCACGAAAGGGTTAAGACGTTGTTCTATTTCTACTTTATTTACAATAAAAGTAACTTTCGACTATCCCTACCTAAAAATTTATATTTTAATGGAAGCTGCTGTAAAATATACATTAATTGTTAATGGTTAATTTCAAAGTAAACATTTCATCAGCAATGCAAGCAAATATAGGGTGTCTAGCATATTGCTGAAAAAAATTGTATTACACACCAGTTGATGATATAGTGTTTCTATTATAAATTGCAAACGTATCTTCATTTACAATAATATTCTAACTGGCAGCACATTATGGTTCACGATTAATGTATCTCTATAATTCTTTCCTTAGCAGTTGCTTCCAATTCGTTGTTGCTCTAGCAACGCCATGAAAGGTTACCCATCACACATAGATGTATATCAAAGAAATTGGCCTCCTACACTTGGATCAATCATAATCACGCCTACGTAGAAAATACAATTATAAAAGTTTTTACATCCCTTCCCAATATTTCTGGTCAAAAACAGATCAGGTTTGAGAGGAAAAACTATTCATCTTACTATTTAATCTTTAGAACTGGCTATTTTTAGAATCAAATGCCCGATCTGATATTGTTTGAGCACTATTTTTGGAACAAGTTCTTCAATACCTAGGTAGATTAGTACTCGTATCATGCACTAGTACTAGTTCACGGCGAAACATACCTATAATTATAAAATTACGGAGGAGGCATTTTGAACTGTTAATAATTATTATTTTCTGAAGCAACTATTGTGCTTTTAAATATGTTTACATTTTATTTATATTTCTCACTTTCTTTACAATTAAATAAAGTTTAACGAATTACATGACATAACATGTATGTGTTACTCCATTTCGAAGTAATGGAATATCTAAATTGGGCACTCTTGTAGTTTTTGACATAAATTTTATTTGGCAATAAAGTGTCTGCTTTTAGATTGGAAAAGAAATAAAATATCTGTAAACATAAAAACAATTAAAGGGTAAAAATAAGAGAGGAAAATAAAAATCACTGTGATTATTATCTACGACAATATGTTAATGTGATAAATCATTTTCTACTTAGCTAGTTGTTTATTTACGACTTTACGAAATCTTGAGACAAATCGTAGCAGTAAAAACAACAAGTAGACTAAGGTTCAGTGTTTCTTTATTTATAACATTTTAATACATCTGAATCCTGGTACCTCTGGGGTTGCACTCTTCACTCTTTAAAGGTCCAAAATTTAATCCTAGAGTTCGTGGATTCAAGTCTCTTCTGGTATGGATTTTAGTAGCAATAGGTCCCAGAATAATTATCCCACGTATAGCAAAACATTATGTAGTTGATTTCCAAACCAAGGTTTTATCCTGACCCTGAACAGAAGGGACTGAACTTTCAGTAGGTAGATAAACTGAGGACGAAGTATGTTAGGGAAATTATCACTGGGAGTTCTGCTTTAGGTTGACTATCTAGCTGGGATATTTATTTCGTACCCTATAACTCAAGGGTCTAAGAAACGGAGATGAGAACTTTTCCTATGTTATGAGCCACCAAGAGGATTGTAGTGTCATGCAGTAATGGTATCTATTTAGAATAGCTCTACATTGGACTAATAGCCGATTACACGAGTTACTAATTAGTGGAACGTTGCATAAGTCATACACCTTAAGTGAATTCACGAATCAACCACAAATCTATTAAGAAAAATAATTTTTTACCAAAAATATTTAAAAATGTGTTTCTTATAAAGCAATCCAATATTATACAGATTTTTGATGTGTTACTAATTAGTGAAAGGTTGCATAAGTCACACACATTAAGTAAATTCACAATTCAACCACAAATCTATTAAGAAAAATAAGTTTTTACCAAAACCATATTACAAAATGTGTTTCTTATAAAGCAATCCAATATTATACAGACTTTTGATGTGTTACTAGTTAGTGAAAGGTTGCATAAGTTATGCACATTAAGTAAATTCACGAATCAACCACAAATATATTAAGAAAAATAATTTTTTACCAAAACCATATTAAAAAAATGTGTTTCTTATAAAGCAATCCAATATTATACAGATTTTTGATGAAAATAAGATAAAAAGGAAAAATATATAATAATACCACGACTATGATACTTACACCTAAAGTGCATCATGCATTGCTGGATCCCTATTTTAAATCAATAATAAAGGAACAATATATCATGACGCGTTTTTTCGAAATGGCTTTAAAATTATTGCAGAATGAATGCATAAAATGCCTTATATACCAATAAAATATTCACAATTTATGGAAGCTTATAATAAACAGAGAAACGTAGAAAGAAAGAAAGCAAAACTGACGAACGAAGGTGACCCCTTCCTCTTTGATAACCAATTTAAAATATTGACTGAGTAAATTCACCTTTTCATTGCCACCAGATTTACTATTTCTAGTGAGTTCATTAAATTATTAGGAGCAGAATCACTATTACAGCATTCTTCCTAATTTCTACACATGATGTCTCGTGAGTAAAAGAGGCGTACTTAATAATCAACAATAAATTTTGATATTTAGATCTTGCATATTTTATTCTTATTAGCACATTCTGTTAAAATACTAAAAGATTCAGTTTTACAATATAGGGTTACAAATGTTTCTTTAGTTATCGAGATACGTAATTATCATATTTATAATTATTAAGAGTATACAGACAATATACCCTAGTACTCTATATAAGTCAAACTAAAAAGTTTTATCTTTTTAAATTCCTTTTACTTCTCTTTAGAGGAGGACCAGAAATCTTCACTATTCTTATTGAACAGCTCAAACGGTAATAGCAGGAACATTTTCAGGCAGGAAGTTTGATTCAGGTCTTAATATGGCATTGAAACTCTTAGTTTTATGTCATCAAGTGAATTGGGTATTTTTACTTCATACATTTTTATAGCATATTACTACGAGAAATAGAAATAGTTTTTAATATCTTAGAATGAGTATAATTATCTAGTGTGTCACACCATAGAATGCAATTTTTACTAACATTAATATCCATTATTCTTTAGTGGCACAATATTTCATTTAAGTTTATATGCTTCAACAAAATATTATTAAATAACAAAATAAAATTTGAATTACACCCCATAGGCATTTATTACTGTCCTAATCCATTATTTACATCAACATTTTGCTTGGGGTTTTGATAAGTAAATATTAATAAATAATAAATATCAATTCATTAATTACATGAAGCAAAATTTATAAAATTAATGCCTCTATTTGAGCAAAATGATCTTTTCCCACATCTATGCCGGGCCTTTCTACTTATTGTCTAAACCAAAAAAATGATAAATTTCATTCCTGCAGTGGAATTCAAAACCATAAATTTTGTGCCCAAAGTCTATGCACTACCTTTACTTCTCTTTCTTTTACATCAACATTTTGCTTTTCGTCTAGTGTTTTGCTAAAAAATATTAAGTGAGAAATAATTCATTAATTACAAAAAAAATTTATAATGTTCAAGACTCACTCTACTGATTCGTATATTTTAAAGCTTCTTTCTTTATTTTTAATGTAATTTTTTTTTCTTTTACAACGGGTTATAAAGAAAATAGTAATATGTTATTCCACAGCTTTTATAAAAAAAATTGTCCCTGAAAGCGCTATTAAATGATGGCTGAATCGTAAATCCGTACATCCTTTAGTCGGTGGATCTAAATCTCATTTCTAGAATGGGTTTTTGGAATTGCTTTTGATCAGTAGGTCCCAGTATCTGTTGTCTTTGTGTAGCAAAAATGATGGCTGAATGGTAAATTCGTGCAAAGTTTAATCGGTGGATCCAAATCTCATTTCAATGAGTTTTTGTAATTGCTTTTGATCAGCAGGTTCCGTTTTCTTCGATAGCAAAATGATGGCTAAATGGTAAATTAGTGCATCCTAGAGACAGTGGATCCAATGTTATTCCTGAAGTATTTTCGGAATTCCATTTGATCAGTATATCCAGTATACTGTGTCTTCGTATAGCAAAAATAGTAATGGTAAATCAGTTTCCTTCATTATTCAAATCTCATTTCTAAATTTTCGAAATTCCCTTTGATCAGTAGATCCCAGTATACAGTGTCTTCGTGTAGCAAATGATGGCTTAATGATAAATTCGTGCATCCGAGGCTAAAGTCGGTGGATCCAAATCTCCTTTCTGAAGGGGATATTTGGAATTCCCTTTGATCAGTAGATCCCAGTATACATTGTGTTCGTGTAGCAATAATGATGACTGAATGGTAAATCCATCTAACCGGGGTTTAGTCGGTGGATCCAAATTACATTTCTAGAATGTAATTTTGGAATTGCTTTTGATCAGCAGGTCCCAGTATCCTTGTCTTCGTGTAGAAAAAATGATGGCTGAATGATAAATTCATGCATCCCCATACTGAAGTCGGTGGATCCAGATCTCGTTTCCGGAATGGATATCCGGAATTCCCTTTGATCAGCAGGTCTCAGTATCCGTTGTCTTAGTGTAGCAAAAATGGTGACTATATGGTAAATTTGTGCATCCGAGGCTAAAGTAGGTGGATCCAAATCTCGTTTCTGAAATGGATTTTAGGGATTCCCTTTGATCAGTAGGTCCCAGTATCCGTTGTCTTTGTAGCAAAAAATATCAGAACATATCCGTTGAAACAGAAACCAGAATACAACCGTTTACTCAAACCAGAATATATATATGTTCTTTTAGAAGTTTCCTATACTAGCAGAAAATTCTCAGAATGGCTATATAGTAACACACTAAAAACTATTCAGTATTTTTAAATTCAATTTAAAATATTCAATATTGATTCCAATTTACTTACATACTCTCACATTCAATTTTCGCATAACAATGAAATTCATACACTCTTAACGCATATAAAACATATATCTATCGATATAAATTACTTTCCATTTCAAAATTTAACACACAAAGCATTTAAAATTAATGATCACATCCCGTTATTTACAATCTAAATTACAGTAAACACAAACATAGTAATAATTAAATTCTAAAAGAAACAGAGATAGTTATCGATCGCCACACAAATGAGAGAATATATAAAAGATTGAGATGCTTAAATAACTTGAAAGTGTACCCTTGATAATCCCTATTAACGTATAAATACCATAAAACAGGATGTTTATAACACTGGGGGTATCTCTAAAAGCGATGATTCTAAATTACATCTTCCACCAGCAATTCAAGATATCTGTACACAGAAGAGCGACCATCAGCATGATTATTATAAGGTTCAGCTAGCGCACCGACCGATGGGGATCATTAACACTGTAATCGACTGTGCCTAAATATATTTCTGGAAATTCATGATAAACTTTATCTACTTAGCTGTTAAATTGGAGGCTGCGGTGGGAATTTCGTGTTATACTGACTGTTAGCATGACTGGTTACTAGTTTTATTCGGTAGTAAGGGTTTAAATTATGGCAATCATAGTATAGAGATTTGGGCCGCTTTTAGTTTAATATGAATCAAGTTCTGAATAAGCAATATTCAAAGTGTCAGCTACGAATTCTTTATTATAACTGAAAATGTTATAGTCCGATAATATAGTACCTAAATCCAATATATTTTTACATTATGCTATGGGAGAATATACAGTTGCGAACTTAACACTATGCTATGGGAGAATATACAATTGAGAGTTTTACACTGTGGATTGTAATGTCATCAGAACATTTATAATTTAATATTCAACCAAAATTTTCAATAGTACAGTATACGTTTCTATGTGCTGCTATAATTACATTTATAAAAATATTTAATATCAATTTCACTAAATCTATACTCTTTCATATTTAATTTCCGAAAAAATAAAGAAATTATTCCTATGGGCGATATAAAGATACATTCATATGAAAAACTAAACTTTTACATCTTAACGGTTACAAAAACAAAAAATATTGCCACGTATAAGTTTAATGTAGAACACAATAACACTCATAGGAAATAAAGGTAATCTAATTTATTAATTCATCTCAAAGTATTTAAAATTAATGATCCCGTTAGTTACAATCTAAATTACAATAAACACAAACATAGTAAAAATTAAATTATAAAAAAAATATAGTTATTCATCGCCACATTAATGAAAGAATATATAAAAGATTGAAATGTTTAAATAACTTGAAAGTGTACCATTGATAATCCATATTAACGTATAAATACCATAAAGCAGAATGTTTATAACACCGGTGGTATCTGTAAAAGCGATGATTCTAAATTGCATCTTCCACCAGCAATTCAAGATATCTATACACAGAAGAGAGTCCATCAGCATGATTATTATAAGGTTCAGCTAGATCACCGAGCGATGGGGATCATTAACACTGTAATCGACTGTGCCTAAATATATTTCTGAAAATTCATGATAAACTTTATCTACTTAGCTGTTAAATTGGAGGCTGCGGTGGGAATTTCGTGTTATACTGACTGTTAGCCTGACTGGCTACTAGTTTTATTCGGTAGTAAGGGTTTAAATTACTGGAATCATAGAGCATATCTTTGAGTCGCTTTTAGTTTAATATGAATCAAGTTCTGAATAAGAAATATCGGAAGTGTCAGCTAGAAATCCTTTATTATGACACAGAATGTTATAGTTCAATATTATAGTACATAATTTGAATATATTTTTACATTATGCTATAGGAGAAAATACAATTTATAGGGGTTTACACTGTGGATTGTAATGTCATCAGAATGTTTAAAATTTTATATATCAACAATATATTTACTAGTTCAGTATAAATTGCTATATTCCGCTATAATTACACTTACAAAAATGTTTAATATCCATTTCACTAAATCTACACTCTTTCATAATCATTTTCTGAAAAAAAAACTTAAAAAAACTATGCTTCGGAGTGATAGAAACATACATTCCTAAACAAAACCTAAATTTTACTTTTTAATGGTTTCAAAAATAAAAATTATTGTCAACCAGAGATTTAACGTAGAACACAATAAAACATACAAGAAATAAAGATAATCTTCTTTATTAACTCATCTCAAAGCATTTAAAATTAATGAATTAATGATCCCGTTATTTACAATCTAAATTACAGTAAACACAAACATAGTAATAATTGAATTAAAAAAAACGAAGATAGTTATTCATAAATACACTAATGAGAGAATGCATAAAAGATTGCGATACTCAAATAACTTGAAAGTCTACACTTAATAATGCATATTAACGTATAGAGACCATAAAACATGATGTTTATAACACCAGGAGTATCTCTAAAAGCGATGATTCTAAATTGCATCTTCCACCAGCAATTCAAGATATCTGTACACAGAAGAGAGTCCATCAGCATGATTATTATAAGGTTCAGCTAGCGCACCGAGCGATGGGGATCATTAACACTGTAATCGACTGTGCCTAAATATATTTCTGGAAATTCATGATAAACTTTATCTACTTAGCTGTTAAATTGGAGGCTGCGGTGGGAATTTCGTGTTATACAGACTGTTAGCCTGACTGGCTACTAGTTTTATTCGGTAGTAAGCATTTAAATTACGGGAATCAGAGAGCAGAGATTTGAGTCGCTTTTAGTTTAATTTGAATCAAGTACTGAATAAGCACTATTAGAAGTGTGAGATACGAATCCTTTATTATAACAGAAAATGTTATAGTGCAATATTATAGTACATAATTTTAATATATTTTGAAATTGTATTATGGGAGAAAATAGAATCTATGAATATATTTTACTGTACATTGTGATGTCATTAGAATGTTTAAAATTTAATATGCCAACAAATTTTTCACTATTTCAGTACATTTTTTTATGCTCTGCTATAATTACATTTACAAAAATGTTTAATATCTATTTCACTAATTCTACACTTTTTCATATTCATTTTCCGAAAAAATTTAGAAAATTACACTTTAGAGCGATATAAAGGTACATTCATATGCAAAACCTAAATTTTACTTTTTAACTGATTCAAAAATAAAAAATATTGTCAAAAAGAATTTTAATGTTGAACACAATAACACAGGAAATAAAGCTAATCTAATTTACTAGCTCATGTCAAAGTATTGAAAATTAATGTTTCATTTATTTACAATATAAATTACAGCAAACACATAGCAATAATTATATAATAAAAAAAAACTTAGTTACTCCTCGCCACACTAATGAGAGTATATATAAAAGATTGAGATGCTTAATTAACTTAAAAGTGAAACCTTGATAATCCATATTAACGTATAAATACCATACAACATGATATTTATAACACCGGGAGTATCTCTAAAAGCGATTATTCTAAATTGCCTCTTCCACCAGCAATGCAAGATATCTGTACACAGAAGAGCGACCATCAGCTTGATTATTATAAGTTTCACCTAGCGCACCGAGCGATGGGGATTATTAACACTGTAATCTACTGTGCCTAAATATATTTCTGGAAATTCATGATAAACTTTATCTACTTAGCTGTTAAATTGGAGGCTGCGGTGGGAATTTCGTGTTATACTGACTGTTAGCCTGACTGGCTACTAGTTTTATTTGGTAGTAAGAGTTTAAATTACAGCAATCATAGGGCAGAGCTTTGGGTCACTTTTAGTTTCATATGAATCAAGTTCTGAAGAAGGAGTATTGAAAGTGTTAGTTACGAATCCTTTATTATAACAGAAAAAGTTATTGTCCAATATTATAGTATATAATCCCTATATATTTTAACATCATGTTATGGGAGAAAATACATTTTAAGATTTTTTTACACTGTGGATTGTAATGTCACCAGAACGTTTGAAATTTAATACTAAACCAAAATTTTTAATAGTTTTATTGGACATTTGTTCTGTATATTTTTCTATGTGCAGCTATAATTACATTTACAAAAATTTTTAATATCTATTTCATTAAATCTATACTCTTTCATGGTTGATTTCCGAAACAATAAGAAAATTGTACCTCTGAGCGATATAAGATTTATTCATATGTAAAAAAAAAACTTTTACTTCTTAACTATTTCAAAAATAAAAAATATTGTCACGTAGAGGTTTAATGTAGAACACAATAACAAACACAGGAAATAAAGCTAATCTAATTTATTAATTCATCTCAAATAACTTAAAATTAAGGATCCCGTTATTTACAATCTAAATTACAGTAAACACAAACATAGTAATAATTAAATTCTAAAAAAACGAAGATAGTTATTCATCAATACACTAATGAGAGAATGCATAAAATATTGTGATGCTTAAATAACTTGAAAATGTACACTTGATAATCCATATTAACGTATAAATACCATAAAATATGATATTTATAACACCGGGAGTATCTCTAAAATCGATGATTCTAAATTGCATCTTCCACCAGAAATTCAAGATATCTGTACACAGAAGAGCGACCATCAGCATGATCATTATAAGGTTCACCTAGCGCACCGAGCGATGGGGATCATTAACACTGTAATCTACTGTGCCTAAATATATTTCTGGAAATTCATGATAAACTTTAACTACTTAGCTGTTAAATTGGAGGATGTGGTGGGCATTTCGTGTTATACTGACTGTTAGCATGACTGGCTACTAGTTTTATTCGGTAGCAAGAGTTTAAATTACATCGATCATAGAGAAGCGCTTTGGGTCGCTTTTAGTTTAATATGAATCAAGTTCTCAATAAGCAATATTGGAAGTGCCAGTTAAGATTCCTTTATTATAACACAAAATGTTATAGTCCAATATTATAGTACATGATCCTGATATATTTTTCAATTATGCTGTGGGAGAAAATACAATTTATGAAGATTTTTTACTCTACATTGTAATATCATCAGAACATTTAAAATTTAATATGAACTCAAAATTTTTACTAGTTTTGTACAGTTTTCTATGTGCGGCTATAATTAAGTTTACAATAATGATTAATATCTATTTCACTAAAAATATACTCTTTCGTATTCATTTTTGGAAAAAAATGAGAAAACTACTCCTTTGGGCAACATAAATATATATTCACATGCAAAACAAATATTTTACTATTTAACGGTTTCAAAAATAAAAAATATTGTCAATTAGAGATTTAATGAAGAACACAATAAGACACACTGAAAATTTAGATAAACTAATTTATTAACTCATTTCAAAGAATTTAAAATGAATGATCCTGTTATTCACAATCTAAATTAGAGTAAACAGAATCATAGCAAATTTAAATTCTAAAAAGGAACAAAGATAGTTATTCATCACAACACTAATGAGAGAATATATAAAACATTGAGATCCTTAAATAACTTGAAAGTGTACCCTTGATAATCCATATTAACGTATGAATATAATAAAACAGGATATTTATAACACCGGGAGTATCTCTAAAAGCAATGATTCTAAATTGCATCTTCCACCACCAATTCAAGATATCTGTACACAGAAGAGCGACCATCAGCATGATTATTATAAGGTTCACCTAGCGCACCGAGCGAGGGGGATCATTAACACTGTAATCTACTGTGCCTAAATATATTTCTGGAAATTCATGATAAACTTTATCTACTTAGCTGTTAAATTGGAGGCTGCGGTGGGAATTTCGTGTTATACTGACTGTTAGCATGACTGGCTACTAGTTTTATTCGGTAGCAAGGGTTTAAATTACATCGATCATAGACCAGAGCTTTGGGTCGCTTTTAGTTTAATAATAATCAATATCTGAATAAGAAATATTATTAGTGTCAACTACGAATCCTTTATTATAACAGAAAATGTTATAGTCCAATATTACAGTACATAACTCCTATATATTTTCGTATTATGCTTTGGGAGAATTTATAATCTATGAAGATTTTTTACTGCGACTTGTAATGTCATCAGAACATTTAAAATATAATATGCCTCCAAAATATACCCAATTTCAGTATATTTTCTTATATGTGTATAAAATTACATTTAAAAAATGTTTGATATCTCTTTCACTAAATCCATACAATTTCATATTCATTCCCCCCCAAAAAAAAAATAAAATAAGAAACTATGTTTGGGAGCGATATAAATATACATTTCTGAACAAAATCTAAATTTTACCTTTTAATGGTTTCAAAAATAAAAATTATTGTCAAGTAGAGGCTTAATGTAGAGCACAATAACACATACAGGAAATAAACATAGTTTAATTTATTAACTCATCTCAAACCATTTATAATTAATGATCCCTTCATTTGCAATCTAAATTACAATAAAAATAAACATAATAATAGTTAAATTACAAAAACACAAAGATAGTTATTCATATGTCCACTAATGAGATAGTATATAAAATATTAAGATGCTTAAATAACTTGAAAGTGTACCCTTGATAATCCCTATTAACTTATAAATACCATAAAACATGATGTTTATAAAACTGGGGGTATCTCTAAAAGCGATGATTCTAAATAGCATCTTCCACCAGCAATTCAAGATATCTGTACACAGAAGAGAGTCTATCAGCATGATTATTATAAGGTTCAGCTAGCGCACCGAGCGATGGGGATCATTAACACTGTAATCGACTGTGCCTAAATATATTTCTGGAAATTCATGATAAACTTTATCTACTTAGCTGTTAAATTGGAGGCTGCGGTGGGAATTTCGTGTTATACTGACTGTTAGCATGACTGGCTACTAGTTTTATTCGGTAGTAAGGGTTTAAATTACGGCAATCAGATAGCAGAGATTTTGGTCACTTTTAGTTTAATATGAATCAAGTTCTGAATAAGCAATGTTAGAAGTGTCAGCTACGAATCCTTTATCATAATAGAAAATGTTTTAGTCTAATATTATAGTACATAATTCCAATATAATTTTACATTATGCCATTGGAGAAAATACAATCTATGAAGATTTTATACTCGATATTATATTATCATCAGAACGTTTAAAATTTAATATGCCCCAAAATTTAAACTAGTACAGTATAGTTTTCTAAGTGCGGTTATAATTACATTTACAAAAATATTTAATATCTATTTAACTAAATCTATATACTCTTTCATATTCATTTTTCAAAAAAAAAAATAGAAAATTATGCCTCGGAGTAACAGAAATATATATTCACATACAAAACGGAAATTTTACTTTTTAACTGCGTCAAATATAAAAAATCCTGTAAAATAGAGGTTTAATGTAGAACACAATAACACACACGGGGAATAAAGTTAATCTAATATATTAACACATCTCAAAGCATTTAAAATAAATGATTCCGTTATTTTCAATCTAAATTACTGTAAACACAAACATAGTAATAAATAAATTCATAATGAAAACAAAAATAGTTATTCATCTCCATACTAATGAGCTATTATATAAAAGATTGAGATCCTTAAATAACTTGAAAGTGTAAGCTTGATAATCTATATTAACGTATAAATACCATAAAACAGGATACTTATAACACTGTGGGTAACTCTAAACCGATGATTCTAAATTACATCTTTCACAGCAATTCAAGATATCTGTACACAGTAGAGCGACCATCAGCATGATTATTTAAAGGTTCAGCTAGCCCACCGAGCGATGGGGATCATTAACACTGTAATGTACTGTCGCCTAAATATATTTCTGGAAATTCATGATAAACTTTATCTACTTAACTGTTAAATTGGAGGCTGCAGTGGGAATTTCGTGTTATACTGACTGTTAGCATGACTGGCTACTAGTTTTATTCGGTAGTAAGGGTTTAAATTACGGTAATCAGAGAGCAGAGATTTGGGTCACTTTTAATTTAATATGAATCAAGTTCTGAAATTGCAATATTGGAAGTGTCAGCTACGAATATAATGTTATAACAGAAAAATGTTATAGTTTAATATAATAGTACATAATCCCTATATATTTTCACATTATGCTATGGGAGAAAATACAATCTATGAAAAATGTTTACTGTATACGTCGATCTTTAACACTGTAATTGACTGTACTTAAATATACTTCTGAAATTTTATGCTAAACTTTATGTATTTAACTGTTACATTTTAGGGTGTTGTCTGAATTTTGTTTTATAATGAATGTTATGGGTCAACTTGTTTAAATTAAATAATAAATGTTTAAATTAAAGCAATCATAGAGTACAGCTTTGAGTTGTTTCTGATTTAATCTGAATCAAGTTCTGAATAACCAATATTGGATGTGTCAGTTATGAATCCGGTACTATAACAGAATATATGGTAAATCTAATATATTTGGACACTATTTTATGGGACAAATACCATCTATCAGGATTTTATGCTGTGTATCGCTCAGTTGGCAAAGGCAACTTTCTCGTAACTGAAGGGTCACGGGTTTGAAGCCTGAGCCAGCTTACGATCCTCAGTGTCCTTTAAAGTTGACTGGGGCACATAAAATAATGTTCGTGGTCACAATGTTCTCCAAGTTCTCAATGAATACCTCTGGGAGTGGCAGGTTAAGCCTAATGTTTTTCTGCTTGGTATCTGCTTCAAAATTATGAGGACCCACTTGAGCAAGAAGTCGTACTTTCACCCTTGAAGTGCTCTTTAAAACGACAGGCGCACCCTCTCGCCTTAATACTAAAGTAATGAGTAGCCTATGGTCGGAACGTTCTTGGTTTGACCAAATGGCACAAGAAAACAACAAAAACAACTGTAGATTGGAATATCCTCAAAACATTTAAAATGTTCATCTACCTTTAAAATATGTACTATCGATAGTATGTATGTCTATCTATGTGTGGCTATATTTGCATTTAAAAATTTTTAACATTGTTTTCACTAAATCTGTAATCTTTCCTATTCATTTTCTAAGAAAATTTGAAGAAATTGTGCTTTGGAACCATCGAAAGATACATTGTATGACATATTTATTTAATCGTTCAAGGATTTTTATTGTTAAAATACACTTAAAACCAGCGCTTCCGTTATTTACAATCTCTTAACAGTAAGTATAAAAATCGTACCGAATAATTTTCAAAAACTGCGGCATTATTCATTGTTATGCTAGTGGGAGGAACAACAAAAGTGTCAGACGCTTAAACAGCTTTCAGTTGTTCCCTTGGTAATCCGTATTACCGCATAAATACCATAACGTAGGAGTTATCACGAAAGGTGATGATTCTAAACTGCATCTTCTTGTAGCAATTCAAGATATCTGTACACAGAAGGGCAACCATCTGCATCATTATTAGAACGTTTAGCTATCGCACCGACCGATCGGGATCATTAACACTGTAATCGACTGTGCCTAAATATATATTACTGGAAATTCCTGATAAAATTTATCTACTTAACTGCTAAATTGGATGTTGCGGTGGGCATTTCATGCTGTAGTAACTGTTATCATGACTGTATACTAGTTTTATTTGGTAGTAAGTTTTGAGATTAAGTCGATGATAGTGAAGATAGCTTCCATTTGGTTTTGATTTAATGTGAATTCAATTCTGAGTGTACAGGCATGGTAGTATCAGTTTTAAATCCACTACAAAATGAAACGTATTATTCAATGCAGAATGTGTCTGTGTATAAGTGTGTGTCTCATTCATTATTTTATTACACCATAAAAAGCATTGTAAACAAGTAAATAATTGAAAATATAAGAGTTTGAAAGCTAACTTCTTTATTTTATTTCTGAAGCATCATTATAAGTAGACTAAAGTCCAATACAGCTTTTCGCTTTTTGCAAGAAAATCCACAAAAGCGAGACTGACGCTTTATAAGTCAAATGCTAGCATTGTATTAGTATTTCGCTACCACGTTTCCTACATTTAAAACCTTCCGTTTGAAGGTACTGTGATCTCATTTTCACACAATAATACACAGGCTAACCATAAGCCCTGCTTAAAAGAATAACAATATATCTCACGTTATTTCTATACCAAAAATAAACTTCATTTTATCTGTTAAAAAAAAAATATAAATTTTGAATTTAAAACTTTATGGCAGCAAGGTTCCTGGCATATCTTTTAGGTATATTAATTGTTTAATCAAATACTGGATTAATAATGTTAAAAATATTGATCTACATAAAATATTTCACATTTCAAGGTTTTTAAAAACAGAAGGTGTTATGTAATCTACAGTAATTATAAACATATTAATGATGACTTTTATAAGTTATGATAAATGTATTTAGCGTCATATTAATGAGAGAGCATAAAAAAGTGAAACCCTTGAATACTAAGAAGTATTGCCTTGATATTGATCTATATAAAATATTTCACATTTCAAGGTTTTTAAAAACAGAAGGTGTTATGTAATCTACAGTAATTATAAATATATTTATGATGACTTTTTTAAGTTATGATAAATTTAGTTAGCGTCATATTAATGAGAGAGCATAAAAAAGTGAACATCCTAAGTCAGGCTGTATATAACTCAGGAGAAAACTTGAAAGTCCATGATATGATTCTAAATTGCATCTACCATGAGTAATTCAAGATTTCTGTACACAGAAGGGCCTCGATCGGTATGCTTATTATTATAAGATTCATCTAACGCAATCGAGCAATGAGGATCATTAACACTGTAATTGACTGAGCCTTATTATGCCTCTGGAAATTCAAAATAAATATTATCTACTTAATTGCTAAATTTGATGTTGCGATGGAAATTTCATGGTATACTGACTGATATCATGATTGTCGACAAGTCTTATGATTGCTGTGAGGGCTTAGATCTAGACGATGATAACAGGAGCTTTTATTAATTTTTAATTTAGTCAAAGTCTAGTTTCTCATAGATATTAGGCTAAATATCAGTGGGAAATATGTTTTAGTCATTTTTTATGGGAAATTATATAATTAACGATAATTGAATAGTATGAAACTGTAATGAAGCATCTGATATCTCTTCTAAACATGCAAAATCGACAGTATTATCTGCTTCATATGTATGAAATCCAGGAATTATACAACTGCTTAACACATTTGAAATTATAGCCCTTATTATTTTTACTTGCCCGGGCTACTAAGCAAGGAGAAGCCGAATCAGCTTAGCAGTAATAAAATAAGATTCAGTCTAGCCACATTGAGGAGAACGGCGTACAAACCTAGGCGAAAGAGCTGCTAGAAAAGGAGATCTTAACTAGTCAACGACAGACAAGAGAAAGACACAAAAATCCCTTTGCTCGAACAGAGGTTGACTCAATAGCGAAGACAGATAGAATTTTCCCAAGGGACAAGAAACCTAGGCAGCGAATTTAACTGTTAAGATCAGAACACAAGCCAATCCATTTATGGGCGACAGCAGGAAAAAGTCTTGAATGGACAGAAAATTTACATCTATTGGACAAAAATCTTGGGAAATGTATTGAAAGAATTTTAAGTCGAGGACACTCCTTTGATTAAGACATTTAGAGGCTGGGAAAAGGATTATAAGGAATTAAAATGGAAGAGAAGAGGTTTTTAAGGAAGTATTAAAGTGAAATAATTTTTATATATTACATATATATAATTATAACTAAGTTTTTTTCCTAACGATAGGTTTCAAAGAAACCTTAGAAAAACATGAGGAAAAGCAGAAATTCAGATTCAGAATTATGTTTTATATGAAATGAAATAAAATCAGATTTGTTATGTTTTGTTAATTAAAACTACACCATGTTATTCTTTCATATGTTTAATCAGAAATTCCATCAAGGTACGTAGAAAAAAGTATGACTTTGGAAAAGATATTAAATATACTTTTTATTTAATTTTATAATTTCACATTGATTTTAATGTGTCTAATATTAAACTAGACTTAATCGAAAATACCAGTGTCCAGGAAAATGGAACAAAAAATACATTTTACATTTCAGCGATTTTCAAAGAAATGACTATTTAACTCTTTCGTTAGTTACAATCCAGATTGAATCAAATATATGCATGAAAATTAATATTTTTAAGGAATAATGATAAATGGATTCATCTTCCAAATAATGAGGGAATGTATAAAGAAGTCAGATGTTTAAACCATTTGGAAGTTTTCTCTTCATAATCCGCTTGACAGTCTAAATACCATAAGGCAGCGGATTCCTCATTTAAATCAATAATAATGGGACACCGTATCAAGATTCTTTTATTCTTAAATAGCTTTCAAATGATTACAGAAAGAATATATAAAATGCCATATACATAAATAAAATATTTACATTTTATGGAAGCTTACAATAAACACAGAAACTTAGAAAGAAAAAAGAAAAACTCACTGACGAAGGTGACCTCTTCCTTTCTGATAACCAGTTTAAAATATTGACTGAGTAAATTCACTTTACACTGCAACAAGATTTACTATTTCTAGTGAATTAATTGAATTATTAGGAGTGGCATCACTATTACAGCTTTCTTCCTATTTTCTACATATTAAGTCTCTTGGGTAAAAGAGGCGTACTTAATAATCAGCAAAAAATTTTGATATTTAGCTCTTGCATATTTTATTCATTAGCACATGCGTTTGAAACACTAAAATTTCAGATTTGTAAAATGAGTTTACAAATATTTCCTTCGTTATCAAGATACATAATTAGCATAATTATAATTGATAGAAATACTCAGATAATATACCCTAGTACTCTACATAAGACGAAATAAAAAAGTAAGTTTCTTTTATTTTCTTTTAGAGCAGAACCAGAAATCTTTACAATTGTTATTGAACAATTCAAACCTTAATAGAAGGAACGCTTTCAAGCAGGAGACATGCTGCAAGTTTTAAGAAGACATTGAGCATTCATCTTAGTTTTATGTTGTCAAGAGTATTGGATATTTTTATCTCATTCATTTATAACATATTACTACGGCTGAAAATCACAAATATTTTTTACTATACATTATCTTACAATGGGCATAATTATCTAGTGTGTCACATCCCACAATACAATTTTTACTAACATTAATGTTCATTAATCTCTCGTGGTGCAATATTTCATTTAGGTTTATATGCTTCAACAAAATATGTTTAAATTACACAAATGTAGATTTCCGATTGTATTAATCTATTAATGATATCAACGTTCTTTGTTAACTGGAACTGAAAATCATCAAGCAAACTCACTGGCGAAGGCGACTTCTTACTCTCTGATAACCAGTTTAAAATATCGAATGAGTAAATTCACTGTACGCTCTCACGAAAATTACTATTTTTAGTGAGTTATATTAAATTATTAGAAATGGCATTACTAGGGAAAATTTTTTCTATTTTCTACACATGATGTCTCGTGTAAAAGTGGCGTACTTAATAATCAACAATAAATATTGATATTGAGATCTTGTATATTTTATCCTAATTAACTCATGCTGTTGACCCTCAGTTTCATTTTTTTCCAGAATTCGTTCAAAAAATGTCATGTTTTTTTTATGGAATTTTTTTGTTCATTTTAAATTTTTAAGTAAAGATATGTTATTAAAATTAACATTTCTAATATTTTTAAGCATTGATTACAACTCTTTTTCTTTCTATGAAAGCATCGTAGAACTGAAGTTTACCTTTAGTCTCATCGATATCCAAGTTAATTTTTGGAATTCCAGTGAAATCAAATGTAGGAGGCAGAT
>CM063501.1:55024392-55029392 GCA_032207245.1 Pardosa pseudoannulata | reverse complement strand
TATATATATACACTTATATAAGTGTATGTTTGTGTAAATGTAAGCACAATATTGAACATGTATGTCATTCTAAAGATAAAGAAATTGAAGTAACCTTACTGCAGCAATTAGGACTTTTGAAGTTTTCCACACCGATGGATTATAACAGAATTAATGGATCACTTTACACAGTAATCCTATAAAATGTGAAGCAAAGATGTGTTTCTATGAGTTTTGAAGAAAGGTACGGACACCATGTAACAATTGTGCTAGAAATCAAAATTAAGTAGATGTATGTCCTAATATTTAACATTTAACTAATATATACTTATGTGTATGTGTGTGTAAATGTGAGTACAAAGTTTAGCATGCATGGATGTCATTGTAAAGATAAATAAATTAAAGTGCAAATTACTATAAAATATTTATATTATTATGCTGATTATACACACGCATCGTATATTATTTAATATTTATGAGTTTCTCCATATTTTAACGGAATCTATTTTTTTCACAATTACAGGTGAATAATAAATTATTTATAATGCACAAAAAGTCATATTCAACGACTTTATCTTTCACAAAAAATTTTTCGAAGGCAAGGCAGAATGAAATATACATGATCGATACAAATGTGATTTCATATATCTCAAATGGAGCTTTCTCTTTAAAAAAATATCTCATCTTATATGCATTGAGCCATTTCTCGGCAATATCATTTGTCGATTTACGCCTCGATATAAGGTATAGAAGATGATTGAAGGTTCAAAATATCCTATACTTTGAAAATTGGCACAGTTTGCATAAATATGGCATCATAGTGGTGTTTGAACATACGTTAAGCATGCTTATATCTGCCTAATATATATTCAAATGCTGTTATGAAATAAACAAACGTTGCTGCATAACGTGACGCAATGGATGAAATCATTATTTTGATGTTATAATATTATTTCAAAGAAGCATCGAATATATGATACTGGGTTTAACTTTTTTAATGTTGGCGGCCGGTATTAGAGAATAGTAAGTGAAACTGTCTGGTAGTCCTACATTTTATAGTAATATATGTTCTAAAACTCTCACACTTTTTCTTCAGAAATAGGCAATGTGTTACGAATTTTATAAAGATTATATTTCTGTTTTCGTCAAGAGAGAGCACTAAGTAGATTAAACTTAAAATTTTATGTTTAAATATATATACTGGCATTTGTCAGTGCTGTGGTGTAGTACATTGCTGTTGTTATTTCAAAGCCATTAATAACCCGAATTTGCTTTATATCGTCTTTGATTATAGTAAAATGCCACTGAACTATATTACAATATTCAAATATAGAAAAAAAGACAAGGAAATATGCTACAATATATATATAAATATATATATATATATATTTATATATATATATAATATATAAAAATATATTAAAGTAAAAGAACACTACGGCTCTGTTGTTCACAAATAAGAGCAGAACATTAAATTTATCAATTTTTCACTTAATAAATAGATAAAAGTAACATTTTTTAATATGACATCATTCCTTTAACCATCTCCTTTAATCATTTCTTATTTTAAATTATTTAAATATCCTCGGCATTATTTTCATACGTTTATCACTGAACTTAGATATTACGTAGTTTTCTTTTGTATTTGTATTAAATAATAGATCAGGTACATGTGTGCTACTTTTAAATTTATTCCTCGATTATTTTTTGTTGCAATTTAAATTTTAGTTTTGAATTAACAACAAATTCTTTTCATAAAAGTCTAGAGTCTATTTCACGGACTAATAAATATCTAGCGTTTAGGTTATATATCTTCGCAGTTTGTTCGTTTGTGTGTTTGTTTGTTATACATAATCACACGATTTGCAATAAATTCTCTAAATTTCATACATACCACCAAACAATCACTGTCAATATTAAAACCTTTCTTCTCCCTCCTATCACGTAATATGGCAAGATAAATTAAAGTTGGCTACCAACATGTGGTCAGTAAAGATAAACAAATTATTGACCTTGTACTAGATAATTCTCATCCAAAAAACAGACTATTTTTTTTTACCGGCCTTATAGGGTACTTTACAATTCTGGGAAACTAAAAATTTTACTGATCCCGTCATATGACGGGCTATATGCTAGTATGATAGACTACCTGAATGAAAGTACAATATACTTTTTTTTAAATTTACATTAAAGTTCAAAATTTTAATATAAACTATATATCTTGTTGAATTTTACTAACTGAACTGAGTGAAATATAAATCTCTGCTTTGAAATATAAATGCAAATCTTGTGCGTATACGTATCTGGGTGCAAATCTAATAGAGGAATAAGCTTTATACACATGCTTAGCAAATTATGCATTTTGTTCGATCTCCCCGCTCGCAGAATTAGCGTTTTGCAACCAACGGTTGCATTCAAATACTAAAAGGTAAAATGAATAGCCATCAATGTTTAGATGTCAGAATGATGTGACAATAAAAGGGAAGGCCAGAATCAGGACAATCTCAAGACAGATTTGTAGTAATTTCAACGTAAAGTCGTGTTCAACTTAAGGACGAGTTTTAAATATCTGAATTCATAGAGATAAAATCTGGTCAAGGTCACAAAGAGTCAAGAAAAATTTAACAATTTTTTTTTGGGATTAACATCTGGTTGAGGTAATTCAGGAATCCTAAGGTAAACTTTATAAGATTTAAGCTAAAGTGATGACATTAATGATTAATTACTGATTAATAGGTTCAAGTATAGATTGAAAAACTTACCACAGACGTCATATGAAATATGTAATATCACATTGAAATATTGCTTGGGTAAAAGTTTGAGAAAGGATGATATTTTGATATTTAAAGATTGCAATGTTAGATAAGTCACAAACCATTCAACTGTTGTACCCATCATGGTAAAAATCTTGAATTTCAAATCTTAAGAACAAAACACTCAAGTCTCATCATTATCTGACAATTTTTTTTATACTTTTTGTTCCATTATAAAATTATTTCCCAAACTTTTACATTAATATTGTTTTTTGCCAGTCTCTGGCTTTTAAATCCATTACTTTGAATCGACGCTACAATGTTTTAAGACAACCAGACACATTTTCTAAATTTCTTATAAGTTCTGAACATGTTACAAGTCATTATTTCAAACATTGCAGTTTTAACTTCTGGTTATATCGTATATTTTCCTAAAAACCATCTCACCCTTGATTAGTTAATCTTTAATGTTCAGCAACATGCATCATATCTATAAAAACACTTTTTTCAATTAAAAATTAATAATTTTGGAGGGAATATTTACTTTTTTAATTATTGAAATGCTATTAAAATTACAAATTTCATAATTACTGACTCTACGTTTGAAAGGTCTCATTAGCCCTCGTGTGCAAAACAGTAGACCGTAGCACTCCAAACCAAACCAAAACCAAACCTAAGTGTGAAAACTAGGCCAAAACTCGATTGACAAAGTAGGACAAAGAAATTTACACCCTAAAATGCTTTTTAAAAAAATTGAATTTCAGGACTGAATTCGCAATTTCTCAGAGATAAATAGGTTTTGGTTTGGTTTTGGAGTGCTACGGTCTACTTTTTGCAACACGAGGGCTAATGAGACCGGGACCTACAGCTTACAGCCGATTCCGAACGGCTACGAACATGCCCCCTATGAACGGCACCCTAACCATTCGGCCATCGTTCGGGCCAGAGATAAATAGAAAATATCAAATTACGGCTTGATTTGTGTCCCTTTCAATGCGTCCAAGAGAACTCTTCAAACATTTATGGGTTACATTGGTTCACAACCATGTTTTGCCATAAATTAAATAAGTATTCATTTTCATTCTTTTAGCTTTAGATCCCTAGTTCTGATTCGTAAGATCCACCGAGAAAAGATATATTTAGAGTAATTTTACTTCTACAATACCATGAAAATTTATTCCTGTGGTTGTGAAAGACATAAAATTTAGAAAGATAAAATGAATACTTTTATATAAATCTTTGTACCACCATCATGTCCACCACTCTTTTGATAGAAGCATTAAAATTAGAAATGAGGCATTCGAAGACTTTCTCAATCTATCTATATTATCCCAATCATGATAATTATGATTTTCTTACGCTTTAGTTACACTGTATCTCACGTATCTGTGCAGGATTTTGAGTTACAAAAAAGTCTTTATACTGACTTTTCATTGTCGTATTATATTGTGTAAACCAACATGAACGTTTTAACACTTTCATTTCTGTGATCTATGGGCTTCAGCAATGCCCAGTTTTGTGTTTATAAAAGATAATACCCAACTAAAAAAGTCATACTTTATAAACAGGCTGAATCCGCAAAGAATAGTTTAAAAGTAGATTTGAAATTGATAATTTATAAGTTATTATTGATACTTTAATCTTTCTAAGAGATTTATTTTTAATAATTCAATATTGATATTATGAAAATGTGACATTTTTCATAGCCACGGGTTGAATTAAAATAAGTCTGGTTGATTTTGACAAATATAATTAACTAGCATATAGCCCATCATATGACGGGACTAGTAAAATTTTTAATATTCCAGAAGTGTTAAGCACATAATGAGGCAGGTAAAAAAGGGTTTGTTTTCTGGTTCACTCTCAATAATGTATTTATTGTCATACTCCTCCAGAGTCTCCCGATACTGTAATGCAGTTTAGAATCACTTTGAATTCATTTAGTCAAACCGTGTGGTTATGTATAATGAACAAACACACTTCTTAACTTTCAAATATATATATAAATTAAAAGTTATATATTTATTAGTCCGTAAAATAGACTCCTAGACTCATATAAAAATAATTTGTTGTTAATACCGGTGGTAAAAGTTTCATTGCAACAAAAAATAATCGATGATTCAATTTAAAATTACCATATTTGTACCTAATCTATTATTTAAGCCAAATATAAAAGAAAATTATTTACGTCATATCTAAGTTCAGTGATAAAATGTATGAAAATAGTGTAGATGATATTTAAATAGTTTAAAATATGAAATGATTAAA
>CM063501.1:54989392-55019392 GCA_032207245.1 Pardosa pseudoannulata | reverse complement strand
ATTTTGATGATGATAAGTTTAATGAATACAGTTTCTTATGTGACTGCAATAAATAGTTCAACAATGAATGCACTCGCTGCTGTTAGTGGACTTTGCTACAGAGAGACTGACTGGGGAGAAGACCGGAAGCGTTTCCATATTCCTATTTTGCTCTGACCCTTGCTGGACAGATCAGGATTTCCCCCTCCCCCTGTGAGACAATTAGCCAAAGGGTTTGATCCCTCAGTGGAATAGCAGGTAATCACGGGTAATGAAGGGAATAAATGAGGCAATAAGCATTAGAAGGTGCTGCTGCATCCTTTTATAGCTGTTCTTAATCGCCATTCTACCTGGTAAGAATGTATTAGCCTTCCAATATATAATCAAGAACTAACAGTCCCCCTCAAATACTGTAGTCGAGCTCATAGTGGCGAGGGTGTGTACTTGGGAGAAGTACGTCTGGAGAGTATTGTCCTGGCAAGGTCAACCTAGACGTGAAGTCCGTTTGATCATGCTCAGCTATTTGGCTTCAGGGGATTTCAGAGGTCAAACCAGTTTTCTGTGCTTGTGGTCTCTCTCGAAAAAGAAGCTGCAAAATACTCTACGCCAGATGGACCAGTTACATATTCATTCTCAGCTGTACGGAGATCTGGTGAGTCGGGGAACAAACACTACTTGTATTGGTAAAATTGGCAAATGATGTAAGAATAATGCTGAATTTTGTAAATTCCAAATTTCAGCATTATTCTATGACTTTGATGATGATAAGTTTAATGACTACAGTTTCTTATGTGACTGTAATAAATAGTTCAACAATGAATATATTCGCTTCTGTTAGTGGACTTTGCAACAGAGAGACTGACTGGGGAGAAGACCGGAAGTGTTTCCAGTCTCCTATTTTGCTCTGACCCTTGCTGGACAGATCAAATTTTCATCCCCCTGTGAGAAAATGAACCAATGGGTTTGATCCCTCAGTGGAATAGCAGGTAATCACGGGTAATGAAGGGAATAAATAAGTCAATAAGCATTAGAAGGTGCTGTTGCATCCTTTTATAGCGGTTCGTAATCGCCATTTTACCTGGTAAGAATGTATTAGCCTTCCAATATATAATAAAAAACTAACAGTCCCCCTCAAATCCTGTAGTCGAGCTCAATGTGGCGAGGGTGTGTAATTGGGAGAAGTACGTCTGGAGAGGTTCCTGGCAGGGTCACCCTAGGCGTGAAGTCCGTTTGATCATGCTCAGCTAATTGGCTGCAGGGGATTTCAGAGGTCAAACCAGTCTTCTGTCCTTGTGGTCTCTCTCCAAAAAGAAGCTGCAAAATACCCTACGCCAGATGGACCAGTTGCATATTGATTCTCAGCTGTATGGGGATCTGGTGCGACGGGGAACAAACATTACTTGTATTGGTAAAATTGGCAAATGATTACAAATAAATTTGTAATGATGTTCTTGAGTAAAGTTTTAAAGTAGAGTTTTAAAGTTAAGTCTTCACTCATATTTATCGTGTGTCTACATTACTTGAGTTTCTCAAGAAATCAGGTTTCTACATTTAGATGTGTTTTGATGTGTAATTAAGGTTTTATTCTTCTATTAACTTTTTCCACAACATGGCATAATAAAGACCTAGATATTATTCGCACAGAGATGTAATATAATTCGATGATTAAACTTAAAATTGACAGAACAAAATTATGATTTTTGAAATATGTATATTTTTGTTCTAATAAAAAATTTAAACTTATAAATACTTTATCTCTCATATTCACCGGTTTGTATTTATGAATTCATTATTTACTTTGAAAACATTTGAAATGTGTGTCAAATATTCTATATTTAGGGTTCTGCAAAGGTATACTCTGCCTTAAATATGATATTTAAATAAGTCTCAGTAAGTATTTTTAAAAAGAATATATTGTTCACTGGGTCTTACTGAAGAAAAGTCTTACTTCAAGATTATGGTTCTTATAAACCGTCCATGATATTCAAAGCATCCAAAATTTGCATAAATATGCGAAGAGGATAAGAAATTCCGATACTTTCCATTCTAAAGTATGTGCTGACTAAAGTCAGCGTATTTATGAAAAACTATTTTATAAGTATGGTTTAGCACAAGGGCTCTAAGATTTAACTTACCTCGTGAACTCAGCATTGAAATAGAATTTTATGTTCTTTTAAGCAATATTTGAAAATCAATAGTCATCTTGATTTAATATTTAATTAGATATTTCATAGCAAAACAAGTTATTTACGATTTCTATTATGTCTTATAATATCTAATAATTCTTCAAAAGAACGTCTAGGTGAAAGCTTTAATCCTCAATTTTAGAAATAAATTATGATATTATATGAGAAAAAGAAGAATATATCTGATTCGCTAATTGTACAAGTCGTAACAATAATAACACAACATAAAATATATTACTACTAATATAGACTATGACGGATCAGTAAAATTTTTAATAGTTGACTGTTAAGTAATAGGCTAATAATAAAATATATTTTTGGCTGAGAATTATCTGGTTCATAATAGTTTATTTAGTAATTTATTTTTAAATATTTAGATATGGTTTTTAGTCAAACATGTGGTTATGTATAACAAACAAATTTTTTTATATGAATAAAAGTTACATATTTTAGTCATTATATGAAAGAATTTATTTTAATAAATAAAATTTCATTACAACAAAAAATAAAGATTGAATTTAAAATTATCACTTATATACTTAATCTAAAATTCAAATATAAAAAATTATTTGCAATATGTAAGTGATAAAAGTAGATAATGCACGCGATATTTAAATAATTTAAAACAAGAAATGATTATATGGGATGGTTAAAGATGACGTCATAATGCTAGAAAAAAATGTTAACCTATTTACTACGTGAATAAATTGAAATTTAATCGTGCTTACCGAAATCCATCAGGTACAACCGCTTCAAAAATTTGCCGACAGAACCTTAGGCTATTATTATATAGATGAGATCTATTTACGTTACAATAATTAATTGATTTTAAACTGTTGTGTATCGCAGTAAACTCGTTCAATAATACTAATAAATAATTATTGTTTACTATTAGATATTTGGTAAAACAATAATTGGATATTTATATAATGGTTTTTAAGTGTATAATGTCGTATCAAACTTATTTTATTTTGATCTTAATCAAATTTTTGGTGATACATTTTGTGAAAGAGTTTACAATTTTAAGGCAAAATCAAAGTGAAAGTTATTAAATGAAATTTCAAAAGAAGCAAACAATAATGTTTTAAAAAAAAATTATTAACAAAATAAAAAATAAAAATTTTAGTAGAAATTATGCTATTATTTATTAAATTATAATTGAAAATTATGTTTGGTTTTTCGAATGTACTCTACTCTTTAAACACGAATAATGAGAATACAGCTTAAAATTAAGTACGAACATCCATAAAAAAATTACCGAAAGCATAAAATCGGTCATTATATTTGTATACTGAAAATAGGTACTAGTTTAGTTGTCCCATGCACAACCATTTTGCGTATAATAAGGTCATTTTTTCAGAAGATAAGTTTTAGATCTTATAATAAAACTTAGTTCTTACTATAAGTATTCGGTAGAAATATAATTAGAAAATTAAGTAACATAATTACAATACACATTCTTCTTGAACAAATGTGTATAGTAATTTTTTAATTAAAAAAATATATATTAGTTGGTCGAATATACTAATATTAACTAATATGTATACCATATTCTAAAAAGTTTCCATAAGTTACAACGTCATACGATCATTAGAAACGCAATAGGAGAGTTTTAAGCGCTTTTCAAAATTCAAAATTTGTTCTTAACACTGTTATATTAGTAATAACAGGGGAAAATAATATTTCTACAAAAAAAATATATTATACAATTATAGCAAAAATTGATATTTTGAAGTATTTTCTATCTAATATTAGATAATAATTAATTAGTAATTCGACCTTTTTGGCAGGAAAAAATAATAGACATCATGTATATCACAGAAGGTTTTATGCTGCAGTTAAATAGAAGTATATGGATTATAAAAAAAATTTTATAATTTAAAATTATTTTTTGTAATATACATGTTATTGTTATAAATACTTGAAGTATATATTAATTTTTATAAGAATAGGTCATATATTTATGAAAATATAAAAGTTTGTTTGTAAAAATCTATAGTTTTTTACTTTTTTACAATTTTTGAATGCATATTTTTCTACCAAATACAATGCAATTTTTCAGGGCACTTGACAAAATATACTTAAGAAAACATATATATATCTAATTTTAAATATTAAAATATATATTTATAACAAAATAATCTTAAATTAAGCATTTTCAAATGATATAATTTTATATAAACAATATTTATTAAACATATATGTATATAAGACAATTTATATAAATTTCACATATATATTCAAATATAAAGTTATAAAATAATTTAATATTATTTTTATAAACTATATAAAATAATTCTTCAAATTTTAATATTATCTTTAATAATTGAATATACACAGATACAATAGATATGTATATATATATATATATATATATATATATATATATACATATATATATATATATATATATATATATATATATATATATATATATATATATATATATATATATATACATATATGTATATATATATGTATATATATATATGTATATATATATATATATATATATATATATATATATATATATATATATATATATATATATATATATATATATATATATATATATATATATATATATATATATATATATATATATATATATATATATATATATATATATATATATATATATATATATGTATATATATATATATATATATATGTATATATATATATACATATACATATATACATATACATATATACATATACATATATACATACATATATATACATATATATACATATATATATATATATATATATATATATATATACATATATATGTGTGTGTGTTTATATACATACATATATTACAATCTTAAATTTCTAAAGACTCTTTTCTACTACACGCCAAAATGTTTTTAACACATTGGCAAATACGTACAAGATGTGAACAATAGTGTACATGTTAAATACATGAAAACAGTTCTTAGAGCGGGAAGAGAGCGTCGCCTTTTGTCCGTAGTTATAATCCAAAACAAAGCAATTACAGCCAAGAATGCATTTTCTAATAATATCGTGCACTACACATTCTAATGAGGTTCCACCAAAATGGCGCTGAACAAACTGTGTAATACGCTCTTTTCGTTGATTATCTCTAACAATGCACCCATCTCCGAGGCTTCAATGACATAAAAGATATTAAGTTGTTTCCCATTATTCCGTTCCCGGGTTCTGTTGCTAATTACATTAATTAGACTTTCTTATCTTGATTACATAAGACACTCCTGGTAGCATTTTAGAGGTTAATAAGAAACATAGTTCACAACATAAACATCATTCAGAAGTTGCTGGACATTAATTGGATGATACCGACAAATTTTTCCTTTTAGTTTTCGTTCCCGGGATGGTAATTATGTGTTCTGGAGGGAGATCTGATTCTTTTTATGACGCACGATAAAATAGATGGGGGTTCAGAATAAGCTTTGGTACAGACATTCTCTATATTCGTTTGAAGTGCGATGCAAGCTTATAGTTTAATTTTTTTAGGATTAAATCTATAATAATTTCTTCAAACTAAGGAAAAGCAATAAAATTATCTTGCAGAATCTTTGTAATTTTAATTGAACTTTTAAAGTATACTAATTTAATATATGTGTGCATAATGTAAAGTAACAAATCATACATTGTATTCATGCAAAATTTTTCTGCGAGATTAACTTACACAAAGCTAGATCTTCTAGATGTAATTATTTAGATAAGAATGTAAGTACAATTTGTAGAAAAGTGTGTGAATTGTCTAATAAATTATGTCTTTTAAAATATTTAAAATATACTTGTCTAAATCGGTTAAATGTTGTATGAAGGCCGAATGATTAGGGTGCTCTCATTCGATACCACTCTGGCATGGTTGTTCGTAGCAGTTCGGAATCGGGTTCACGCTGTAGGTCCAGGTCACATTATCCCTCATCTTTTCCAAAAGAATAGACCGTAGCACTCCAAATCAAACTAAATCATTTAAAATGTAGGTAAATTCTATACTTTTATTATCCACATTGTATTCAGCTTTTTTATTTTTTTTTTTTTGCTTAAGTTTGATAGTGTTGAATATACAAACTTATTAATAGCTTTATTAATAGAATATATATTCATTAAAACTTTATTTTTTAATCAGTTAACAAGTTAATTATGTACACGATCACGCTGTACATATTAACAAAGTAGGTAATTGTCTTTACACATTTATTAAGCTGAAAATAAAATATCCATACATTTCATGTTACATAGTTGTACATTTCCTATTAAATTAATTTCTTACTTTTAATAAATAATTTTCGTTAATAAATTACTATTTTTAATAAATATTTACTCATTTCTTTTGCTAAATTATTAAGTTTATTTATCCTATAAATCATTAAGATTATATAACTGTATTATTAAAAAATTGAAATGCTTTTTAACGTAAGTACAAAAATTTACTTAAAAAATTTTTATCTGTGATAATGTATTACAGGCTTAATAAGACTTCAGTATGGGATACATTTCATTAAAATAAAGGAATTAAACAGTAATAAAGACAACTTTTCTTATCTTTTAAAGAAAGAAGTGCTAGTGTATCTTAAAATTATACTTTATTTACTAAATTCCGATTTTAATTTTATATACTAAGAATATTCAGCAAGTATATACCATATATCACGGTTTTAATAATATAGTTATTACAAGTTCAGTTGGTATAAAACTTGTTTCGTTAAAGATAGTCTTTTTAGTTATTTTTTTTCCTCTTATGTAAATACCTTATCTCTAGAGCAAGTAAATGCATTTCATACACCTCGCTTTATATCCATTTAATACTCTTTGAACTTATACTTATTATAAGTTTTATACAGAGAAGGTTTTTAAAGCAACCTTTTCCCTCCGAAAAAAAGGTCCAGATGCCAAATATTTAAATCCAACAATCCGTTTAAAATATCGATTGCTATTTTAAGCAAAATCATGTTATTATTCTATAATATTATAATTAGTTGAAATAGTTACAGGTACTAAAGCATTATGTTATACACGTATATAAAAGAAATCAGAAAGATTCTACTCAAAGATGAAAACACTGTTAACCCTTAATTTGGTTAAGTCATCCGATACACCGGACATGTATATTTATAACTACTATATAACATAATTGTCAGTTTTCGCCACAACGGACATTAATTACCTCAAAAATGGAAAATGATATTTTTTGTTTATTTTACAGAGATCCTAATGTCTATACAGATATGCGAAAATAACAGAAATTAAAAAAATATTTGAAAAAAACATTTTTTTAAATTAAGGGTTAATTTATTCTAAACCTATATTTAGAGTTTCACAAGAATCAGAACAAATATTTATATATTATGGAAATCTACTGTCATCCTGCCTAAAGATTCTGTAATTTATAATCCATCGTATTTTTATATTTGTGTTAAATTTGTTTTACAATGTACCCTATATTTGAAAACGTATAATGTTATGTAAAGTACATATATTAAAAATTTTACATATTTCAAAAAAAAGAAAGAAAAAGAAAACAGGACAACCTAAACATATATTCAAAGGTCTGATCAAATCAGAGCTAAAGAGTAGCTGAAGAGAAGTATCATTTTTTAGCTCCCTAAGTTAAGACTTTTCACCTAAGATTTCTTGAAAATGGGGATAACTTGAGCTATACAAGTTTTCGGAATACTGAGGTTAAAACTACCATGCGATATTTCAGTCAAGTTTTTCTAGACAAAACTACATAATTAGTAAGTAGAATATAATGAAAATCAAAATGCAAAAACAGTTAAACATCCATATAAAAATTTGTTAATAGAGTTTTAACCCATTTGCATTATACGCGCATATATGCCCCGAATCTACCAAGTTATTATTATAAGAATATATACATGCCTGAATTTAAGTAGTTTTCACTATTTCTAACAAGAAAAATTATTACTTTATGATTAAATTTTAAAGCACATTCATAATAAAGTAATAAAAATAGTTTTTGCTTACAACAAACATTTTCCATTTTATTCCTTATGATGTAAATGGGTTAATGCATTTTTTCTTTAATTTATAATTATTTATCTTTTGGCAATGGTAAAAATATTTAAACCAAAGACTTTTACTGTAGCTTAAGGTTATACATTATTTACTAAATTCCGATCTTAATTTTGTATACTAAGGGTATTCAGAAGGTATATACCATATATCAAGGGTTTTAATACTATAGTTATTACATGTTCAGTTGGTATAAAACTTGTTTCGTTAAACATAATCTTTTTACTTATTTTTCCTCTTATGTAAATACCTTATCTCTAGAGCAAGTAAATGCATTTTATACACCTCGCTTTATATCTGTTTAATACTCTTTGAACTTATACTTATTATAAGCTTTATACAGAAAAGGTTTTTATAGCAACTTTTTCCGTCCGAAAAAAAGGTCCAAATGCCAAATATTTAACTCCGACAATCAGTTAAAAATATCGATTGCAATTTTAAGCAAATATATGCTATTATTCTATAATATTCTAATTAGTTGAAATAGTTACAAGAAATAAAGCATTATGTTATGCACGTATATAAAAAAAATCAGAAAGATTTTACGCAAAGATGAAAACACTTTTAAAATATTTTAAACCCATATTTAAAGTTTCACAAAAATCAGAACTAATATTTCTATATTATGGAAAGCCATTGTCATCCTGCCTCAATATTTTGTAATTTAAAATCCTTAGTATTTTTATATTTATGTTAAATTTGTTTTACAATATACCCTATATTTAAAACTTATAATGTTATGTAAATTATATATATTAAAAATTATATATATTTGAAAAAAAAGAAAAAGAAAATAGGACAACCTCAACATATATTCAAAGGTCTGATAAAATCAGAGCTGAAGAGAAGTAATTTTTAGCTTCCTAAATTAAGATATTTCATCTACGATTTCTTGAAAATGGGGAAAACTTGATATACAAGTTTTCGAAATACTTTAAAAATCTATCTATAGATTACATGATATTTCATCAATTTTTTTTAGACAAAACTTTATAATTAGTAAGTAGAATATAATGATAATCAAAATGTAAAAACAGTTAAACATTCATATAAACAGTTTGTTAATAGAGTTTACATTATATGCTCCGAACCTACCAAGTTATTATTATAAGAGCATACACATGCACGAATTTGTTTAAGTAGTTTTCAGTATTTATAACAAGAAAAATTATTACTTTATGATTAAATTTTAAAGCAGATTCATAATAAAGTAATAAAAGTAATTTTTGCTTACAACAAACATTTCCCATTTTATTCCATATGACGGAAATGGGTTAATGCATTTTTTCTTTAATTTATAATTATTTATCTTTTTGCAATTATAAAAAAAACTTTTAACCAAAGTCTTTTAGTGTAGCTTAAGGTTATACATTATTTACTAAATTCCGATCTTAATTTTGTATACTAATGGTATTCAGAAGGTATATACCATATATCAAGGGTTTTAATACTATAGTTATTACATGTTCAGTTGGTATAAAACTTGTTTCGTTAAACATAATCATTTTACTTATTTTTTTGCTCTTATGTAAATACCTTATCTCTAGAGTAAGTGTATTTTATACACCTCGCTTTATATCTGTTTAATACTCTTTGAACTTATACTTATTATAAGCTTTATACAGAAAAGGTTTTTATAACAACTTTTTCCCCCCGAAAAAAAGGTCTAGATGCCAAATATTTAACTCCAACAATCAGTTTAAAATATCGATTGCTATTTTAAGCAAAATTATGTTTGCGTGAGGATTTATGTTACCCTGGGAAAAATTGAAAGAAAACATCTGGAAAGCGTGTAAAACGATGTAATTTATTTTTCATACAGGTACTTCAAATTTTCCTAATATTTATTGCTACTAAACTTTACTGCAAAAGAAATAAAACGAGCATTCGAGAGCTGATCACAGATTTTACTGTCACACAGGCAGCAGCAACTTATTCTTACGTGCGCCGCTTTGTTTCATTTTTATACCTCTTTTGCAAACATGCGCTTAAATTTTTGAAATATCATAAAAGCGTTTAATAAATGAGTAGGAGATGTCTTTAATTGTAAATAAAGGTAAACACGAATGCTTATCTAAGAACATAAATTCCCTGAAAAAAATTATAAATGCATACTACTTTTGCTTAAATAGATTCGAGAGCGATCGGGTTTTAAATGTTAAAGGTTTTTAAACGTTTCAAATATGTAGGACATATACATAGTAATTTTCTACATTTTTATATCATATATTTTAGGAAATACAAATATTTGTAATAAATATAAAAATTATGAACGTGCATTATTAATCAGTAAACAGTAATCATAGAGAGTAAAATATTTTTTTGTGATATTGTTTATCGTCTTATTTACTTATTTGATTACATTGGAAAAATAGTAAAACGAATATATTTTCAGTGAAAGAAAAACCATTTTTAATTGCTACTATTGAGTCTAATATAATTAATATTCATTAGTCCGAAGTTTTTAACCATTTTGTTCTGCTAAAATTTTAATGAAATGTATAGAATGGAGGAATAAAAAGAACTGTTGAAACCATTGCTTCAGTGAAATAAATTTTACATACCCTATATTATAATAGCCTAAATTATCTGTCTGTTCTCGAATTTATGAAGCGGTTGGACATGAAATGGTTAGGGGCAGCCATATTGGAATCTTGATGAGTTAGGATTAGCAAAATTCAAAGAAAATCCTAAAAACGTTCAAAATCCACCCCTTCTCTCGATTTCGAGCATGTAATGACATTATATCAAGCCCTATTTTTCCCAGTTTAGAGCAGGTGATTAAGACATTATTTTTACCATAATAAACAGGTAAAAATAACATTTTTTTTCTAGCATTATGACGTCATTCCTTTAACCGTCTCATTTAATCATTTCTTATTTTGAATTATTTAAATATCGTCTACATAATTTTCACACCTTTTCATTACGTAAATAATTTTCTTTTATATTTGTCTTAAATAATACACTAATGTCCATAAATTAAGGATAATGAAGTTCAGGCATTGAAAGAGACAAAAGCAAAACAGACCAATGTTCCCTAAGCGTCTGTACACGGTCTGCCTTGAAACTGTCGTACTGGTAGCTGAAGAGAGCTGACGAGACAGGTCTGATGCTGTGCTCCGTCTGTTTCTTTTGACAGTAACTGCCAAATACCGGTCATCATTCGGCGTAGTAACTCGAGGGCGACCTGTGCTGTAACATCTACTCACATTACCATCATGTTTGAATCGTTGCCAAAGCCTGCAGATGACACTCTGGGCGATTCCAAGTTCCTCGGATACTTCCAGCTGGGTACGTCCACATTCCAGTCGTCCGATAATTCTACCACATAAAAAATCATCCAAATGCTTCATTTGTGCCATAACTATGCGGTTATTGCACTGAAAGGCTTTTAAAGCGCTTGTGAGCAATTTTACTTCTTTGCTACCATTCCTTATGTACCCCTTTCATACACTCTCGTCATTGTGACATACTATCTGCTCCATATGGTGGTTTCCTGCAATTTGCATATTCTTCTTCAAGATGTATGTGATAATTCTACAGGTGAAATTTTTATTTTAGAGCTCAATTTCTGTGTGATTCTGAATTATCCTTAATTTATGGACATGAGTGTAGATTGGGTACATATGAGATAATTTTAAATTTAATCATTGATTCAATTTTGTTGCAATGAAATTTTTATCACCGGTATTAACAAAAAATTCTCTTCATAAATGTGTAGGAGTCCCTTTCAAGGACTAATAAATATCTAGCTTTAAAGTAATACATCTTTGAAATTTAAGAAGTTTGTTCGTTTGTGTATTTGTTTGTTTTTTTATACATAACCACAAAGTGTGACTAAATGAACTCAATTTGATTTAAAACTTCATTCACAATATTGGGAGGCTTTAGAAGAGTGTGAAGATAAACAAATTATTGAGCATGTACCAGATAATTCTCATCCAAAACTCAAACCTTCTTGCAGGGTACTTTACAATTCTGGAAAATTAAAATTTTTACTCATCACATTATATGACGGGTTATATGCTAGTACAAAAGAAATGATCAAAACTTTTTTGTGTTACAAAGATATAAATATTCCGAACTATCATTCATGCAATAGACATAGCATAAAATTACTCTTTTTAATATTAATATTATTATTTTTAATTATTTTTATCCTACTTAAAAATAATTTTCTTTTATATGATTTTAAACATTCACACTTACATACCAATTTCTGACTAAAATTCAGCATACGATCCATACTTAGGCGAAATCATGTATTTGAAGGCATTAATTTTTGTCATAATTTGGCCTAACAATAGAAGAATTCTTAGGTAATTTCTAGAGTTCAAAGCTTAGAATCCCACAGAGGAATGGGCATGCGTAACTTTTGAAATCTGCTTTAAAAAGTAGGTTAAATATTAGTCTAATAAACTAATAAATAGAGATATGCTTTGAGCTATT
Source organism: Pardosa pseudoannulata (assembly GCA_032207245.1). NCBI lineage: Eukaryota > Metazoa > Arthropoda > Arachnida > Araneae > Lycosidae > Pardosa > Pardosa pseudoannulata. The sequence continues at coordinate 55,006,742 of CM063501.1, read as the reverse complement.
GCACATATAAGATGAAAAACACCTGTAGGCATGGATATTCTAAGCAAGTCAGGAAAGGTTTTAAAGGTACAATGATTTATCAAATCTGATTTATTTTATTTTATAACAATCTCTATGAATAATTTAATCTGCTTTTTGCAATATATTTTTGTGAAACAATTCCACTTCCGATTAAATTTTACATTTCCAAGTTAAAATCAAGGCAAAGATTATTAATTATTCTTTCAAAACTGGGACTATTTAAAATTATCTAGAGCTTCACTAATGTGTATAAAAGAGTCATTTTTTTGTGATAAAATAAATTTTAGTCTTTGTTATAAAACTTAGTTGCTATTGTAAGTAATCGCTAGATAAATAATTAGAGAAAAAAGATAATAATTAACTATATACTATTTTTAATCAAATTATATAATAATCAAATAATTCTTTTAATTGCAAAAATGCATAGATTTTACCTGCTCTCATATACTTATATTAATTAATTTATGTCAAACTTTACGTGAAATTGGGGATAAATTCCAAAGGTATATGTTGGTTAGAAGCGCAAATGGAGCGTTTTTATATCATATAATTTTAGGATAATACAAATATTTTTCATAAATATAAAAATTATGAACGTGCATTTTATAATCAGTAAGCATTAATTATAAAGACTCAAATATTTTTTTCATATTGTTGATCGTCTTATTTATTTGATTACATATATAGAATAGCAAAACGAATATAATATATTTTCAGTAAAAAAAGCCATTTGTTAATTGCTACTCTTGAGTCTAATATAATTAAAATTTCATTAGTCCGAAGTTTTTAAACCATTTTGGTTTACTAAAACTTAATGAAATCTATAGAATGGAGAATGAAAAAGGAACTATTGAACAGTGAAATAAATTTCACATTCCCTATGTAATAATAGCCTAAGTTATCTGTCCGTCTGTCCTCGAATTTATGAAGCGGTTGGACCTGGAATGGATAGGGGGAGCCATATTAGATTCCTGATGAGTTAGGGAATTTAAATGTTAAAGGTTTTTAAATGTTTCAAATATGTAGGACATATACATAGTAATTTGCTACATTTATATATCCATATATTTCCATTATATTATTGTCCATATTATTTTTTAATATCCTATATTTACAAAGATATATTTTAGGAAATACAAATATTTCTCCTAAATATAAAAATTATGAACGTGCATTTTATAATCAGTAAGCATTAATTATAAAAACTAAAATACTTTTCTCCATATTGTTGATCGTTTTATTTATTTATTTTGATTACATTTGGAGAATAGTTAAAACGAATATAATATATTTTCATTAAAAAAAAAATCCATTTGTTAATTGCTACTCTTGAGTCTAATATAATTAATATTCATTAGTCCGAAGTTTTAACCATTTTGTTCTAATAAAAACTTAATGAAATCTATAGAATGGAGAATGAAAAGAAACTATTGAGCGGTGAAATAAATTTCACATCCCCTATGTAATAATAGCCTAAGTTATCTGTCCGTATGTGCTCGAATTTATGAAGCAGTTGCACCTCGAATGGATAGGGGGAGCCCATATTAGATTTCTGATGAGTAAGGGTTTTAAATGTTAAAGGTATTTAAAAGTTTCTAATATGTAGGACATATACATAGTAATTTGCTACATCATATTTTATCATATATTTTAGGAAATACAAATATTTTTTCATAAATATAAAAAATTATGAACGTGCATTTTATAATCAGTAAGTATTAATTATAAAGACTCAAATATTTTTTTCATATTGTTGATCATCTTATTTATTTGATTACATATATAGAATAGCAAAACGAATGTAATATATTTTCAGTAAAGAAAAGCCTTTTGTTATTTACTAATCTTGAGTCTAATATAATTAAAATTCATTAGTCCGAAGTTTTTAACCATTTTGGTTTACTAAAACTTAATGAAATCTATAGAATGGAGAATGAAAAAGAACTATTGAAACGGTGAAATAAATTTCAATATCCCCTATGTAATAATAGCCTAAGTTATCTGTCCGTCTGTCCTCGAATTTATTGAAGCGGTTGGACCTGCAATGGATAGGGGGAGCCATATTAGATTCCTGATGAGTAATGGTTTTTAAATGTTAAAGGTTTTTTAAAGTTTCAAATATGTAGGACATATACATAGTAATTTGCTACATCATATATTTTATCAATATTTTTTAGGAAATACAAATATTTTTCATAATATAAAAATTATGAACCTGCATTTTATGATCAGTAAGCATTAATTATAAAGGACTGAAATTTTTTTTTTATATTTGTTGATCGTCTTATTTATTTATTTGATTACATATGAAGAATAGCAAAACGACTATAATATATTTTCAGTAAAAAAAGCCATTTTTTAATTGCTACTCTTGAGTCTAATATAATTAATATTCAAAGTCCGAAGTTTTTAACTATTTTGATCTACTAAATATTTAATAGAGTCTATAGAATGGAGAATGAAAAAGAACTATTGAGCGGTGAAATAAATTTCACATATCCCCTATGTAATAATAGCCTAAGTTATCTGTCCGTCTGTGCTCGAATTTATGAAGCGGTTGGACGTGCAATGGATAGGGGGAGCCATATTAGTTCCTGATGAGTTAGGGTTTTAAAATGTTAAAAGGTTTTTTAAGCGTTTCAAATATGTAGGACATATACATAGTAATTTGCTACATTTTTATATCATATATTTTCCATTATATATTTTTCATAAATATTTTTATACAACGTGCATTTTTACAAAGATTATTTTTAAGGAAATACAAATATTTTCATAAATATAAAAAATGTATGAATTTCTTATTTGATTACATTTTGAGTAATCAGTAATATATTATATTTATAAAGACTAAAATATATATATATATATATATTGTATATCTATATATCTATATTTATTTGATTACATATATATATATATGATTACATTTATAATATATAATATATAAATAATATATATAATATATATTCAGTAAAAAAAACGCCATTTGTTAATTGCTACTCTTGAGTCTAATATAATTAATATTCATTAAGTCCGAAGTTTTTAATCCATTTTGGTCTACTAAAAATTTAATAGATTCTATAGAATGGGAGAAAGAAAAAGAACTATTGACGGTGAAATAAATTTCACATCCCTATGTAATAATAGCCTAAGTTATCTGTCCCTCTGTCCTCGAATTTATGAAGCGGTTGGACCTGGAATGGATAGGGGGAGCCATATTAGATTCCTGATGAGTAAGGGTTTTAAATGTTAAAGGTTTTTAAAAGTTTCAAATATGTAGGACATATACATAGTAATTTGCTACATTTTTATATCCTATTTCCATTATATTATTTTCCATATTATTTTTATATCCTATATTTACAAAGATATATTTTAGGAAATACAAATATTTCTCATAAATATAAAAAATTATGAAGATGCATTATTATAATCAGTAAGCATTAATTATAAAGACTAAAATATTTTTCTTCATATTGTTGATCGTTTTATTTATTTATTTGATTACATTTAGAGAATAGCAAAAACGAATATAATATATTTTTAGTAAAAAAAAGCCATTTGTTAATTGCTTCTCTTGAGTCTAATATAATTAATATTCATTAGTCTGAAGTTTTTAACCATTTTGGTCTACTAAAATTTAATAGAGTCTATAGAATGGAAAATGAAAAAAAGAACTATTGAACTGTGAAATAAATTTCACATCCCCTATGTAATAATAGCCTAAGTTATCTGTCGGTTTTTCCTTGAATTTATGAAGCGGTTTGGACCTGGAATGTATTGGGACATCCATATCGGACTCTGAGTTAGGGTTAGCAAATTTCAAAGCAAGTCTATAAAACGTTCGAAATCCACCCCTTCCCAACTTTCCGATAGTTTAATGCCATTATATAAAGCCCTAATTTCCCCAGTTAACAGCAGGTGAATAAGTTATCCCATAATAAATAGATTAAAAAAAAACATTTTTTTCTACCATTATGTTACATAAGGGTGTATGTGCATAAGTGAGCCAGCCAGTAAGAATTTTAAGATTTAGTCACGCAGGGAACGCTAGGATCGAAAGTTATGTAATGTGTTTATCCCCTATATAATAATAGCCTAAGCTATCTGTCCGTCTGCCCTAGAATGTATGGAGCGGTTGGACCTGGAATGGATAGAGGCATCCCTTTTGGATTCTTGATGAGATAGGGTTAGCAAAATCAAAGTTTCTCTTCTCCTTAACTGACTATCCGATTCGAAAATAAATTGGTATAAATATGCTTCATATTACAGTGAAAATACTGTCATCTTTAAAATGTTCTAAGTACACCCCTTCCTCCCTTTTCGAGCGTTTAATGCCATTATATAAAGCCCTATTTTCCCCAGTTAATAACAGGTAATTAAGTTTATCACATAATAAATAGATAAAAACAAAACTTTTTTTCTAGCATTATGTTACATAAGGGTGTAGGGGCATAAGTGAGCCAGCCAGTAAGAATTTTAAGATTTAGTCACGCAGGGAACGCTAGGATCGAAAGTTATGTAATGTGTTTATCCCCTATATAATAATAGCCTAAGCTATCTGTCCGTCTGTCTTAGAATTTATGAAGCGGTTGGACCTGGAATGGATAGAGGCATCCTTATTGGATTGTTTATGAGTTAGGGTTAACAAAATTCAAAGCTAGTGAAGTTTACCGTCTCCTAAACTATCAATCCGATTCAAAAATAAATTGGTATAAATATGCTTCATATTACAGTGAAAATACTGTCGTTTTTAAAATGTTCTAAGTACACCCCTTCCTCCCTTTTCGAGCGTTTAATGCCATTATATCAACCAGTATGTTCACCGGTTAAGAGCAGGTGAATAAGTATATCACATATTAAATAGGTAAAAATAACCTTTTTTTTCTAGCATTATGTTACATAAGGGTGTAGGGGCATAAGTGAGCCAGCCAGTAAGAATTTTAAGATTTAGTCACGCAGGGAACGCTAGGATCGAAAGTTATGTAATGTTTTTATCCCCTATATAATAATAGCCTAAGCTATCTCTCCGTCTATCTTCAAATTTATGAAGTAGTTGGACCTGGAATGGATAGAAGTGTTCATATTGATTTCTTGATGAGTTAGGGTTAGCACAATTCAAAGTTTATCTTCTCCTAAACTATCAACTGGATTCTAAAATAAATTGGTATAAAAAAGCTTCACAGATAAAACTACTGTAGTCTTTAAAATGTTCTAAGTACACCCCTTCACCCCTTTTCGAGAGTTTAATGCCATTATTTCAAACCCTACTCTCGCCGGTTAAATTAAATTTATCCCATAATAAATAGGTAAAAATAACATATTTTTCTAGCATTATGACATCTTTCCTTTAACTCTCATTTAATCATTTCTTATTTTAAATTATTTAAATATCATCTACATTATTTTCATACGTTTTATCACTGGACTTAGATAAGACGTAAATAATATTATCTTATATTTAGCTTAAATAATAGATTAGGTGCATATGTAAAACTTTTAAATTTAATTATTGATTATTTTTGTTGTAATGAAAATTTTATCACCGGTATTAACAATGAATTCTTTTCATAAAAGTCTAGCAGTCCATTTCAAGGACAAATAAATATCTAGCATTTAAGTTACACATATTTGAAATTTAAGAAGTTTGTTAGTTTGTGTGTTTGTTTTTTTTATACATAACCACAAAGTGTGACTAAATGAATTCGATTTGATTTAAAACTGCATTCACAGTATTGGGAGGCTTTAGAGGAGTATGAAGATAAACAAATTATTTAGCTTGTACCAGATAATTCTCAGCCAAAAATCAAACCTTGCTTGCACTGTACTTTATAATTATGGAAAATTAAAATTTTTACTCATCACATTATATGACGGGTTATATGCTAGTACAAAAGAAATGTTCAAAACATTTTTGTGTTACAAAGATATAAATATCCCGAACTATCATTCATGCAATAGACATAGCATAAAATAAAATTACTCTTTTTAATATTAATATTATTATTTTTAATTATTTTTATCCTACTTAAAAATAATTTTCTTTTATATATGATTTTAAACATTCACACTTACATACCAATTTCTGACTAAAATTCAGCATACGATCCATACTTAGGCGAAATCATGTATTTGAAGGCATTAATTTTTGTCATAATTTGGCCTAACAATAGAAGAATTCTTAGGTAATTTCTAGAGTTCAAAGCTTAGAATCCCACAGAGGAATGGGCATGCGTAACTTTTTGAAATCTGCTTTAAATAGTACGTTAAATAGTAGTCTAATAAACTAATAAATAGAGATATGCTTTGAGCTATTGCACATATTAGGATGAAAAACACCTATAGGCATAGGTATCCTAAGCTAGTCAGGAAGGGCTTTAAATGTACAATGATTTATCAAATCTGATTTGTTTTGTTTTATAACAATTTCTATGAAAAATTTAATCTGCTTTTTGCAATATATTTTTGTGAAACAATTCCGCTTCCGATTAAATTTTATATTTCCAAGTTAAAATCAAGGCAAAGATTATTAATTATTCTTTTAAAACTGGCACTATTTAAAATTATCTAGAGCTTCACTAATTTTTATAAAACAGTCACTTTTTGTGATTAGATAAACTTTAGTCTTTGTTATAAAACTTAGTTGCTATTGTAAGTAATCGCTAGATAAATAATTAGAGAAAAAAGATAATAATTAACTATATACTATTTTTAATCAAATTATATAATAATCAAATAATTCTTTTAATTGCAAAAATGCATAGATTTTACCTGCTCTCATATACTTATATTAATTAATTTTATGTCAAACTTTACGTGAAATTGGGGATGAATTCCAAAGGTATATGTTAGTTAGAAGCACAAATGGAGCGTTTGAAATACTTTTCAGAATTTTCTATAATGTTATAATTCAATACTACATATGTATTGTATTTTGTTATATTGTAAATATTTCTTGTTTGTTTTAAATAGCTTTAAAAATGATATTTGTATTTTTAAGACAATAGTGTTTTATTCTCATTGTAGATTTTTTTCAATTGCAAATACTCATTGTTTGTTTTATCGAATATCATTAATAAATAAATTGTGTACACATAAAACGTTTTATGTGTTTTGAAATCATATAAAGTCTAACAGTAAGAAAACCTGCAAGCAGATTGTAAAACTTTACTTTATTTTCATATCATTCTGAAAAGTACTCTGTTGAATTAAAAAAAAATGAATGAATATTTTGCTTCTTGAATGAATAGTTTACCTCCGGACTGGGTTTGGACGTGATGTTAACACTCGTTTCATTTTAGTTCCAGAATGAATGTATTTTGGTAAAATACAAAAGCAACCTTGTAGACATTTTTTGCACTTTCTCTAAAACATAAATGCGGTGATAACACTGCTAACTACAAAAATAATAAAACAGCACGAGGAATCAGGAGATTGATTTGTATGTTTAGAGTACTTTACAATTCTGGAAAATTAAAATTTTTACTCATCACATTATATGACGGGTTATATGCTAGTACAAAAGAAATGATCAAAACTTTTTTGTGTTACAAAGATATAAATATTCCGAACTATCATTCATGCAATAGACATAGCATAAAATTACTCTTTTTAATATTAATATTACTATTTTTAATTCTTTTTTTATCCTACTTAAAAATAATTTTCTTTTATATCATTTTAAACATTCACACTTACAAACCTAAAATTCAATATACGACCCATACTTAGGAGAAATCATTTTATTTTTAGGCATTAAATTTTGTCATAATTTGGCCTAACAATAGAAGAATTGTTAGGTAATTTCTGGAGTTCAAAGCTTAGAATCCCACAGAGGAATGCGCATGCGTAACTTTTGATAATAATGCGTAACTTTTGGAAATCTGCTTTAAAAAGTAGGTTAAATATTAGTCTAATAAACTAATAAATAGAGATATGCTTTGAGCTATTGCACATATAAGATGAAAAACACCTGTAGGCATGGATATTCTAAGCAAGTCAGGAAAGGTTTTAAAGGTACAATGATTTATCAAATCTGATTTATTTTATTTTATAACAATCTCTATGAATAATTTAATCTGCTTTTTGCAATATATTTTTGTGAAACAATTCCACTTCCGATTAAATTTTACATTTCCAATGTAAAATCAAGGCAAAGATTATTAATTATTCTTTTAAAACTGGCACTATTTAAAATTATCTAGAGCTTCACTAATTTGTATAAAACAGTCACTTTTTGTGATTAGATAAACTTTAGTCTTTATTATAAAACTTGGTTGCTATTGTAAGTAATCGCTAGATAAATAATTAGAGAAAAAAAGATAATAATATACTATATACTATTTTTAATCAAATTATATAATAATCAATTAATTCTTTTAATTACAAAAATGCAAATTTTACCTGCTCTCATACACTTATATTAATTAATTTTATGTCAAAATTTACGTGAAATTAGGGATAAATTCCAAAGGTATATGTTGGTTAGAAGCGCAAATGGAGCGTTTCAAATACATTCATAATTTTCTATAATGTTATAATTCAATACTACATATGTATTGTATTTTGTTATATTGTAAATATTTCTTGTTTATTTTAAATAGCTTTAAAAATGATATTTGTATTTTTAAGACAATGGTGTTTTGTTCTCATTGTAGATTTTTTTCAATTGCAAATACTCATTGTTTGTTTTATCGAATATCATTAATAAATAAATTGTGTACACATAAAACGTTTTATGCATTTTGAAATTATATAAATTCTAACAGTAAGAAAACCTGCAAGCAGATTGTAATACTTTACTTTATTTTCATATCATTCTGAAAAGAACTCTGTTGAATTAAAAAAAAATGAATGAATATTTTGCTTCTTGAATGAATAGTTTACCTCCGGACTGGATTTGGACGTGATGTTAACACTCGTTCCATTTCAGTTCCAGAATGAATCTATTTTGGTAAAATACAAAAGCAACCTTGTAGACATTTTTAGCACTTTCTCTAAAACATAAATGCGGTGATAACACTGCTAACTACAAAAATAATAAAAAAGCACGAGAAATCAGGAGATTGATTGGTATGTTTAGATAGCAACACTAACTATGCGTGCAACTCAGGTAAGTTTTTCAGTAACCCACACAAACAACAAAACACTCCAATGACCGACGAAAAACGCATTTTAACGAACCTAAAAAATACAAATAATAAAAAATTTTTACATATTCTGCACAAAAACACTGGACTATTTTTTTAAAATTATATCATTGCTTTCCTTTCATTTAATGAAAACAATAGATTAGAGCGAGACAATTTTTATCATTTCCCTTATTTTAAAATTATTTCAGCAATAAAAGTTCTATGCCTACATTTTAATCAATGAATATTTTTTTTCATTTCTAGATAATTAAAATATGAACGAAACAAAGTATTAAATGATGTTTGCAAAAATAAACAAACTTTTATCTCGCCAAGAGTTTTGCCATTATCTATGCCATTCTTGCAATTAGTTTAATGAAACGAAAAAGAAAAAAATTTAATCGAAGAAATCTATTAAAATAATTGAAAATGTGCATTTTAAAAATCCCCGACCAATTACATTATGGCAAAAATGATCTTTAGATCAGATACAATTTCTTATCTAAAATAACTGCTTCCGTTTCTTCTTAATTTTCAAAATTTTCGGCTTCGCTATCTTCTTTTTTTTTTTAATGAAAACTTGCTACTTATTTTAAGAATATCAATTATTACTGGAAATAGAAAATGTGAGTTTTTTATTCATAATTAATTATTAAAACAATGGAACCTAACATGTTAGAGAGGGAAAATAGAAAAATGAATAAGTAATTTTTTTAAATCTTTCATTGAAAAATATTCACGGATGGGGAAAAAAAGTTAACACAATGCGAAATGTGTAAAATAATTCTTAGATATGAAATAATAATCTATGGAAATAACAATACCTTGAAGATTTCTAGCTAATTTCTTTCATTTATAACACTTATTTTGTAATTTTTTAGCTTTATATTTCAGTTTAGTAAAAATATTTTAAGTATATTATTGTATAATATTCTAATTAGTTGAAATACTTCCAGGTACTAAAGCATTATGTTAAGCACGTATATAAAAGAAATAAGAAATTTTCTAGGTGAAGATGAAAACACTTTTAAAATGCTCTAAACCAATACAGTCGAACTTCGATAACTCGAAGTCCCAGGGGACCCCCATAATATTCGACTTATCCGAAGTTCGAGTTATCGAAGCTACCTATCATTCCTCTCAGCTGGCACTTAAGATGGGTCGACATGGTTGAAATGGTTTGATGTGTGCTATAATACTACAGTCGTACACATTTCAATTTTTTAATAGCCTATGTAAACAACAAGAGAAGAATGGGTTCAAAAGTTTTATTAAAACTCAAGAAATTTAGCCTCATTACATATTACTTAGTATACATACCATGTAAATCTCATTTGAAAAGGGCAATTATTTTTAAGGTTGTTGGCATTTATAAAGTCATCTAATTTTTGAACACAGTTAAATAGGGTGTTGTCTATACCTTCGATGGTCTCCATGTATTGTTGTAAGATGTGAATAGCGCCCTGTGCTTTCTCGAAGGTCACGAGTGGACTGGCATTCGAAGTTTTGAACAGAAATGTGATTTTTACAGGGGAAATCTATCACAAAAACTTAGAAGATGTTCATTTCGAGTTATCGAGACAGTTTTTTAAAGAAAATTATAGAAATAATTCGGGACTTGATTAAAAGTTCGAATTAGCGGATTATTCGACTTATAGATTGTCGAGTTATCGAAGTTCGACTGTATTTAGAGTTTCACAAGAATCGGAACTAATATTTATCTATTATGGAAAGCCACTGCCTTCCTGCCTCAAGAGTATGTAATTCAAAATCCTTGGTATTTTTATATGTGTGTTAAATTTTTTATACAATTTGTTTTACATTTACCTATATTTTAAAATGTTATTTAAAATAGATATATTAAAAATATATATATTTCAAAAAAGGATGAAAAAAATAGGACAACCTAAACATATATTCAATCGTTTGTTAAAATCAGATCTGAAGATTAGCAGAAGGGGAACATCACTGTTTTTAGCCCCTTAAGTTTAGACTTTACGTCTTAGATTTCTTGAAAATGGGGAAAGTTGAGTTATGCAAGTTTTTCAAATACAGAGTTTAAAACTTCTATGCTATATTACAGTCAAAATTTTCTAGACAAAACTACATAATTAGTAAACGCATCAGCACAGGATAATTGAAAAAGTCTAGGGTTGCTGGAGTAGTTCAGAAGGAAGTAAAAGAGTGGACTTTGGCAATTTTTTCTTTCAGGTGTAGCACGTGGAGTGCTTCTTTCACTTTTTAATTTTTTATATATTTTTTTAGCATATTTCCTTGTCTTTTGTTCTATATTTGAAAATTGTAATACAGTTCAGTGGCATTTTACTATAATTAAAGACGATATAAAGCAAATTCGGGTTATTAATGGCTTGAAAATAACAACAGCAATGTACTACACCGCAGCATATATATATATATATATATATATGTATATATATATATGTGTGTGTGTGTGTGTGTGTGTGTATACAGTGAAACTTCTCCGAGTGGCCACCCTTCTAAACGGCCAATATTTCATGGCACGGATTTTTCGACTCATAGACATAATGGTAAAATAACCAGTGTTGCCAACCTTCGAAGTCAAAATTATGGATTCTAGGTCCTAAAATTATGGCATTGGCTTATAAATTATAGTACATTTTTGTAATAGTTTAAAATAGTGTTAATATAGGCGCTTGTACGATATATTCTCGTACGATTCTCGTTATACGTTCCTCCCCTCCCCCCCACTTTTTTTGGGGGGTGGCAAAAAATATGTAAATATTTTAATATGATTCATTAAATATTTTTCTATCACCCCGTATTTTACTTTAAATGAAACACCAGACATATGATTTTTCTTTACTGATCTAAGCATTTCCATACCATATATAAAAAGCTTCAATATAGATACTGATTCAGTTCTTAAACAATTTACAGCCAATTAATTGTTTAAAAAACCATATAATTTACTTTTAATTTGGAAAAGAAAGTAGAAGGGTTAATGATAATGAAATCAAGAGATTTTAAATTATTTTTATTTATATATCTTTATGCATTTCACTGAAATCTTGGACTATTTATAAATATATTTAGGTTATAGGATAAATATATTTCTATACAATAAAAAGTTTAGTTTTCTTTATTCTACTTGCCCTCAATAAAATTATTCAGCTATTTTATGTATTGACAGAAGAAACAAAACTTTCTATATATATACTTTTTAATAATGTTATAATTCACTATTACTGTTGTTTTTTTTAATATGAAATATTCAGTAATAAAACCGATTATTATCTAATAATCGGTTTAATTACTAAAAATACCATATTTTAATGAAAACTGCAATAGAACAAGTAAAATGCAAAATTACTTCTAATTATCCATAATTATGTAATCAGTAAAGAAATATCTCCAGTATAATTGTGAATATTCAGTAATTTTGCATCTAACAATTTTGTGTTTTATGTATTTAACGATAAGACTGATTTAAATAATTTTTAATAACTAACAGATAAAAACACTGGACATAACAGTTTTTAAAATTCTGTATTTTATATTCGTTTCAAATAATATCAAACATTAGTACCTAGGTCATATACAATTTCACAAATATACATTTTTTTTTGTTTATAATTGACACTTTCCCTTCTTTTATTACACAGTACAGATGGCCTTTCTCAACCTCTGTGTCAGGATTATTTACTTTCATTTAATAAAGAAGCACCCCAAAACATGCCCCTTAAGCTGCTCTGAAATCTACAACAATAATTATTTCATGGGAAAAAGTGATAAAAAATAAAGACATTCTCAATTTTTTGTTGTTGCTCTTCATAGAGTTACAGTTAAATTCCCTGTTCTTTTAATTCTCCATTAGTCTACTGTTGTGTTATCGTACAAATCAGGAAATTATCGTACAGTTTTTCAGAATTATGTCACATAATTTTGACATTATTTTTCATCGCACAGAGTCCTAAATTATCGTACATATACGATAATTATCGTATGGTTGGCAACACTGAAAATAACCTTTATCAGCGGCAACCCGTTCCCCTCTAGACGACCACCGAGTGAGATTGCCCACTTCATTTTTGGGGAAATTCTACTCACTCAATTCTTACGGTGGGATATAAGACCCAGGAATAATTTGCGAAGTCCATTCAAGCGGTCTCCCCACCCCTTTCTTAGAAACATTAAATCTGTTATCTCTTTGGTATTCTCCCCACACCCTTCAGACAGGGAATCCCTATTGCATCACCTATAGAAACTAAGGGAGGAACTGGACAATCAGGCGTTGCAGGTATCCTAGGGCCTTTGTTTGGCACAGTAAAGGAAGAATTGCATCTCTGTCAGCAAAAATGTCATCCATGGCAGTTTCATTTCATAAGTTTGTCAGTGATCAGAGTTGCAACAATATCAAAACTCAATTCTTAATTACGTGTAAAATTCATGTAAAATTTTTTTTAACCTAAGTAGAAATTGACTTTTGTTTTTTTATACATTACTTGTTTTTATTTGTATAACCAACCCATCATAACATCTGGCCTTTATCCTATAGAAATTTCTCACACAATTTCTCTGAATCAGTGTATTAAAAATTTCATACAGTAGCTTTTTATACAATTTCTATCTTATGCTCCATTTAAGAAATATTTTTTACCTTTTAGTGCATTTTCATATTTTTTATATAAAAGCGATCAAAAATACATTTTTATATTTATATTTTCCATTTACAATCTATAAAATAAGTCATATAAATAACTAACACAACATAGCTAAAAATTATCTTTATTTACCGGATTATTAAATATGAAACATTATAATGAGTAAATAATATTTTAGAGAAATAAATGTTATTATTTAATGTACAGCGAGTACTTACTGTATATATGTTAATAAAGTTTATTAAATATTTATTGAATTTGCAAAAGAAATATGACAATTTTAGAGCTTTAAAATATGATTAATACATGTAATATTTTTAATGTTGTGTAGTTTTTCATAAAAACTTACAACTGTAAATATCTTTTGATAAATTTGATTATGTAAATGTACATTTGAATTAAAACGCAAAATATTTATGCTTATGTGCATTTTGAAATTACAAATGCAATTACAGGCGCAGGAGTTTATGTATGAAATGAACAGAAATTATACATACATTATTTATTATTGTGGATATATTTTTATAAATTGACATATAAATGGTAATCTTGTGCATATAAAAAGAATATGTTAATGCGAAAATCTCTCATGAATAAGTAATTAATTATTTGTTATTAAAATAGTTTATATATATTTTTAATATTTTATGCAACATAATTTTAACAGAACAGTATAAAATTGATTAATTTAATGAAAAGGTAATTTCTTTTACTGATGACACAAAATATGCATTTATTAATTAAACATTATCCAGAAGTATTTTATAATATATTCTGATTATAAATTAGTAATTATTTTTTGACAGTGTCTTTAAAATAATTTATAAACTTTAATGCATAATCTACTTTTTTTAAAGACTATGCATTATATTTTAGCTGTAAATTATAATTATTCTTGTTAATTAATTAGAGTTACATGCACTAATAAAAAATAATTTTCTTGAGCCTACAGTAAAGCAATAGTTATTTTTTTCTCGAGCGAGATTAAATTTTATCTATGAAAGAAATGCAAATTAAAAAACAAAACACTATTCTAAAACTAACTTAAAATTGAGATTAAGTTTTGCAATTTAGATATATTTATTATTAATCACTTATAATATGATATTATAAAAGATAGATGTAAGTTTAATATATACTGTGGCTGAAAAATTTATTATATTCTCAATTTTAAATTGTACGGCTGAAACTTCAAAATCCTGAAGTATTCAAGCTTTTAAATAGATGAAGGAAATTATTTTATTTTGTTGGCTATTATAATTTGTTGCATTATACAATGTTTCACTTAAAGAATGTTACTTTATTTTATAACAAATGTGAATCCTTTATTGAGGTTTTTGATTGAGTCAGACAACTTTTTTTCAATTGGTATAAAGCTACTTGTTTTTCTTACCTATGAATTATTCACTTAAATTAAAGGTAACCTACGCATGAAATGTATTTCACCCGTACGCTTATTGTATAATAATCCTTTTAAATGTAATTTTTAAAAAATTCTAGATATTCTTTTTACACAATCATATACCACACTAGTATATATATAAATATATATATAATATATATATATATATTATATATATATATATAAATATAATATATAATATATATATATATATATATATATATATATATATATATATATATATATATATATATTTATGTATATATATATATATATGTATATATATTATGTATATATATATATATATAATATATATATATATATATATAATTATATATATATATATAAATATATATATATATATAATTATATATATATATATATATATTTATATATAATTATATATATATATGTATATGTATATATACATGTGTGTATGTGTGTATATATACAGTGAAACCTCTCTGAGCAGCCACATCACAGTTCCGAGAATATTTGGCCGCTCAGAGGGGGTAGCAGCTCTCAAGGTTTTTAGGATAAGATAATTGTTATAATGAGTAATATAAACAAGTCGGACATATATTCCTTATTTAAAATGAAATTGAAAACTTATCTAAAAAGAAAATAGCATTTTATTTCATGCTCTTTTACATTTTTTTTAAAAAGGTTTGTGTGCTTTAAGTTTTTACTTTTCTCTATAACAACCATTTTTTAAGTTCATTTTTTACTGAAAAAGCAGAAAATTGAAGTCATAGTATTCCTTCAAAATCAAATTTATTTCTTTAATGAATTTGTTGATTTGCATTCTTACGAAGTTAGATAATTCAACTAACTTTCTTGCAGATTTTACCATTCTCGTATTTATGCAGAACCTCAATGAACTACTGGAGATGAAACGCGTTAACTGAAACATTAGGCCAACTTAACATTATTTTTACATTTTTAGTGCCTTGACCAGGATTTAAAATGTAAAAATAATGTTACGTTGGCCTAATGTTTGAGAAAGAAGAAATTAAAACCCATTAAGTAGCACATGGAAACTAGGTCTTGATTAAATGATTTTATTAAGTTAAATAAATGCCTAATGAATACAAATGGAATCAACTTATCATTTGTAGATCGGAAACTGCTCTCGAGTCGGCGTCGGACCTAAAAAAAATGGCGAAGATTCTTTTCCAAAGGGTTCTCCCACAAACCATGGATGCCAGCCTTTCACCTTCTACTCTTCTGGTAACAACGTTATCTGTTCAAAAAAATCAGACAGCCTTCTGTGAAAAAAAAAAACAGGGGTCCACTCCAGAACGGAGGGGGGGTCAAAATCCCCCAAACTGACACCTCTATTGGCTGGGAGAAGTCCGAAGTTTCTCTGCAGTTCAAACCGGTTCTGCCCCGGCATGTCTCCGACGATGACACACGGGAAGATGTAAAAAGAGCTGTACCGAATGTGACTTATTGTTACAATGCTAAAACAAATATACATAAACAATGCTCATGAATAGACACTTGACAATTTAACATAGAACATGTGAAACTTGGCTCAATACCGAATAGCTGGCTTGATACGTAACATGTGAAATCAAATACCCATAAAAAAAATTCTTGATTAGGAAATTGACAATTAATTTAAAAATCTAATAAATCTTGAATGTAACCAAAACTTTTAAAACATTAATAAAAACCCAATAAATAAGTAGAGAAAGTATTTACAAATTTCAAATATTATATCAATACCGATTCATTGGAGCTGTATTGATTATCGTTTTGAATGGGGTTATATTTTTAAAAAAGTACTGACACTTTTAATAGTTATTGAATATTTTTAACTAAAGAACTGGGACACTCAGTACCTTGAACTTTCGTTGGAATCTAAAGGAGTATTGAAAAGTTTATTAACTGGTTCCTCTAGCATTGCAAGCTTGAGGGATCTTTTCCTTGCTCCCTGTTTTTAAATTAAAAGCACTTACTTTATTTGTGTGTGTTGTCCTAAGAATAACAGTTTAGGCCGCCTATACGGTGCTTCCATAATAAAATTGTCAACAAACTCTGTTGGCTAACTTAGACTTATCAACAATATTATATCAATACCGTAAAGGTATCTTAATACATAAAATGCTAAAACAAATATACATAAACAATAAATACTCTTAAAT
>CM063501.1:54926892-54979392 GCA_032207245.1 Pardosa pseudoannulata | reverse complement strand
ATTTCACACACACACACACACCTATATATATATATATATATATATATATATATATATATATACATATATATATATATATATATATATATATATATATATATATATATATATATATATATATATATATATATATATATATATATATATATATATATATATATATTATATATATATATATATATATTATATATATATATATATATATATATATATATATATATATATATATATATATATATATTATATATATATATATATATATATATATATATATATATATAATATATATATATATATATTTATATATTTATATATATATATACATATATATATATATATATATTATATATTTATATATTTATATATATATATATATATATATATATATATATATATATATATATATATATATATATATATATATATATATATATATATATGCATACATATATATGCATATATGTGTTTCTATGAATGTCCGAAATTTTAGAATGTCGACACACACCAAATACCTGGGTGAAAGATCCAATATTTGATTAAATGTTTTTATATTCGGACTACCACCAGTGTATGTCGACAATCCCTATGCACAGATGGCGAATGTTGAAAAAATATTTTTGTTACGTTTTTAAATCATATTTTATTATTAAAACATATAATAATGTATGTCAAAAAATCAAATACCATGAAGGAATACTCCAAAGTACCTGTATCCATTCCGAATGAAAATATCGAAGAGGAGTTTCAACCTACTACGTTTTCTATCAAGCCCTGACTAAACAGCAGAAGTTTATTTCTATTACAAGAGCGGCCACAAAAGATAATTTTCTAATGCATGAAACGAAAATGTTACAAACCTCACAAAAAAATCTCTCCTTCTGAAATTGATGACACTGTGCCGATACAAGTCTCTGATGTCCACCATGGTCATACAGATGCCCGAAATGTATAGGCGGTTGTTGCTAGAATATACGACTCCGACTTTTATAAATTAGTAAACAAAAATGGTACCCTTATACAGATTTATACCCGTAATCAGTTTATATTTTGTAAAGAAATGTTACTCTCCATAGATGAAATTTCTTCTCAATAAATGTCGCTGAGAGAAGCTGCTGCAACTAATTCGAGAAGAGGAGGGTATGGATATAACCGTTGCCATAGCATAAAGAAATGCTTCCTTACTAAATTCCATTGTAAAACTTGCAACGTATACCTAACTTCAGTTTTCATAACAAAAAAATCTTTTTGTTTTTTGAGTCAAAATTTGTCATATCGAAGATCCCTTGTCTTCGTAGCTTTATTCGTTCAGTGTCTATATTTATTCTTTAGTATTTAAAAAAGTAAAGCTATACGTAAAGAAATTGGATATGTATTTGCTTTTACGTAATTGTCAGACGTGTGCATCATTACTAGAGGATCTTAAACATTTTAAATAAGAAATATATAACAGTAATGCATCTGTAACTGGTCTAAATTACTTATTCAATACAGAAATCGTCATACGGGAGAATAATAAATATCGATATGTATTTGCTTTTACGTAAGCATAAGACATATGCGTCATTACTAGAGGATGTCAAACATTTTAAATAAGATATATATAACAATAATGAATCTGGAACATGTCGAAATTACTTATTCAATACATAAATCGTAATACGGGAAATTAGTAAATATTAAAAATTTAAAATGTATGACAGAAAAGTATGTTTCGGCGCAGTAAAATAATTATGTTGTTAGAGAGAAATTTTTTGATAATGAAGCTTATACCTAATTTTATTTTTTATAACAACTTTTGGTATTTTCAGTCAGAATTTTTCATATCGAAGATCCTTTGTCTCCGTAGCTTTATTCTTTCAGATGCTATATTCTTTCGTAATTAAAAAAGTAAAGAAATACGTAAATATATTCGATATGTATTTGCTTTTACGTAATCGTCAGACGTATGCACCATTACTAGAGGATGTCAATCATTTTAAATAAGAAGTGCATCTGAAATGCATCTAAAACTAGTCTAAATTACTTTATTTAATTAGAAATCGTCATACGAGAGAACAGTAAATATCGATATGTATTTGCTTTTACGTAAGCATCAGACATATGTGTCATTATTAGAGGATGTCAAACATTTTAAATAAGATATATATAACAATAATGAATCTGGAACATGTCGAAATTACTTATTCAATACATAAATCGTAATACAGGAAATTAGTAAATATTAAAAATTTAAAATGTATGGCAGAAAAGTATGTTTCAGGGCAGTAAAATAATTATGTTATTTGAGAGAAATATTTTGATAATGAAGCGTATACCTAACTTGATTTTTATAACAACCTTTTGGTATTTTGAGTCAGAATTTTTCATATTGAAGATCCTTTGTCTCCTTAGCTTTGTTCTTTCAGTGGATATATTCTTTCGTAATTAATAAAAAGTGTAGAAATAAGTAAATATATTGAATATGTATTTGCATTTACGTAATCGTCAGGCGTATGCATCATTACTAGAGGATGTCAAACATTTTAAATAAGAAATGCATCTAAGCATAAGACATATGTGTCATTATTAAAGGATGTCAAACATTTTAAATAAGATATATATATATATATATATATATATATATATATATATATATATATATATATATATATATATATATATATATATATAACAATAATGCATTTGAAACATGTCGAAATTATGTATTAAGTACAGAAATCTTCGTATGGTAAATTAGTAATTGTTAAAAATTTTAAATTCATCACAGAAAAATATGTTTCGGTGCAGTAAAATGTAATGTTATTTGAGATAAGTTTTTTAATAACGAAGTGTATATTTAACTTGATTTTTTAAAACAAAAAAAATCTTTTAGTATTTTGAGTCAAAATTTGTTATTATGAAGATCCTATGGATTCTTTTTAATTTTATTCTTTCAGTGCCTGTTCTGTCTTTATAAAAGACTTACTATTTTAATTTTTAATTTTTGAATAATTCATAATAGTTATTTCATTTTTATTCTTTATTGTCTGTGGTTTCTGTTCAAATTGTTTGTATTTCAACAGATGGTATCACCCTGCAATGGCTTATATTGTTTTGAGGGTTGTTTTTTGTTTTGTATTCAAGGCCAGGAAAAGATGTCTGTTAGTTTGGTATTCGGTATATATTTAATTCTATTCATTTAATCCATATTTTATTCATATTCATATGGGAAACATATATTGAAAACCTAACATAATTCTGAATTCATTTTATGTACTGTGAATTCAACGTGATGTTTTGTTACTTTAGATGGCTTTTAGATGGCTGTCAGTTTGGTATTCGGTGTGTTTTTAATTCTATTCATTTAATCTGTATTTTATTCATATTCATCTGGAACATATATTGAAAACCTAACATAATTCTGAATTCATTTTATGTACTGTGAATTCAACGTGATGTGTTGCATAATTAAAGGAAAGTTGTGTTCGACAATAGACTTCTGTTTTCATCCATAATTTCGGTTTCTATAGATCCTTCATAGCCAATCACAAGGATAAAAAGAAGCTAAGCAATTACCTTATTTAATTGTTGATTATCATTACTGTTGGAGATTTCAATTAAGTAATTGACTTAACACATTGTTGACCGGCAATTTTACTGAAAATTTATCTCATCTCACCGGCTATTAGCCCAATTTGATTCATAATCACTCGGACAACCAGATAAAGCATCCACGTATAATTCATTGAAAGATTCTTCATTACTATCATCATCGGTTTTTTTTAATTTTTTTAATTATTAAATACTTTTTACAGCAAAATATTTGGCGAGTCTTATAAGCGAGAGAAACATCTTGTGTTATACTGACCAACACTTGCACTGTATGGTCGCCAACAGAGAAATCAGCAGCGATGCGAAAATAAACGCATCACGAGTTTACTCGTGGCCGGTCAGCAACGTTCGGCCATAAAGACAAGAGTTGACTCGTGACCGGTCAAAAATGTGTTAAAACCAAAATTCTTGATTCATGTTTCATTGAAGGTAAAATTCTTTCTATTTATCACAGTGCCTCTCTTCATTCTTCAGTAGTTAAAGGAAGTAGTAAATTTTTTCCCTGTATAACATGCAGCTATAATTTTTTCATAACCATTTTTATTAAAAAAGTGTGTATTTCACAAGTAAATACGGTACATTTTTCATGAAGAAAAAATTATTTATATGGATTCATATACGATGCAATGTTACTGATTTCTCAATTCTGGATTTTAAATATATTTGGTCCCTAAATCATATTAACATCTTGTGACGGTTTTGAAGTATCATCCGATATTCCCTAATGACAGTCTCCAACTCTCTGTCCGTTCTACTGTATTTCATACCAGAAATAAATTATTCCACAGAGCTGTTCTCAAAGATCAAAGTAACACTCATTTTCTTTTAATAACTCCGGAATCATATTTTTCCTTCAAAAATTCATTCTATTTTATCTCGATCTTATCTCTCTTTTTTTTTTGTCCTTTTTCTTCGGAAAGAATCCTTCCCATCTTAAATATCCATAAAAGTCTCCGAGCCATCCCCGCTCCTGTCTAATGTATTAGCGGGTTTCTTTATGTTTTTCTTTTCCTTCCGACTCTTTCTATTCATTTATCTAAGGAAGTGATGAATGACTGGAAGGTCAAGAGGCAGTGTTAAACACTTTTCATCAAATTAAATATGAGTTGAAGGTTGATGAGAATCCCCTTGCATATGCCACTAATGGTTCGCTTACGGGGGGCTACAATGTACTCAGAATTAATTACTTATACGTTTGGGGTAGCCTCTATTGAGATATAATATTCAATGAAATGCCCATTATATAAACAAGATATAGATTGAAATTGTTCTTTACAGTCAGTCAAAATCTGCTGTGTGACAGGGAATGTAGAGTCAGCATTTATTATTGATTTACATGCAGGTTTACTTAAAGAAAAATACAATAGATTGTTACCAGTACAATGGTAATGTAAAAATATTCTATACCATATTTTAATAATTATTACGTTGACTATCTTAATTATGATTTTGAATAATTATTTTATTAGTATTTTTATAGAGGATAATTACTTCTAAGCTTTGGATATACTATGTTGTGATATATTCAATTAAATGCGCACTATATAAACAAGATATAGGCTTAAATTATTCTTTACAGTCAGTCAAAATTTATTGTGTGACAGGGAATGTAGAATCCCCATTTATTATTAATTTACATGTAGGTTAACTTAGAGAAAAATAGTAGAGAGAGTTGCCAGTACTTATTAAACGGAAATTTTTATTCGTACAAATGTAATAATATTCTCTTTCTATGTTACTAATTATTCCTAATTATGTTACTAATTATTTTTTTGACTATTTTAATTATGATTCCGAATGATTATTAATATTTTAATAATTATGAAATAATTACTTATACGTATATGATCTGTTGACATATATTCAATGAAATGCGCATTATATAAACAAGATATAGACTGAAATTATTCTTTACAGTCAGTCAAAATCTACTGTATGACAGGGAATGTAGAATCACTATTTCATATTGATTTACATGGAGGTTTACTTAGAGAAAAATACTAGAGAGAGTTAACACTACTTATTAACCGGAAATTTTTATTCATACAAATGTAATAATATTCTCTTTCATATATTACTAATTATTCCTTTGACTATTTTAATTATGATTTTGAATATTAATATTTTACTAATGATGAATCAATTACTTATACGTTTTGATTATACCCTGTTGAGATATATTCAATGAAATGCGCATTATATAAACAAGATATAATGGTGTCATACTGCATACCTGGAAGGTGTTTTCTCTCCGGTTAAGAAATCACTCTCGGTAAAGATTATTTAGTGACGTCAAACCTCCACACCAGTTGACATAATTCTTCTAATCTACTTCACAGGGCGGTATGTTAAACTGCCGATAGCACGTGGCTGTTATGTAGATTAGCAAGTGAAGACTGTATTTAAGCCGCCGGCAAATGCAAGCCTTGGTGCTCCTTCGTGGCCGCCCTGTAAGGGATGTCCGTTCTGTAAACCGTTTTATTTGTAGGTACCAAGTTGTTACCAAGTAATGTACAGTTCTTAATGTTTCTTTTATAATAATGTTATTTTTAATAAACGAGTCAGCCTCTGGCATTTCGAGTGTTTTTCTTCGAGAGAACTTCCCATCTACTGCATATCTGCTATTGATATGGCGTAGTATTCCTACATATAGACCTAAATTTTCTTTATAGTCTGTTACAATTTTCTGGGTGCGTGTAGAGTTACCATTTTTACCTATCTTCAAGGTCTTCAAGGGAATGGGGTAAATAGAATCTATGGACCGAGCCCTCTAATCCAGAAATGTCTAACAGTAAGCCTAAAAATGACAATGAGCTGAAAAATAAGCAGCTAAAAGAAGAAAGCAATAGACAGTAGAGTAGATTCGTGAGTTCATGTGTAGAAAAGCATATAATATTTTTGTGACCAAGGACATCCGGACTTTGCACTGACAAGAGATAAAATGAATGTTTTTGTGAAACTGAGAGATTCCTCTGAGACCGGCAGAACCAATCAAAGTTCGCAAATTAGTCAAATAGAAATTCAGGAAATAAACCAATGATGTTCCATGGCTTTAAAGAGGGAGAGAAGTATGATTACTAGATGTATAGCCGAATTTTAATTTGTTTTGAATTTTTTCTTACATTTTATGAATTTTATATATTTTGGTCGTTTTTTTAGTTCTCATAAGGACGAAACACAAAAATTAAAGATCATTCACAAGAATTTCTAAGTGCCTTCTATTGACAGCATCGGAGGGGTCGTATTGACATGATTATTAATTAAGAAGTTTATACTAACTAGTATTGAGGTTTATTTAACAGAAAATACTTAACAAACTTACCAGAAATTTTTAAATATTTTTTGTTTATACGAAAGTAATAATACCACCTTTCATATGTTACAAATAAATTGATGATGATGATTAATATTTTTCTATCAAAGAACTAACTACTTTTACTTTTGTTGTATCCTCTATTAAGATATAAGACTCAATGAGATGTGCATTATATGAGCAAGATACAGACTTAAATTTTCTTTATAGTTACTCGAAATTTTCTGGTGAGAGGAATTGTAGAGTCTGAAATTTTATTGCTTTGCATTGAGGTTTATTTGGCAGAAAATACTAAAGAGGCTCACCAGTACTCATTAAATAGATTTTTTAATAATGCAGAGGACATAACATTTCTTTAAGTATGTTAGTAAAGATTTCGAAAGATTAATAATATTTTTTCTAACAATGAATTAATTACTTATGTATTTCTGTATCCTCTATTGAGATATAATATTAAAAAAAATACGCATTAGATAAACAAGATATAGATTTAATTTTTCTTTTTAGAGTCAGTCAAATTTTTGGGGTGAAAAGGAATGTAGAGTCACCAATCTTATTGATATATATTAAGATATATTGAGATATATTGATTATATTGATTATATATATATTGAGATTCATTTAGAAAAAAAATATTAGATAGGCTCATCAGTACTTATTAATGAGGTTTTTTTATTAATACAAATGTAATAATAGTCTTTTGCATATTACGAGGTATTAGCCAATGAGACGTTATTATTATGTTCATAACAGCATGATTCAAAGAATTATATAAACTGCAAAAAAGTAGTTTGGTGGTTAATGTGTGTTACATGTTTATTAAAATGTACAATATATTAAACTTTATAAATTACAAATTCAGTTGGGTAAATGTAGGTATATAAACACTAGAAAATTATTGAATAATTTTATTTTATTTTAAAATCACTTAAATGTTCTAAAATATTGTAACACATATTTATACATACGTACATACATATGTACATGTATATATATATATATATATATATATGTGTGTGTGTGTATGTTGTTATTTGTTTAAAAAATATATATAATATTATATCTATACATAGATATATTAATAATATATATATTTATGTGTGTGTGTATATTTATAGTTTTATTTGTAGGTAAGAAAAATGTTTGTATCGCAAACATAAAAAAAATTTAAAATACTTCCAATTTCCTGCTTTCACTTTTTAACAACACTCTTTAAGTTTTTTTTCTACTCTTCCTCGTTTCGTGTCTGTTGTTTAGATAATGACAAAGATTTTGGAAGATATGCTTTTTACATCGCAAAGGGCTGAGAAGGAATCAATACAAGTGTTTTTCTTTTTCCAACTTGTTACGTGCGAAGGAGAATAATCATACATTGTAATAATTAAAGCAAAATTAATTATCGTTTTCTCGAGTAAGATATTAATTAAGATTCTGACGTGTTTTTTGAAACGAATAAATGCTGTTATTTTGATAGAAACTCTATAAGGTTTTAGCTGAGTCAGATTAACTTTGTCGCCATGGCTTTTAGATTAAATCCTTTCGAAACTATAAAAAAAATATTTCATATTCAAAGAATTAACCTTTTTTTGCTACATAAGATAAGAAGCATTGATTAATTTCGTAAATTTATATTGCTGCTTCCGCCGTTCCGAAAACAGGTGAATTAAGGATATATTGACATTTCCAAGATATGTATGTTTAACTGAGAGAAAAATACATCTGTTCTTTTTCTGAAGCATAATGGGGATTTCCATTTTAATACTTTTAATAGAGATCTGATAATAAGGAAGTCAGCTTATTCTCTAGTATTTAGTTATTATAATGTCTAGTGAGACACGTTTTAATCTCTAAAAATTTTTGGAAGAAAAATTCTAAAGTGTAATGAAGCGTTTTTTTTACCTATAAAAAATTGTATGTTTCTTATTTTAGGGATTATTCGATTATTCAGTAGCTTTATTGCCAAACGGCGGCGGACTTGCTACGAAACTTCTCTCTGACTTTAAATCCCACTGTTAGCAGTATTATTCGTAACCATTTAGAATAGTTTTTAAGCAATAGGTTGTGGTTTCAATGACCCTCTCTTTGTACAAAACCACAGAATTCAAACCCAAACCAAATCTATAGTTTTTTTACATATCCATTTCATTGTGTGGGTTTGTGTGTGCTTCAATGGGTGGGTGACTTTTATTATGCAGCTTATTCTCTAGTGTTTAGTTATGTAATGTCTAGGGAGACACATTTTAATCTCTAAAAATTTTTGAAGAAAAGTTCTAAAGTGTAATGAAGCGTTTTTTTTCCTATAAAAATATTTTGTTTCTTATTTTAGGGATTTTTTGATTATTATAGCTTTATTGCCAAACGGGGACTTGCTAATGCGCTTTTCTATCAGTTCAAATTCCACTGTTAGAAGGATTATTCGTAACCATTTAGAATAGTTTTTAAGCAATAGGTTCTGGTTTCAATGACCCTCTCTTTGTACAAAACCATAGAACTCAAACCCAAACCAAACCTATAGGTTTTTTGCATATCCATTTCATGTGTGTGTATGTGTGTGCGCCAATGGGTGGGTGACTTTTATTATGCAGCTTATTCTCTAGTGTTTAGTTATGTAATGTCTAGGGAGACACATTTTAATCTCTAAAAATTTTTGAAGAAAAATTCTAAAGTGTAATGAAGCGTTTTTTTCCCTATAAAAATATTTTTGCTTCTTATTTTAGGGATTTTTGATTATTCAGTAGGTTTATTGCTAAACGATGGTGGACTTGCTAGGGTGCTTTTGTCTTAGTTCAAACTCCACTATTAGCAGGGTTATTCATAACCATTTAGAATAGTTTTTAATCAATAGGTTCTGGTGTCATTGGCCCTCTCATTGCACAAAATCATAGAACTCAAACCCAAACCAAACCTATAGGTTTTTTTCATACCATTTCATGTGTGTGTTTTTGTGTATGCGCCAATGGGTGGGTGACTTTTATTATGCAGCTTATTCTCTAGTGTTTAGTTATGTAATGTCTAGTGAGACACATTTTAATCTCTAAAAATTTTTGAAGAAAAATTCTAAAGTGTAATGAAGCGTTTTTGTTTTCCTATAAAAATATTTTTGCTTCTTATTTTAGGGATATTTGATTATTCAGTAGGTTTATTGCCAAACAATGGTGGACTTGCTAGAGTGCTTTTGTCTCAGTTCAAATTCCACTATTAGCAGGGTTATTCGTAACCATTTAGAATAATTTTTAAGCAATAGGTTCTGGTTTCATTGACCCTCTCGTTGCATAAAACCATAGAACTCAAACCCAAACCAAACCTATAGTTTTTTTACATATCCATTTCACATGTCTGTGTTTCTGTGTGCGCCAATGGATAGGTGACTTTTATTATGCAGCTTATTCTCTAGTCTTTAGTTATTATAATGTCTAAAGAGACACATTTTAATCTTTAAAAATTTTTGAAGAAAAATTCTAAAGTGTAATGAAGCGTTTTTTTTTCCTATAAAAATATTTTTGCTTCTTATTTTAGGGATTTTTGATTATTCAGTAGGTTTATTGCTAAACGATGGTGGACTTGCTAGGGTGCTTTTGTCTTAGTTCAAACTCCACTATTAGCAGGGTTATTCATAACCATTTAGAATAGTTTTTAATCAATAGGTTCTGGTGTCATTGGCCCTCTCATTGCACAAAATCATAGAACTCAAACCCAAACCAAACCTATAGGTTTTTTTCATACCATTTCATGTGTGTGTTTTTGTGTATGCGCCAATGGGTGGGTGACTTTTATTATGCAGCTTATTCTCTAGTGTTTAGTTATGTAATGTCTAGGGAGACACATTTTAATCTCTAAAAATTTTTGAAGAAAAGTTCTAAAGTGTAATGAAGCGTTTTTTTTTCCTATAAAATTATTTTGTTTCTTATTTTAGGGATTTTTCGATTATTCAGTAGCTTTATTACCAAACTATAGGGGACTTGCTAATGCGCTTTTCTATCAGTTCAAATTCCACTGTTAGAAGGATTATTCGTAACCATTTAGAATAGTTTTTAATCAATAGGTTCTCGTTTCATTTGCCCTCACTTTATGAAGCACTAAACCGTAGAACTCAAACCTAAACCAAACCTATAGGTTTTTTGCATATCCATTTCATGTGTGTGTATGTGTGTGCGCCAATG
The DNA here is from genome assembly GCA_032207245.1 of Pardosa pseudoannulata. Lineage (NCBI taxonomy): Eukaryota > Metazoa > Arthropoda > Arachnida > Araneae > Lycosidae > Pardosa > Pardosa pseudoannulata. The sequence goes on along the minus strand of CM063501.1, from coordinate 54,968,328 downwards.
GGTGGGTGACTTTTATTATGCAGCTTATTCTCTAGTGTTTAGTTATGTAATGTCTAGGGAGACACATTTAAATCTCTAAAAATTTTTGAAGAAAAATTCTAAAGTGTAATGAAGCGTTTTTTTTCCCTATAAAAATTATGTTTCTTATTTTAGGAATTTTTCGATTATTCAGTAGCTTTATTGCCAAACAATGGTGAACTTGCTAGGGATCTTCTCTCTGAGTTCAAATCCCACTGTTAGCAGGGTATACATAACCATTTAGAATAGTTTTTAATCAATAGGTTCTCGTTTCATTGGTCCTCGCGTTGTGAAGCACAAAACCTTAGAACTCAAAAGTAAACCAAACCTATAGGTCTTTTACATACCCATTTCATGTGTGTATCTCTGTGCGTCAAAGGGTGAGTGACTGGGATTATGCAAAATCATTCAAATACTATATACTAGTGTAGAGTGATCATAAACAATAAGAACCACATAGCATTTATAATTTAAAGTTAATAATTTTAACTGTTAAATTACATTTAAAATTATTCAATTTAGCATTTTAAAAGTAAGAATTTAGTTACCAAAACATATATGTTCACTTTATTTGTTACATTCTTTTATTTATTGAGATTCTTTGAAAACATCTGTGTCTATCAGCAGTCTAAAAAATTCCAGTGTGTAAATCAAGATCTTTCAGAACGTGTTCTGTTCGCAAATATTTCCAAGCTCTATCAAACATTTTTTCTTTACCGCTAACTACACATGTGGTCTACGTGTGATGCCGTAGGTCCAAATAAAGTTATCTTGAATCAGATCAGTTGCTGGGCTTCTTTCACAATGACGAGAGAGAGCACCTTTCACATTCTTTTGCTACTAAATCAGGTACAGGCTCATCAATTAATGAATTTGCAAATGGTAGTATTCGGTGGATTTGAGGTCAAAGTTCTGGTCCATACAGCCGAATGTCACCTCAGGAACCGGGCCACTAAATTGAATGGCAAAGATCTACTAGAAATACCACCAGTCGTCCAGGAAAGTCTTAAACTTACGCGATACGTAAAACAGCCACAAAGAAGTATTAAAATACAGTGTGTGGTAAGCCTTACAATTGAAAATATCAAGAAACTCTGAAGAGAGGAAAAAACAGTAAGCATAATGAGAGACTGGCCTCATCTCAGCAACCATTAGTAGTGACCCGATTTATACTGTAGCCTTGCGATGTCTAAGATACGAGATGCTCTACTCCATTTTGATTTCCTTCCAATTCCTCGTCGTAACTTCAGATACCATACAAATTTACTATACCTGATAGTGAATCAAATGCTTTCAATTCATATACCCCGTCTTCATTCTTCATCACAATCTGTATTGGATACATATTTTAATGAACATTTAATAATTATTAATCAGTATTAATAGCGTTAATTAAGAATTCAATTATAGAGATTAGTATCATCAAATAGAAGAACATGTAAGTAGAAAGACGACAATTATTTTTGTCGTATTTTCATGTTATGAAACATGTACTTAATCATTTTTTTAATTATATAAATTTCAGGAGAAAAAAGTATCAATTCTGAATAGTAATTTGTAGCTAAAAAATTGATTTTTCATTCCATATACCGTTGTGACAAATATAAATGAAAAAACATTAAAATATTGATATCCTTTTCTTTTAAATTACTTTGAGATATTTTGTGCCTGAATGGTGGCAATAGAAAAAAAAACTCACCATAAAATTCACTTTTTTTTCATTATAGCAGGAAATGATAAATATTTATCGAAAATGAATCAATTCCGTGTCAGTGGTTGATTCTTTTCTTTTCTCATTGAATTAACAAAGCGAGGCACAAAAAGTCTTATCTTTTTATATATTCGGCTTCATACATATTCTTTCTTTTCTGTATGTGTGGAGGGGGGAGTTGTTTTCTTCAGACCCACTTGCCATGAATGATGCAAAATCGGTTCAAAGGCTGAATTACTGCTTTATCCTGAATAAAGGCAGTTTCAGAAAAAAAGGGAAATTTTTATTGTAAGTTTATCATATTTTATTTAATGCATTAATCATATACTATGTATTGGGACATGCCTGCTGTTCGGTGGAACTAGGATAATATCCAAAATGGAAATAGGGATCATTTTCATTTCTACGTGGGAAACGGACCAAAATAATTTGGGCAAAATGGATTAGTTGTGTTATCACCATTTAATTGTAAATTATAAATTCTTCTTCTTAAATATAATTTGGGCAAAATGGATTAGTTGTATTATCACCGTTTAATTGTAAATTATAAATTCTTCTTCTTAAATATACACTAGCAGCTTCGCTACCACCCTTCGAACTGGGTATTAAAATATTTTGATTATATTTTATTTAATGCATTAATCATATACTATGTAATGGGACCTGCCTGCTGTTCGCTGGGACTAGGATAATATTCAAAATGGAAATTGGGATAATTTTCATTTCTACGGGGGAAACGGACCAAAATAATTTTGGCAAAATGGATTAGTTGTATTATCACCGTTTAATTGTAAATTATAAATTCTTACTTTTAAATATAACCTAGCTACTTCACCCTCAGCCTTTGGTCTGAGTATTAAAATAATTTGGATTATATTTTATTTGATGCATTAATCATATACTATGTATTGGAACATGCCTGCTGTTTGGTGAGACTAGGATTATATTGAAAATAGAAATTGGGATCATTTTCATTTCCACGTGGGAAATGGACCAAAATAATTTGAAAAAAATGCATTAGTTGTATTATCACCTTTTATTGTAAATTATAAATTCTTACTTTTAAATATACCCTAACAGCTTCGCCCTCAGCCTTCGGTCTGGGTATTAAAATATTTCGATTATATTTTATTTGGTGTATTAATCATATAGTATGTATTGGAACATGCCTACTGTTCGGTGGGACTAGGATAATATTCAAAATGGAAATTGGAATCATTTTCATTTCAACATGGGAAACGAACCAAAATAATTTGGACAAAATGCGTTGATTATATTATTACCTTTTAATTATAAATTATAAATTCTTGCCTTTAAATATACCCTAGCTTTTTCGCCCCAGTCTTTGGTCTGGGTATTAAAATATTTCGATTAAAGGTTTAGAACCACTATTAAAAGTAATAAGACGTATTAATAGAAATGTTGAATAAGTCTCGTATGCTGCAGATTGTTGACGAATATGTTAGTTTGTTAACAAAAGACAATTAAATTGTCTTTTGTTAACAAACTATAGTATATATGATATCAAATATATTACATTTATATTAAATATTATATATATATATATATATGTGTGTGTGTGTGTGTGTGTGTGTTTTGTGTATATATATATATATATATATATATATATATATATATATATATATATATATATATATATATATATATATATATATATATATATATATGTATATATATATGTATATATATATATATATATATATATATATATATATATATATATATATATATATATACATATAGATATATATGTATATATACAGATATATATACATACACACACGCACACACACACATATATATATATATATATATATATATATACACACGCGCACACACACACACATATATATATAATATTTAATATAAATGTATATAATATAAATATATATATATATATATATATATATATATATCTATATATATGTATATATACATATATATATATATATATATTTATTTATTTATATATTATATATTTATAATACACTAAAATTATTAATATGTACCTTCAGGATATTTCTCAGAAGCCACAGTACAATAATGCTAAATTACACGAGATTCTGTACTACATGAGTGAATTTTCAACATGTTATGGATACTCATGCATGAAATAGATTTTAACATTAAATATTATCTAATTAAACAGGTTCAATTAATAGATTTTCCACTTAATTAAACAGATTTAACATTTAATCCATTTTTTTAGATTAGAAGGAACAAAGAGATTTACTTTCTACATCTATGTACTGAAAAAACTATATAGCTCTTCTTTTTAGTTGACTATTTGTTTAGCTTTTATAGGTTGTATTCGTAGAAATTGAATGTAGACAACATAAATTCTTCTTAAATGCACATCCAATTCATTCGATTTGGATTTCGTCTTAATCGATTAAACGTAATCGTTTTGTGTACATTACCTTTTTATTATGTTCTGATTTTTTTAGTTTCAGCTTGTAAATTTCAAAGTCCTTGAATTCTAACCATTTTCTTTGGTTTTAAAATTCTTGATAATCTTTCCTAATAAATCAAAGAGAATGAACTAACTGCTTCTATATTAATTACACTTTCTTCCTATTCTTACTTCTAAGTACATTGACAGGAATTTAAACGAAAGTTTTAATTTTCTAATCTGTAAAATTATGTCACAACATGTGTGCAAGTGTGTAAATAGAATAACTCAACCAAAGTAAATTGCATTTCATAAAATTTTGTGAAATATATCGACACGTTTGTTCTCGAGTTGACTACAGTTAAACGTTGACAGGGTATTCTATATTTTCTTACTTCTCAATTGCAAAACACCTTTAGTATGAAAAAGCGTTATTTTATTTCTTACAAATTTAAACATTGTCGATAAAAGATAGCAACATTCTGAAACCATAGATTAACAGAAAAATGAAAATATATCAGGGAGATTATATATTGAAGGGCTTATTAGGTCTTCTCTTTCAAAAATTGTAATTAAATAGAAAGAACATACTTTCTACAATTAATACAATAATTGCAATATTATCACCTACTTGTTCTTCCCAGAATGATTAACGAGACGTGGTAGCTCATTCGGCAAATGCAACGATCTCGTAACTGAAAATTTGAAGTTCGGAACCTAAGGCGGCTTAAGATCTGCCATGTTCGTTAAAGGTGACTGGGGCACTTGAAATATGTTCGTGATCACAAAGTCCTCCAAGTTCTCAATGAATACATCGGGGGTGGCAGGACAAGTCTATGAGTCTTCTGCTGGGTCCCTGCTTCAAAATTATAAGGACCTACTTGAGCGAAATGGTTCTTTCACCTTATGGTGCTCATTAAAACGAAAGACGCCCCCCTTAGCCTTAATACGAGAGCCCGAAGGCTCAATCGTGCTTGGTTTGTCCAAGTGGAAGGAGAAACAACAGCAATAACAAGAGAATGTTTAACTTCAGATGATCTGACATGACACTGTAAAGTAATTTTATATATACATAAAATATAAAACAAAATATTCTGAAAAAATAAGAAATGTTTTATTGAAAATCAAAAAGGGATTTCATGATCCTGAACGTCTCAGAAATTAACACATGAAGATGTATGGAATTTTAAAAGATGGCGTAATACGCCTTTGCAAAATAGCTACTTGGATTTCGAAGAACTCCCAAAATCTTCTCTGATCCATTTTTTGCTTTTTGAAATACAGTTCCTTTCGTTGTCAACTCTATAGGACTTTTAAAATATAGTTTAGAAGCGATTCATTAGTTGTTTTTATAAAAGTAGATTTGAACTTTTTTGTAATTTGTAACTACACATAATGTAGTAACTGATCTCTTACTTGTGTTCATGTTCAGTATGTTTTGTGTAGTCTATAAACGTTTAATTTCAAGAAAACACATTTTATTTATAAATGTCCAACACCATTTCGAAGAACAATTTCGATTTTGATAATTCATCCCTACTTTCGAGTCAACTCTGTAGCACTTTTAGAAAGTAGTTTAGAAGCGATTCATTAGTTATTTTTATAAAAGTAGATTTGAATTTTGTTGCAATTTGTAACTACACATAATGTAGTAACTGATCTCTTACTTGTGTTCATGTTGACTATGTTCTGTGTAGTCTATAAACGTTTAATTTCAAGAATGCACATTTTATTTATAAATGTCCAACACCATTTCGAAGAACAATTTCGATTTTGATAATTCATTCCTACTTTCGAGTCAACTCTGTAGCACTTTTAGAAAGTAGTTTAGAAGCGATTCATTAGTTATTTTTATAAAAGTAGATTTGAATTTTGTTGCAATTTGTAACTACACATAATGTAGTAACTGATCTCTTACTTGTGTTCATGTTGACTATGTTCTGTGTAGTCTAAAACGTTTAATTTCAAGAATGCACATTTTATTTATAAATGTCCAACACCATTTCGAAGAACAATTTCGATTTTGATAATTCATTCCTACTTTCGAGTCAACTCTGTAGCACTTTTAGAAAGTAGTTTAGAAGCGATTCATTAGTTATTTTTATAAAAGTAGATTTGAATTTTGTTGCAATTTGTAACTACACATAATGTAGTAACTGATCTCTTACTTGTGTTCATGTTGACTATGTTCTGTGTAGTCTATAAACGTTTAATTTCAAGAATGCACATTTTATTTATAAATGTCCAACACCATTTCGAAGAACAATTTCGATTTTGATAATTATTCCTACTTTCGAGTCAACTCTGTAGCACTTAGAAAGTAGTTTAGAAGCGATTCATTAGTTATTTTTATAAAAGTAGATTTGAATTTTGTTGCAATTTGTAAACTACACATAATGTAGTAACTGATCTCTTACTTGTGTTCATGTTGACTATGTTCTGTGTAGTCTATAAACGTTTAATTTCAAGAATGCACATTTTATTTATAAATGTCCAACACCATTTCGAAGAACAATTTCGATTTTGATAATTCATTCCTACTTTCGAGTCAACTCTGTAGCACTTTTAGAAAGTAGTTTAGAAGCGATTCATTAGTTATTTATAAAAGTAGATTTGAATTTTGTTGCAATTTGTAATTACACATAATGTAGTAACTGATCTCTACTTGTGTTCATGTTGACTATGTTCTGTGTAGTCTATAAACGTTTAATTTCAAGAATGCACATTTTATTTATAAATGTCCAACACCATTCGAAGAACAATTTCGATTTTGATAATTCATTCCTACTTTCGAGTCAACTCTGTAGCACTTTTTAAAGTAGTTTAGAAGCGATTCATTAGTTGTTTTTATAAAAGTAGATTTGAACTTTTTTGCAATTTGTAACTACACATAATGTAGTAACTGATCTCTTACTTGTGTTCATGTTGACTATGTTCTGTGTAGTCTATAAACGTTTAATTTCAAGAATGCACATTTTATTTATAAATGTCCAACACCATTTCGAAGAACAATTTCGATTTTGATAATTCATCCCTACTTTCGAGTCAACTCTGTAGCACTTTTAGAAAGTAGTTTAGAAGCGATTCATTAGTTATTTTTATAAAAGTAGATTTGAATTTTGTTGCAATTTGTAACTACACATAATGTAGTAACTGATCTCTTACTTGTGTTCATGTTGACTATGTTCTGTGTAGTCTATAAACGTTTAATTTCAAGAATGCACATTTTATTTATAAATGTCCAACACCATTTCGAAGAACAATTTCGATTTTGATAATTCATTCCTACTTTCGAGTCAACTCTGTAGCACTTTTAGAAAGTAGTTTAGAAGCGATTCATTAGTTATTTTTATAAAAGTAGATTTGAATTTTGTTGCAATTTGTAACTACACATAATGTAGTAACTGATCTCTTACTTGTGTTCATGTTGACTATGTTCTGTGTAGTCTATAAACGTTTAATTTCAAGAATGCACATTTTATTTATAAATGTCCAACACCATTTCGAAGAACAATTTCGATTTTGATAATTCATTCCTACTTTGATGATATATTATTTTAGATGAACGTTTCTTATTTAAAATACTAGGAAAGTAACGGAAAGACAAAATTGAGATAAATTATATCATCATCAAAAAGGTCTAAGATAGAACATAAATACAAAAATCAAGCAATTTTATTTTTAATTCGCAAACAAGCAAAACTGAGAGATGACGATAGAGATTGGGGCAATCCTTACCGAAAACGAGAAATATATATTATGTTGTCAAAATAATTTTAATAAAATTTAAAAAATGTTTTACAAAATTCAGCCTTATATTAAATTAATCTTACAGTTTATAACTTATTTCACATACTGTTTATTTTAACGTGATGATAAACTCAATTAATCAAGTGAATTACTCAAGAGTATAATTTCAGGTATCAAAAGACCGATGCTAAGATACTATAATCAGGATAAAAACTTTGATATTTCATTAATAAAATCTTCTATCTTAGATGAAACACTTTTATTGTATTTCCTCTCTGCTATAAATTTAAAAATTTAAAAAAAAATGAACATCCAATATTTTGTTATGGGTAAAGAAAAGAATTTAGAAAATTTATATAAAAAGACGATCAGTTGTATCTTTCAATTTCCTTTGCTAGAAACTTATTTATTAAAAATAATGGACAAAACTGAATTAATGGTGAAACTATTTTTGACATTTGGGATTTTATATCCAACATTATTCTATTCTTATAAAAGTTCCTTATACAAGTGTATATTTCTCGTGATTGAAAGGTCTGACACCTTAGAATTCCTTTTGAGTTCGTTAAAATCTACCTTATATTCTCTATTATTACTCTAATTTTTTTTCAATAAAAATGTAAATAAATTCAATTTCTATATATTTTTATTACCAACACATTTTTTATTATCATTTTATTACCAACATTCTTCTATTCTATTATTATTTAAAAGTTTCGTAAACAAATGTATTTTTCTCGTGATTCAAAGGTCTGACACCTTATAATTCCTTTTGAGTCCGTTAAATCCTACTTTATATTCTCTATTATAACTCTAAATGTTTCAATAAAAATGTAAAAAAAAAATCAATTTCTATACATATAAATTAGAGGGTTTTTTGAGAAACATTTATTCTATTCTTATAAAAGTTTAGTATCCAAGTGTATTATCCTTGTGATTTCAAAGTTCCACACCTTATAATACCTTATGAGTTCAATAAAATCAACCTTATATTCTTTATTATAATTCTATGTTTTCAATAAAAATGTAAAGTATTTAATTTCTATACTTATTGTCGATTTTTTAGAAACAATTACTTAATTTTTCTATTTTAATAAAAGTTTCGTATACAAGTGTATTTTTCTCTTAATTTGAAATTCCCACACCTTATAATATCTTATGAGTTCATTAAAATCAGCTTTATATTCTTCAGTACAACTCTAATTTTTTTTTAATAAAAATGTTAAGAAATTCAATTTCTGTACATATAAATTGGTGGTTTTTTTAGAAATATTTTCTTGATAGAGAGTTTAACCCTTAAAAATATAAAGAATATTTTTCTGAATAAAACAGTAGAATATGATGATAAAGTATTAAAAATTGAATAGGAAAAGAAGTTGTTAAATTTTCTAGTTTTTTTATACGTTTTTTTATATCTGCTCAAGAATTTTTTCTCAAAATCCACATAAATAATATCATTTCAGTTTATGGAAAATACTTAATAAAACAACCTTAAAATTACAAAATTTTCAAAGGTTATTGACACAACTTAAGTAGTTAAAAACTTAAGTACAGTCAAAAGACACACAACTTCAATTCAAACTATGACTACACAAGAATTATGAGACAGCCTCAAATTTATGAGTTTCATTTAAATTTGAATAAAATAAAAGTATAGAAGATGAATGATAAACTTTTCATTCATACATACTCAAGATCCTGAATCACAAAAGCCTTCTTTGTAAATGTCGGCACTTATCAAAACTCTTCTAAAATCATTCTGTAAATTACAGCAGGTAAATCTGCTTGAAAGTACTGAAATCTTCACAATTCTTGTCGTTTAATCATAAAAAGGTATTACAAAGATTTTAATGAGAGCAATTTATTTGAGGCGTATAACAACCCTATAAGGAAAAGTGTATAAACACTTTGCTTTCAATTGTTTTGTTAATTATAATAAATATCATTGTTATTGTTACCCGTTTTACAACGAACAGTTAATGAATAATAAATGTCAGAACAATTCATGTTTATTTCCACTCGTTAAAATACAAAGGAAAATCTCTTTTGAAAAACTGAATGCAATTTCTGGAAGTATCCCATTTAAAAACTTCCTATTACCAGTATAAAAGGAAGAAATACAGTGTAATACAGCCAGTAATCAAATTGAAACTTTCCTAACTTTAGATAATTCTTAGCATAATAGCAGATGTAGAAAGTAAATTGAAGTTTAAACTCTACATGCAATTTCAATTTCTATTGATAAATAAATTATCCCTTAACTACGTTCAAGAGAATAATTTTATGAACAAATGCATTTATTTTTGATTTATTATCAATTCCAAGTTTAAAAACGGAAGACAAAATATCTTTGTCATTAAATTTATGAGGGAACTGTGATTTTCTCTCATAATAGCAACTTATTTTTAAAGGGTTTTTATATTGCTTCTCGTAAGATCGAATTTTATTCCCCAATGTTAAAAATGATTAGCTGCTATAAAAATCCTGACATCACCATAAAAAAGCATGTCCTTATTAATACTTATGGATATATTTGTAACTTAAATGACGTTTCAAGCAGTAAAATGTTTATCTGAAAAATTTTATTTCTCGCTTCGACGAAATAATATATTTTTATACACCCTGAGTTAAAGTCTGACATGGAATTTTTAATGAAAATTTGAAGTGTGAATAAATGACTCTAATATTTTTCATATTACCACTCACATCTTTCTGCAACTTTCGAAAGAAACATTTTTCTATGGCTGATAAAATATTTTTCTTTCTTAGCTGGCTATTTGTAGCCTTAGGTGTATCATTTTCTGCGTTTCTTTACACGTGTACTCTTACTCCTGTTATATTTTTTAATCTTTTGTTACAGTTGACTTCCTCTTTTACTTTTTATCTTAGAAGAATATTGTAAAAGAGGCATTCATGCCAGATATTTAAAAACATTCGTTATGTAAAAAAATTAGCAAAGGAATGTTATTTATTTATATAATTAAATTACATAACATACTGTGTATTATGACATAATTTCACGGTACAAGAAAAATCTACTTTTTTTTCCTTATAATCTCCAGGGAGATTTAGATATCTAACTTTAATTCTTTTATATTCTTTAAACATTTCAATGCCGTGGTGAATATTCTCCTATTTATATCATAATCGATATTATGTTAAGTCAATGATGTAACCAAATAAATTATTAAAAAAAGAAAAGAATTTTTGCTATATGAAGAGAACTAATACCTGTTAAAGCAGTATAAAATATCAACTTGCTATTTCTTTTGAGTGTGGACTAATTATTATTAAACAATACAATATAAGTAATAAGTACTCATGTAACTACGCAGGACATCAGATTATCAAATAAAGATTTTAAGTTTCAAAGTTATATTTTTCCCGTATGTTTTTAACGGCGTAAATCCGAAAATACTTAAAATTTATTTAGTATAGGACAAAATGGTTATTTTCGTTGATATTTGATCAACTATTTTTTTTACTACTCAGATACTTTTTTACTTCAAAAGAAGTAGTTATAACTCACATAATTTCAAACACACATTTTGTCACATAATTTCAAAGATAATGTCTAATTTATTTAGTATCAAACTTTGAATCATTTTTAAAGTATAAGGATACATGCCTACTAGAAGCAAAAATTCTATTAATTCGTTAATTTAATTAAATATTTAATTTCTTATTATTAAACATAATTCAATACCAATTTAATGTAGTTGTAAAGTTAATGGACAGAAATATATGAATGATATTATATTGATGATCAATCTACTGTCAACTATTAACAAAATGTATAATAATATTGTATGAATGTTTGATTATGATATGCGTTCAAAATGAAGCTGTTTTACCCGTTTAATAAAATAGCATAATAAACAATTTTAAGTTTTAAAGGGTGTCATAAAGGATGTTTAACAAATGAACCCCAAGTTAAAAATTAATAGCTCAAGAACAGTAATAGAAAAGATCATAAAACCTGTGCTATTTTATTTTTTAAAAGTACAAATATAATAGCCAATTCATCTGGTTACAGATTTCGTCAATAGATGGTGCTCAGTCGAGTAATTTATAAGTATAAAAATATTTCGGACACCTTCTCCTTATTTCTGTCTGCCATTATAACATTATTTTTGACTAGGGTAACTCCCACTACATAATAAGGTTTCTTATATATACCATACAGTCATAATTTCAAATTTCCTGGTAGCTTTCTGATCACTTCTACTTTAATTTTTTCGTATATATGCTCGCTTATTAATTTATTTTTATTTATATAATCTCAGTTATTCATATTTATCCACATTTACATTTACTCGCATTTATCTATATTTATCTATATTTAACCCCATCTATTAATTATTTTATTATTGCCTTTTTTAATTTAATTTTCCTTATTTCTTATTTCTTATACTCATTTATTATTTTTAAATATTCCTTTTCTTTAATTATTTTATTTTATTTTATGTATGCTAGTACCTTAAATACCTATATAATCATTATGAACAGCTCACTTGTTATACTACGTATCTTTCTTACTGGAAATATGTCCGTCCGGAACAGGTGATCCGATAATACCTTTATATTATAAAAGAGAGACCTTAGCTTCATAACGTTCAGTTGTGGAATTCATCAGTGAAGACAGCTACTAGGGTTTTAGTGCACTGAAAGAGATTCCAATTTTCCTGGAGGACTGTGCTTATCATGTTGAAGACTCACAATTAAATTACAGTCCTAAGAGAACAAGGAGAAGTTTACAAATTCAAATATCACAAAATACCAAAACCAGAAAACAATTCATGAATTTTAAATATTTCAGCAAGTCGTGTAACAGATGGGATTGTTAAAAATGTGGGTCGCAACCCTTCTATTGAAACTTCTGAAAATGCAATAATTGCTATAGTTATTGAGCATCGTTCGAATAAAACTGTCCTCAGACCAAAACATGAAAACAATTCATAACCTTTAAAAATTTCAGACAGGTCATGTAAGAGATGGGATAATTAAAAACGTGGGTCGCAACCCTCTATTGTTACTCCTGAAAATGCAACAATTGCTGTAGTTATTGAGCATCATTCGAATACAACGGTCCTCCCACTTGCAGCTGAATATGGAATCATATAACTAGGCCATACTGAATCTTATGGATCACATTAAGCATGATTTATTTCATGATTCAATGCTGACATGCCATACAAGATTGAAATAAATGACAACAAGAGGATTCTGCTAAAGAGATATTTTACAAGATTGATAGTTCTGGTTCCGATGACGTTCTAATATGGTTTAGGGAAGATATGCATCATCCATCCTACGGCACTCGTTCTTATATGAAGCATTCTTTTTCAATCACTTAACAACGTTTCAAATCAATTTCAATTTATTACAGAAAATGGTGGACAGTATATTAAACAGATCTTGCGCCAGTCTCGCCTTAGTTATAAACGGATATTTATGCAGCTTTTGTCCTCAGGTATATAATAAACATATATTTCCTGGCCGACATAGACCAACGTTATCTTGAAGCATGGACTCACCTAAATAGCAAGGCCTGAACTGTTAAACGCTACATCTTTACAGTCAGACATATTTAACTGTACAGTTCATTTAACATCCAGTTCAACCAATAATCGTTAGCATTAGGATTTAATTGTCCTTTGCGGTTGAACCCATGTACGTCATGACGAGCGTTATTTATAGGGAAAAAAATTTCAGCTATCTTTTCCTTACCATTTCCTCCCTCTTCTGTAATATTTTTTTCAAATTTTATATTTCTTCTGTGCAGTTGATCTATTTGCACAGGTTTTGAAATTTAATTTTTTAATTACAACTACACAATACATATGGAAAAATGCGGTTTATGGCACAAAAATGTAAGTTCATCATAAAAATAAAATATAGAATCGTGCTTATTTTGTACCTTAGTAACCCTATTGTTTACACACTCTGAATTATATCTATTGCAAGAAGTTCAATGAAACTGAGTAATAATACACCAGTATCAAGATTTGCTTCTCTGAAACAATTAGGTATTAGACGCTATGATTAAACTCATTAATATATTTGGAACCTCGCGTAAAGACACAGACTTCTCATAGTTTCACCTCCGGTACATAAGTATATGAAAAGGCAGATATAGAATTTGAGACTATGGAACAATTTTACTTAAGATATAAATTCCCCTTTATGCTGATTTTATATTTCTTTCAACTTTACATTTTTTGAACTTTGTAAGTATTTCAGGCACAAATACTTTATTAGTATTTTATTTCTATATGATGTTTATATATTTAATTTGATGTTTTAATGTTATTTATTTATGAAAAAATCTAGAAAAAGATGCAATTTATTAATTTTTCTTGGAAGCTGCAGAAGATCAGTTGTTATTTATAACCTTAATTTTAGTAAATTTCAAATTGGCATTGAAATTTATATAGAATTTTGGTGGAAATCCAACAGATTATAAATGAGATGTAAAAATGGTTTTATATTTTAAAATACGTCAGTTCCAGCTAAATTTAGTTATATAGATTCCAGTATTTGAAAAAGACTATACAGCATTAACAAATAAACTTTAAATATTTTGTACATTTCTTTATGAAGTCATTTCAGTACAACACTGGTTGTTACAAACACTTATTTTGTAATTTATTATCGTAAAATGAGACTTTTCAAACATACACCCCGAAATACAAGTGAATTAATCAAAATATAATTTTATTCGTATACTTTGACCTGTTTTAGATTTCCATTCTTATTTTTCAAAGCTACAACAGCAAATTTTCCTAATATAGGCGAACCTCTTGTATCTTGAACATATATATATTTTTTGATTTATTACATTTTGCACATCCACGTGGCAAAGAAAATAGTGTTTGATGCATTATTCTGATCACTGAGTGCATGTAATTTAACTATATTTTTTATATTATCTGTTCACATACTGAGAAGTAAAAGCAGTTAGAGAATCGGGGATACAAACAGATAAAACCATTTTTACAATAACAGTGCAACTATCATATGCAGATAACATAGACATAGTAGGAAGATCAAGATCAGCAGTTGTTAACGTATTCTGTGAGTTTGAAGCAGCGGCAGGAAAGATGGGCCTGGCTGTTAACAAAGGTAAGACAAGATTCATGGTGTTGTTGGACAAAAACTCAGTCCTGAGACCACTAAAAATAAATAATTATATGTTTGAACAAGTACAGCAATCCAGGTATTTGGGCACTGTAGTTAATAGAAACAGTGATATAGTAGTGGAAATAAAAAATAGAATAAATGCAGCTAATAAAAGTTTTACGGTCTAAGAAATCAATTCAGGCCCAGTAATATTAGCAAAGGGTCGTAAGTGATAGAATTAACCAGTTTTGAGGAACGCGCTTACACCAAAATAGCCGTCTAAGAGGGAGAAATGCAATGGAATGTCACAATGAATTAGTGGAAGACCTCGGGAATAGTGACCTATCATACCGTACACTGTACTACCATACCGTACTCACAAGCTGACTGATTTCATAGCCCTCGCTGAGTTACTACCATCTATCACACAGCCATCTGTTGTCCTGCATACACTCTATGTCTGTAGAACTTCCACACGACACATATGTGACCACGCGTTTGTGATCCGTTCGCATATCTACAAGAAAAAAAAATAGTTGTCATTACTTATGCCCCAACCTTCGTATAAAACGCTAATTAGACCGACAATTACTTATGGTAGTGAATGCTGGACGATAGGCAAGTTGGAGGAAGAAAATTTACTGACATCTGAAAGAAGAATATTGAGAAGAATTTTTGCAGCCAAGAAAGAAAATAGGGTCTAGAGAATACTTTATAATTTTCAACTCCAACAAAAATACAATAAACCAAATATAATACAGGTAATCAAGGTGTCTCAATTAAAATGGCCTGACCATGTGCATCGTTTAACTGACAACAACCCACTAAAAACTAGTTTTTTCAAAACCGGGAGGAAGCAGAAAGTGGGGAACACCTCAAACCAGAAGACTGGATTATAGGGAGACTCTACTAAAGAACTTAAGGGTCAACAATTGGAGAATTCTGGAGACCAAGAGGACAATCATGGCCGGAAATCGGTTGTGAGACTTGGAGATGATGATACTCAGCATTTTGAAATTTAAGATCATCTTTAATCAAAGTCCTAAAAATCCATTACATACCTGGAACTAATAATTTTTTTCGAGTAATTTTAATCTTTCAAGTGCATCTCTACTTGTATTTAGTCTAACATTGAATTAAGATATTTAAACAACAAGGTACAATTTTGTTTCAATAGAAACAAAAATTATGATATATACGGTAGTTAAATGTAGTTACTGTGTTTCGTATCATAATATTTCTAAAATGTATATAATACAGAATAAATATTAGTTATAAAAATTCAAATGTTCATTCAAAAAACTTCTATATAGCTTATCGTGTTAGCTATTGTATAGTGAACCTAAGCAGTTGGAATACAATGCAGCAATTTCAAGTTATAGCAGGTAGACTGTACAAAGATTTGTTATTTAAGCTCATTTAGATGTAAAGTAAATGAAACGAATGTAGTATTAATACATTTGTAGCTAATATCTGAATTTCTGACAAAAGTGATTAAAGTAAGAACATGATTCTGTTTACATGAAAAACAAAAAATAAAAAAATAAAATGATTTACATAATTATTTTAGGTGCAACATCAACTATACTTATTTTGAAACAATCTCTGTTTTGCATCTTCAGCAAGTTGATTTATTCAATTTAATTTTTCAAAATAAATAAACAGATACCATTGTATGCCCAATATATGTGCGTATAGGTTACAAGATACAATAGATTTCTAGGGCAGAATAAATCTCAATATTCCTTTTATATTTCCATAGCTTTCAGACTATTAAAATACTATTTATTGTAACTAGTTTAGAATTTATCTTTATACAAGAAAAATCAAAGTACAGACAAAAACTATTTCTTTCAAATTATATATATATATATATATATATATATATATATATATATATATATATATATATATAAAATCATGGGTTCTAATCATATTGCTGGAATGAATATTCGTAGCTGCTCGAAATCCCCTTTAAGAAACAGAACTAAGTCTCATTAGTTTTCCTGTAGCAAATCAGTAGATGTTAGTTCTACAATCCAACCATTCAATAAATCAATCGAGAAATTACATACTTTTAAGTGATAATAAGGCAAAATTAGGATGAAAATGATAAGATCTGTAAAGATCAATTTTCAAATTAACAAAAAATTTTAAAATATGTATTTTTGAACTATGGTTTTATTTATTTTTTTAACTATCTTATATGCTCAATGTTTTGAACTCTGAGACAATTTACATAAACAGATCAAAGTTGGGAAAAATATTTTAAAAATATATAGCGATTATATTAAAAACTATGAAAACAATTTAAAAAAGCATTCTTAACTTATGATTTATTTATTTCTGAGTTTATTATTTCAAGTTTTAGAACTCTAATAGTTTACAAAAACACATCATAACGTTCACCGTACTTTTAAAGACAATTTCAGTTTACGCTTCAGAACAAATATTTTACAAATGCTTCTAAGAAATCACGAACAATATAAATTTTAAGCATGCTGTTAGAAATTAGAAAATCCAAAGAATTCGTGATATTTAAAATAAATCATTAAATTAAAAAATTGTTTTCTTTAAATCAAATTACAAAAAAATCTTTTCTCCGGTCTAATTAATATTTAATTAAAGCTAAGTTTGAACTATTTGGAATATATTAAAACATTTGAAGTTTAAGATAATGTAGTTAAACAATTATATATGTTTTTAATACAGTCTAAATATTGTCTTGTCAATTAATACACTGCATAATATATTATAATTTTTTATTTATTATTTTTTTATAATTTATTATTTATTATTATTTATTATTTATTATTATATACTTTGTACACATGTCTTGTATATCAATGAAAAAGAAATTTGGAACAAAAAATAGCCCAAAACTTCAAACTTAAGGATGTATAAACAGTGCGTTTGCAAACATTCTACAAAGATTTTAAGAAACATTCCAATTTCTATTAAATAACCTAATAAATCAAATAAAGAACTTAAACGAATGTTAAGTAGTTTAAACTATATTAAAAATAACGTTAGACAAGCATTATTCTCGATAATAAATTTCTTAACAGAGGAAATTTAAGATACCAGTTTGCAAATTTTTTAAAACTAATTTTAGAAGTTTGGATTTCCAATCAATACATGATATACAGAACTAATTATTTTAGCGTAACTCAGATAACGGATGTATAATATATATAATTTACTGAATGTATCCAGTTTTCAACAAACGACAGCATGCGACCTAATTACAGTTTAAAGCATGGTGGTGGATACAATGCATAATTTCTGCTGTCATTTATAAGGCTGTTAGGGCTCAAAGTGGAGGCATTAGATGACAGGTATAGCAGGTGTTTCGCTATAAGATAAACATTTAAGTACATCCTGTGTTGCCATTTATACTCCATAGTAATACCAGTAAAAAAACGTTAATATAAAATTTCATTTTTACACAAATAGATTGAATATACAGCTCTGCTGTTTTTTTATTAAAAACTTAACTATATTTGCATTATTAAAACATTATAAAATGAATTAGGAGTTTATTATTAAGCAATATTTCAACCCTCTGTATTAAACTACATTTATTTCGCTTTGAAAATATATGACAACTGTTTTTATCATTTTATGACAGCTTATACTTTTTGCTTTCAAATTTTAAAGTAGCTTAAAAACTCATTAATTTTTCGATGTTAAAATTGGTGTAATATATGTTCTATGTTTATATATATATTTATATATATATATATATATAAAGCATGGTGGTGGATACAATGCATAATTTCTGCTGCCATTTATAAGGCTGTTGGGACTCAAAGTGGAGGCATTAGATGACAGGTATAGTAGGTGTTTTGCTATAAGATAAACATTTAAGTACATCCTCTGTTATCATTTATGCCCCAATGTAATATCAATAAAAATGTTAATATAAAAGGTTTTTTTAATCAAGTAGAATGAATGCACAACTCTGCTGTATTTTTATTAGAAATTTAGTTGCATTTGTATTAGTAAAACATTATAAAATTAATTAGGAGTATATTCTGAAGCAATATTTCAATCCCCTGTGCTGTGGTGTAGTACATTACTATTGTTACTTTAAATCCATTAATGACTAGCTTTATATCGTCTTTAATATTAATTATAGTAAAATGCCACTGATCTATATTACAATATTCAAATACAGGTTTGCGAAACTGACCTGCTCGCCGAACTCACACGTTGTGGGTTGCTTGCCAAGGTATTTTTTCGCGACTCCAGGAGGCGTGTTGTGTGGGCCGTGGAAAAGATTGCACTTAAACTTCACCAAGTTTTCAGAATTGTGATTGGTCGTCAGGAGGCGATGCAGGACCATGACTGGAGTCCTGGTCAATCTAGACAGAGCCGGGAAAGGACCATTGTGCACAGGACAATGGAACAATGAACGCATCAGCACAGGATAATGGATAAAGTATAGGATTGCTGGAGTAGTTCAGAAGGAAGGAAAAGAACTCATCTTGCTCTTGGACTTTGGCAAACTTTCTTTCAGGCGTAGCACGTGGAGTGCTTCTTTTACTTTTTATTATTTTACATATTTCCTTATCTTTTGTTCTATATTTGAATATTGTAATATTGATCAATCGCATTTTACTATAACTAATATTAAAGACGATATAAAGCAAACTTGGGTTATTAATGGATTTGAAGTAGCAACAGCAATGTACTACACTACAGCAGGTCGAAAGGTTAGGATGCTGGCCTTCGGTACTGGAGTTCATGGGTTCGAGTCCCATTGTGGCATGGATATTCGTAGACGTTCGGAATCGGCTTTAAACTGTAGGTCCCAGTCTCATTATCCCTCGTGTTGCAGAAAGTAGACCGTAGCACTCCAAACCAAACCAAAACCAAACCCTATGACTGATACGCCCTTGGCGCCGAACGATGGCTGAATGTTTAGGGTGCTGGCCTTCGGAACCGGAGTTCATGGATTCGAATCAAACTATAGCATGGATGTTCGTAGCCTTTCGGAATCCTGCTTATCACTGTCTGTAAGACTGCCCTCTGACACAGACTTGCATCTTAAGAAACCCTCTGACAGATCCGAGGAACTTTTTTCAGAGAGCCTAATAAAAACCCGGTACTGATAAGGAAGGCAAGGAGCCTGGTTGACTGGCTCACCGCTAATCAAGGCGTCATCGTGCGGGCATGATTTTAACCTAAAACTACACCGCAAGGGTTAAAGTACCCCTTTACGAATGGTCATCACAACTGCCCTGTGCAGATATTGCTTCCCTCACAAACACCTGCCCTCATGACAGAAAGTTTCATGTAGTACACCGGGTCAAACGGACTTTTAACCAGGGCAGGACTCCTGCGAAATATCCCCCGCACTTTCGTAAACTGTATTAGTTGTATTTATTAGTCCATATTTTCTACATTTTCTTTTGTCATGTAGATAGATTGATAGATAGTGTGTGTATGAAGCGTAACGCGTTGTTGCCGGACGGTCAGACAGAACCAGCAATTCAACACCCTACACCCGACTTCGGGTGGGTGTCTGGTTACAGGTAGTACACGGCCTTAAGCAGTAGGTTAGGGTCTCATTAGCCCTCGTGTTACAAAAATTAGATCGTAGCACTCAAAACCAAACCAAACCAATACGCCCGTGGCAAATGCCACCTTTGCCCTAGTTACTGTCTGGGGTATTTAAGGTAAAATACAGATATTTATTTAAAGATATTATCATATGCACTCTCAATAGACTTGAATATTATATTATTTTAGTAAATGTTTAATATCTCCTCTCGTTCTATACTCAAAGTTTTGTTCAAAATAAATTAATTAAAAATATATAAAGTTGATTCGTTTTCAATTTCTTTCATACATAAGTGAAATGTAAATAAATATATATTTTGACTGCAGTATATTTCCTTTCAATTTTGTTTTATCCGCATAAAGTAAAAAAAAAATCTTCCATGTAGAAGGATATGCATCAAATTCACATTTTGCATATACGTTGAAAAATTGCTTCCTTTAAAAATGTTCTCTTGATAAGCAAGAAAAATGTTTTATATTTCGAACTTCCATCTCCATGTCTAATTTCTTATAATGTTAAAGCCTTTGTCCTCGTCCTACTTTCCGTATTCTAATATTTTGAGCCTTATCGAAAAAAAAGGCTGAGTGACTTCCAGTGTTTTCCAATTTTCGCAATTTTTTTTCGAAACCTGTAAAAGATTGCTGGGAGCAGAACTTTGACAAATAACTGTTGGAATTTGTGTTATGTGAATTGTATTCTAGGAAGAAATAGAAGACGAAGATAAAATTCAAAAGTCTGGCACATGCAAATAGAAAAAATTACAATACGCTAGGATTCCTATACATACATTACTCTCTAATCTTGCTGTGTAAGTTTGCCTGAAAAATATTTTAAAACTATTTTTGTGTTATTACAAATATATGACACTCGTAAAATACAAATTTGCAGAAACATTTACGGGGATATTATTATAAAAAAATTTATTTGATTTTTATTCCAACGAGCTTCTGATCTATGAATAAAAATGAAATCTCTAAATCTTTTATTAATTTTGCAATTTTTATATAGAAGACTATGTAATGCTTCTGTAAAATAAGGTCACACAAAATTAACGCTATCATAATTCTCTGTATATATTTATACTTTATCAAATTAAAATAAATATTTTTTCATTTCAGAAAGTTTTATGATAAAATATTTATAAATTCGTTGTAATTGGTACAATTTTCAGATTTGTCATAAATAAGATGATGATTCTACATAGTTTTGTAAGAGTAATCAACGTTTAGTGACCATATAATAGTATAAAAATTAATTAAAAATAACTCAACATGGTGTAAAAGCGGCTTTTATTCCTTTCGAACATTCGGTAAAAGTAATTGATACAAGTCAACTTTAAAAACATGGTGCTTTTTCAGCTATTAGTTGTACAAACATATATTATATAGAAGATGTCGTTTATCAAATCGAATATGATTAATGCATTCCTCTTTCATAAAAATGACTAGATAATTTCATACATCTTTTTATAAATAAACTTGATTTTAAAAAAAATTATTTTATTTTGAATCCAGAGTGTAACCTAAATATTTAAAATGTTTTTCGTAAAGCAAAAGTTTGTCTTCCATTGGGATTTTAGGCTGATAGTTGTATTATCTACGATCTATTATAAAGAAGTTCATGACTGATTTAAAAACATTAATATTCAGTTTATGATTTTCAGCAAAATTCAATACTTCAGAGAGAGTGGTATTTCTGGTACCTTTGATATGACCAATATCAGAGTTGGTGTTTCAAAAGACGATGTTATCAGCAAACTGGCCAACCTCTTACCGTTTGGTAATTTCTTAATGCCTGCAATGAATAAAGAAAAAAAGGATGAGGCTCAATACTGAGCCTTGCGGAGCTGACTGAGTCTAAACTTTTTAGGAAAAGAGTCCCTAAATCTCCCTCTGATTTTTCGATCTTTGAAGAAATCCCAGATTCAAGAGAGAGCTCTGTTTTTTTATGTCAAATGTGTTATAAATCTTAGTGATTAATTTGTTTCTCCTCACTTTATCAAAGTTCTTTGTCAAATAAAGAAAAACAGCAATTGTATGATTTGATGGTCTAAGATTAAGGGAATCGTGGACTCTCTGTCCAAAAAATAAAATTTGATCCACAGTGGAGTGTCCCTTTCTAAAACCATATCGTTCGATTAGGAATAAGTCATTTGAATTAAAATAAAAACTAAGCCTTTCCAAAATAATTTTCTAACTTAGCTTACAAGAAACGTTATTTAGAGCAATGGGCCTATAGCTTTCTTAAGCACTAGCTCTCTAATTTGGTTTCTTTATAAGAATAATTAGGATTTTTACCAATCTTGGGGAAGTCTTCCAAAACTCCAAAATCTCCAGAAGACACTGTCTGCTCCTGTTGCTAAGTCTTGAGATCATCAGTCCATGAATAGTATCTGGCCTGGGTGATTTAGATGGATGAAAGATATTCAAAATATGCCAAAAATATTAGAATAATCTATTTCTTAGGCCCGGAATTATGTTTTATTCTCACTCTGTAATCAAGATAGCAGTACCAGACTATTTGCAATGTTTTAGTACATAACATGTAGAATTTGTGATTTATTTACAAAAAATAAGGTGGAAAAAATCCCATTTGATGTTCCGTTTATCTTTAGGAGATGAACATTTTGAAAAGTATTCGGTATCAGATATCAAATAGAGGATGGTCAAGCTTAGATGATAACCCCGACTTGTTTAATTGAAAGGCATTCATTAGACCTATACCTCTTGATACAAGATAAGAAATGGAGAGCATGAAGAGAATGCCAAGTTTGTTGTTACAGAAGAGATGAAAATAAGAGATAAAGGAAAGAAACTCTGTTATCCCAATTGTAATGTTTAACTTCGCATTTATGATTTTAAATTTATCACACAAGAAAAAAACATTACTAATAATTTATGTTCACGAAAGTCTAATAAAATGAATCGAGAGAATGCAAAGTTTGATGTTACAGAAGAGATGAAAGTGAGAGATAAAGGAAGGAAACTCGGTATTATTATCCCGATTGTAATGTTGAACTTTGCATTTATTATTTCAAATTTATCAGAAGAAAATAATCACTACTATATATTTATGTTACACAAAAGTGTAATGAAATGAATTGAGAGAATGCAAAATTTATTGTTACAGAAGAGATAAAAATAAGAGATAAAGGAAGGAAACTCCGTATTTTTATACTGATTGTAATGTTGAACTTTGCATTTATGATTTTAAATTTATCAAGCAAAAAAAAAAATCCTTACTATTTATTTATGCAACACGTAATTGTAATAAAATTATTTTTCAATGTTTAAAACATATATTTTATAATTTTCCTATTTACTAAAAATCAACATTCACCTATAATAACCATGAATGCCGGCTTTTCCTAAAAACTTAATTTTATTTATTTCAAACTAAAAAAATTTAAGTTAAAAGTGAATGCTTATATTATACATACATATAGTTTTACATAAATTTCTTGAATAAAAAATAGGCACTTTTATGATCGTTTTACACAAAATTATACTATCGTTAGGGTGTTATTATGTTATTTTAAATAAAAATTAAAACCCAAAATTATATTTTCTTAATACAGGATGAATTTAAATAATTGAGAGTAAGATACAATAATAATATTGAAATATATTTTTTTTTAAATTTGAGTATGCATACCGCATGAAAAATATTTGAATTTCAAATTAAACTCTGTAATAAAATTAGAATTTCAAATAAGTTAGAAAGTTACAAATGAATAAAAATATTTCATTTGTTCCTGTTATGTGAGAAGAGTACCGAATAGAAACGGATGTGATGCCTTCATTAAGAAATTTATTTTAAATCTAGGAAAAATTCTTCATTCTTAAAT
This sequence comes from Pardosa pseudoannulata, assembly GCA_032207245.1. Taxonomy (NCBI): domain Eukaryota; kingdom Metazoa; phylum Arthropoda; class Arachnida; order Araneae; family Lycosidae; genus Pardosa; species Pardosa pseudoannulata. Next base: position 54,943,898 of record CM063501.1, on the reverse strand, counting down.
TACATTTGCGATATCGGTATCATTTTCTTATATATTCCAATAAATAATATTTTCAAACGATTGTCAAGAATAAAATATAAACTTCTGAAATTCTATGTTTCATTTCTTTTAAACTAGAGAACTGAATATTTTCTTTCCGAATTCATAACTTCAGGAAACATTCTCTTTTTTTTATTCAAACTTCCTGCTACGTTTTATAACACAGTTCCCTTATTTGTATCGGCGTCATGGAGCTATTCGGATCCTGATGATTTCGCTTATTGGATCTGAAAAGTTTGTATACTTTTCGATGATTGTTTGATTTTCAACTCTTTCAAATTCTTTTAAAAAGTGAAAAACTTCCACTAATATTTCAAATACAGATATTTTTTTTATTCGAGAGAGAGGAGGGGAAAAAATCTTATAAAGCATTTGTTGGAGAAACAAGCATTTGCAGAAAAAGTGATTCTTTTGAAACTCGCGTCGTTAAAATAGGATAAAGCAATGTTTTAAATTCACTGGGCTCCTCCTAAAGATATTTTTCTAACGATATGCAGGTTTGAAAACGATTGTGTCAGTGCTCGCCAAACTGGCGTAAGTTGTAATAGAAAGCTCTGTGCAAATCTAACACTGATACTGACACGTTTAGCTTTGTGAACTATTTCAATTATGCATGTGTTGTTCTGCTGCGAGATTTCTTTCATCCCCGGCATGTATAGTAACTCAAAAATTCAAGAAGAATAGTTATTTTTTAAAGTACGCTCTTTGCTGTTAAATGCCAGAATTTTATATCTGGTAAATCTCAGTGACGTGTTTTGAAAAAGTATTGAAATGTGCCGCAGTTATGTGCCAAACTCTAACATAATTTATAATATTCCTTGAAGCTTAAGGAGCATACCGATATTACACTCAATAAAAATGGAATACTCGGAAAGAATTTTGATATAACATATACGTTTTCATTTAAAAAACAGACGCAGATGCTACTTTTTAACTATTTGGTTTATTGTTGAATAAAAAATGGTAATGGTAATTGGTTAAAAACAGTTTGGAACGATGTTTCTATAAATCTACTATTCATGTTAATGAGAATTACAGAATACTTTGTAATTCCCAAGGACAATTTGATATGAATTCGTAGATCTCTTTGTTATTTTGTTGCATTTACTTTAACCCTTAACCTTTAGAGGACGGGTGCATGATATAATCAGTGTCTTTCAAATTCATTCAGAACGAGTATATCATTAATGAACTTTTAAGCTCCTCCTAAAGATATTTTTTTAACGATATGAGGGTTTGAAAACGATTGTGTCAGTGCTCGCCGAACTGGCGTAAGTTGTAATAGAAAGCTCTGTGCGAATCTAACACTGATACTGACACGTTTAGCTTTGTGAACTATTTCAATTATGCATGTGTTGTTCTGCTGCAAGATTTCTTTCATCCCCGACATGTATAGTAACTCAAAAATTCAAGAAGAATAGTTATTCTTTAAAGTACGCCCTTTGTTGTTAAATGCCAGAATTTTATATCTGGTAAATCTCTGTGATGTGTTTTGAAAAAGTATAGAAATGTGCCGCAGTTATGTGCCAAACTCTAACATAATTTATAATATTCCTTGAAGCTTAAGGAGCACACCGATATTACACTCAATAAAAAGGGAATACTTGGAAGGAATTTTGATATAACATATACGTTTTCATTTAAAAAAACAGACGCAGATGCTACTTTTCAACGATTTGGTTTATTGTTGAATAAAAAATGGTAATGGTAATTTGTTAAAAACAGTTTGGAACGATGTTTCTATAAATCTACTATTCATGTTTACTATGCATATAATAATCATGTTCATTATGCATATAATAATAGAATAGTTTATATGTTTATATATAAAAAATAATTTACAGAAATAAATAAATAAGTAAATGTAAAGTTATTCCGTTCTACTTATTCAAACGTCAGTGTATGTCATCAACTGAAACGTCTGTGTACGTCAGTGTAGATATGAAAACATACGTACACTGACGTACATCTAAGTATTTGTAATCTGTAACCTTTATGATACAGAAATTTTTTTCAATATTACAATTGTAGAACTGATAAAGTTCTACAATAGCTTAAAACTACAACTTTTTGACCGATTTTGGTTTAATAATAAGTATATGATACATTCATAAGATATTAAGAATAATATACGTTTGTAAATAAATTCATGTTATGTAAATAATATTCTATATGTAAATGTTGTGATAACTGTAAGAACATGAAGGAATTTATGTTTTCATACGTACATAATGATATACACTAAAAAGAAAATATCTACTTTAAAGAAAGCATATACATTTATATGCACAGTTAACAAACCTACACTAACCTATATCTCGAAACACATCTACTATTGTGTAATCGTTTTTTATCACGGATCTATCTTCTGTCCGTCCGTTTGCATAGCATGAGAGGGTTAAATTTCCAATTAATTTCAGTATTTTCTCTCCTTTGCCACGCATTTAATATGTATCAGCACTTCTGTGTGTGCAGCCATTTCAGCTGCAGTTCATTAGTTAATTAATGGAGTTCTACACGTGTTCACTTAGTTGCTAAAATAGTAATGATACTGCGAATTCCCCGAATACTTATTAACGTTAATTAACTTCCGAGTCGTGGTTATCATCGTTCTCTCTCATTGCCGTTTAATGCGATGATACCTCACTTTTTTTTTCTGTGAGTGTTTTGTCCGTGGAAATTAATTCATTACTTATTTATAACCCGAAACGGAAAAAGAGAAGCATAGAAATTTTTAATCGGATAAAAATCTTCTCTGTGAAAAATAAAAATGTTTTGAATTACACGTGAATTCATAATTATCCGATGGATTGTGTAAAAGTTGAAACATACATTTCCAAAACTTAAAACACATATTTCCACTTATAATATTATACTGTTAGACGCCTAATTAATAACGTAGTTCAACAATTAATGTTTATTCATTAAAATTTTGTTTACATTTATTTAAAAAATGTAATTACATAAGAAATCTCAAAAAATTACATTAGGATATTTTTTTCCCAAATAGGAACATTAGCGTCTTAGGATAAATTGAAACAAAATATATATAGTATGTAATTTTGTACCGCGAAACACATATTTGAATTTCTCCTTTGTCTGATAGATATTTTATCGTTAAAGTGAAAATTTAAAAGTGATATTAGTATACGTTAAAAATGTAAAAAGGGATATTAGTGTTTTTATTGGAACATTATTTATTTACTTTAATTAAATATTTATTTATTGAAAGATAAAAAATGTAGTTTTGTACAGTGAAAAAGTCAATGTTTACTATTAGGAATATTTAGATTTGTTAGATTTTCTTTAAAGTCTTATACATATTTTTTAGCATTAAAGGGAAAATTTAACAGTGATATTAGTATATGTTAAAAGTGTAAAAAATTTTATCACTGGTTTTATTGGTACATTATTTATTTACTTTATTTTAATTTACTTAATTTATTTACAATATTTAGTTACTGGAAAATAATAAATGTAGTTCTGAATATTGAAAAGGACAAAGTTCACTATTGGAAACATTTAGATTTGTTTGATATTCTCCATATTGTGATATATTTTTTTATTAAAGGGAAAATTTAAAAGTGATGTTAGTATGTTAAAAGTGTAAAAAAATGATATTAGATACTTTATTTAAATAAAATCTAATAAGATATATGTTGTTTTATTTTCCACAAAAAAAAGCTATAAAATTTAGTTGTTTTATACTTTACATTTTACTCCAACTTATAATATGTGAAATAAAAAATTGTCTTGAATTTAATAAATTGACAAAAATATTTATAATTTATCTTTCAAATACAAAAAATCACTAAATGCTGAGTTTGGGATTTTATCTGGGTGAAAGGCAGTTTTAAGTCTACTTTCTACTGAAAACAAAACAATAAACAAGAAGATCAGCAAATTGCAGTGTAAACGGTTAGGTATAATGTAATAGAATGCTAAAATATATATTTATATAAAATTTAATTTCTAATGTACATATTTTTAAGAGTTTTCTTGAGCGTAAAGTTTAGTTTTTTTAAAATTAGTTTAATACTTTTTGCTGTTAAAAAATTTCTACTTGTAATAGCAAAAGTAAAAAAAAAAAATCCTTAGTAATTATATAAAAAATTTTTTTAATGAACAGAACTTTTCATTTTCTTGTAAACTGGAAAAAAATAATTTGTCATAAAAAAAATTCTAAACTTTGATAGTACTATGCCTCCATAATTAACTTATTATTTATAGAGTTAAAAATTCTTTTGTATGCATATGCAGATAAATTGATTTGTATCTTCAAACCCTGCATGTACAGCAAATTCTATAACAGTTTATTTTATATATTTTAAGTAGAATATACCGTAAATTACAAGACAAATTTTACATTTTTGCACTTATTTAAGAGCGAAACTTAATAATTTTATTTGGAATAGTGGTTCCCGAGTACTATCTCAATGCATAATTGTATTTTTATATCTTAAAAAGTTTAATATATTATATTTAACCTCTGGTATAAAACAGTTTGCATTATCCAAGTGAATTATTCATTATTTTCATTGTTCCTGATGATTAAAAATGCATTATTTGTATTATAAATATATGAATATATTGTACCGTATATCATACAAAACATCATTAATCTGACTGCTCAATTTGTAGACCAAAATAGATTCAAAAATTGCTTTTTTTTCGTATATTTTAAATCTATATATATTAAGAAATGGAATGTATTTTTCTAGAAAAGATTTTTATATAGATTTTTTATCGTAAAGAAACTAAACTGTCAGAAAAACAAATTTTAGGTGTTATCACCAGAATTTTTTTTTTTTAATAAATTAAATTGTTGAAATTAACAGTTTAATTACAGGTAATTTCTATTGTATAATATAATTATAATATATAATTATATATTATAATTATATTATGTAATAAATACATAATATAATTATATAATTATATTATAATTATAATACATAAAGTATAATATTATACTATCTAATACAACTATAGTTCTATTTATAATTAAACGTCTAATACTATATAGAATTTATTGCATTGTTTAAACGGGAAAAAGTAATGCGCTCCTCAAAAATGCAAGAAAAGGAAACGAATTTTGCTACATTTGATTTACCCGTAAATAGCGGATGAGCAGCCATTAATACCTTTCCAATCATTTGTTTTTGAAAATATGACATTTAAAATCTATATTTTCCCATTATAACATTATTCCCCTGACTTTTAAAGCTGTTCTATGGTTTTCGTTGCTATTTTCTGTTTTTCATCAATAGATTGAACAATAACAAAGCTTGCTTTTAAAATTTACCTATTGTAAATTATAGAATAATTGTTATATTTTCCAATTTATAGGGTCATATAATAAGCAACATATTTATGATTAAATATATTACAATATTATAAAACTAAACATAATAGTGACGGATATTCTATTTTCAGTGATGTAATTTTGCTTAAATTATCCTTAATGTAAAATTTTATTGTTTTAAATGTAACTGTTATCTTATTTTTATGCTGTGGTATTAAAATCCAGTAAAAATCTTAATTAAAATAGTATATTATATGTATTTATGAAATTTTATTATTTTTTTTATTATTGTATAAGTATGGGGATATAATTTATAAAAAGTAAGAATCTATAGTTATAAAATAAGGTGAGAAATGCAGCAATCTAAAATGATATATTTGTATCATATTACGTTAATACTCTTATAAATGAAATTACGTGAGTTGTTGTTTCTCATGCCTCTTGGACAAACCAAGCACGGTTGTGCTTGCAGACTCTCGTACTAAAGCCAAGAGGTGAGCCTGTCGTTTTAATGAACACCATTAAGGTGAAACAACGATTTTGCTCAAGTAAGTCCTCGTAATTTTGAAGCAGGGACCAAGAAGAAGACCTATAGATTTGTCCTGTCACCCCCAGAGGTATTAATTGAAATATTTGGAGGACATTGTGACCACGAATTTGGAGGACATTGTGACACACATTTTAGGTGACCCAGTCCCCTTTAATGAACACGGCTGTTCCTAAGCCGTCTCGAGTTCCGAACCAGCAACCTCTCAGTTACGAGATCATTGCCTTTGTCAACTGACATACCAAGGCTCACGTGAGTTGTTGCCGTATGCCACTTGGTCAAAGGAACCACTATCTATTCGTATTAATTCAAAGGGGTGCGTCTTTAGCTTTTAACATGTACCTCAAAGCTGAAAATACGACTTCTTTCTCAAGTGGGTCCTAAAAATTTAGAAGAAGGGACCAGCAGAAGGGCTTGGCCTGCCGCCCCCAGAAGTATTGATTGAGAACTTGGAGGACTTTGTGACCACGAAGATATTTTATGTGCCCCAGTCACCTTTAACGAACATGGCGGATCCTAGGCCGGCTCTGCTTGGAACCGCAACCCTCCAGTTACGAGAACATTGCCTTTGACGTCTAAGTTACCGCGGCTCCAATTGCGAGAGTTAACCGAAAAATAAGGTTGCTAAACCTGTAGTGAAAATTATTCAATTTTTTTGCATGCAAGGAATACAGTCAACCGATAGTACATAAATCATGTAGTTTTTCGACAGTTTCAATACTGATTTAGGCATTTATTACTTCATGGGATGGGTTTAAATAGTCCCTCCTGATAAAAATCCAAGCTTTGTCTGTCCAACACATTGCCGCTAGTGTTTCACTTCTCAGTTTTAAGTGAATAATCAATCTTCTAAGTTGTTCTTTAAGTAAGGAAAGATTTGGCAGTTGCTTGAGGCAAAGTTACCGGTTTCATTGAGGTTGGATAATGATATGCCTTGAGTCATCGGGGATTACTTCATTCCCAACTGTGAACTTTCCACACCATTCAGCGATATGCTAACGAAACATTACAGTGTCATTGTAAATCTCTACCAGCTGCAAATTATTTTCATCTGCGATTATAAGTTTCGCCCAGAAAAATCGTTCATCTGAGCAAATTTCTTCACATAACCAGTTTTCTCTAAGCATATTGTGTTTGCATTAACCTATAACTAGCGCTGTTAGTAGCTAGTGTTTGAAATTCTTTTTCTTTTGAAAAAAACAGTTTCTGACCATATGTATTATAATTATTGCACATTACTATTTAAAGTCTCTATTATACAGTTAAAACTCAAGGAAAATCGGCCTTTAAAGTTCGAGTTATTTCTACCAATTACATATTGATGCATATCTTAAAGCTTAGTTATTTTCATTGTGTTATGGACTTTATTATGATGTTTAAACAACCTTAAATGCTACAAGACATATGGTTAGTGATCAGCTATCTTTTTAAACATCATAGGATGCCATTTAGGAAAAAGGAAAGATTTCGAGAAAAAAGATTTATTAAGTGTTGCATGTAAAATATGTACTGTACAGTAGAGTTTTATAATACTTAAGCAATTTATGATGATTTTAATCTATGTACCAGCAGAAAAAGTCAATTTATCTGAGCCGTTCAAAAAATAATAAAGTACGAATTCTAATGAAAAATTTATAAATAATAGAATTTATTTGAAAATTTTGTAAACTGTTTATAAATTTCCATCTACTTACTCTCAAAAAGAAAATTCGTTCTAAGACAATATAAAAATTATTGAAGCTATTTTAGTGGTATTTTAAACAAGAACCTGGGTATTAAAGGAATATAAATTTACCTTTTAATCAGCGTCGTATATTTATAAGTATTTAATTCCATTTATTTTAAAATTAAATAGAATAAATATAAAGCATTTCACACGTTCATTTTTTAACTTAATGCAATTTATACATTTTTTCGCAATCATAATGCAAGTGTACTAGTCTGATTTAAAATTAATTATTCTCAGAGTTGGTAATGGATTAGAATTTGCAGCAGAACATTATACACCCGATTCTTTACGAAGTTTTGAAATTAGACATGCATCGCATTGCATCTCATTTATTTCCAATTAAACTCCACCTTGTTAGCTTAAACTTTTTAAAGAGATCTGCTTGCAATCATCGTTTATCACTGGTTACACAATGTGTCTAATCCCAGAGGGAAATTAAATTCAGTATAAAGTCAATTGTTATCTGACACAGTATACACTTAATGATTTAATTTTCGTGTTATATGGATTTGAATGAAAATTTTTATGAAACTTTTAAAGTATATATGCTCTTTACCATACATCAGTAAGAGCTATGCTGCATTTAGATAGAATCCTTTTTAATAATAAACTTAAACCAATTGATTTATTTGCTGAAATAATAATAATGTGTTTAAGTAAGAGAAAATAAATTCTTTAGAAAAGTCAATTTTCTTAGATTATTTAAATTTTCTATATTAAATATTTATATATTAGTTATCTATATTAAGGAGTCTCATACCCGTAAATGAGAATGATGAAAGATTGTCTGATATCTCATAAGTTACTAAAAATTTATTAAATTTATACAAACTTTGTAAAAGCTAAATATTTGTTTCATCTACTAAAACATTTAGACATTCTTTAGACTTAATTCATTTTAATAATACTATAGAACATTTAATATACAAATTAAAACTAACACTACTTAAAAAAAATACATTTTTAGGAAAATTTATTCTACATTATGTTTTTAAATTTAATCATTCTTTAATAGGTCTCTTTATTGAGAAATTCCATTCCTCCTAAGGTTAACTGCTACATGCTTTGAGATGTTTTGACCTATCATATGATTCTAAAAATGAAATAACTTTATAGAAACTATTAAGGAATGTTTGTCTGACATATCATAATTTTCTAAATATTTAATAATTTATAAAAACTTTGTGAAACACTAAATATTTGTTTCGTCTATTAAAAAAATTAGCAAATATTTCATCTTAATTCATTTCAGTAAAACTATAGAAAAATTTATATAGAAATTAAAACTAACAGTATAGAAAACAAATTAATTCTTTGGAAAATTTATTTTCTTTTCAGTTTCTAAATTTAATCATTCTTATAAAAGGTATCTTTATTGAGCAATTCCATTCCTCCTAAAGGTAACTCCTATATGCTGAAAGTTTGTTTTGACCTATCATATGTTTCAATTCAATTGTTATCTAGCAGAGTATACACTTAAAGATTTAATTTTAATGTTATATGGATTTGAATGAAAATATTTATGAAACTTTTAAAGTATATATGCTCTTTACCATGCATCACTAAGAGTTATGCTGCATTTAGATAGAAATCTTTTTAAATAATAAATAGGTTACTTAAACCAATTGATTTATTTGCTGAGATAATTATAATGTGTTTACGGAACAGAAAATAAATTCTTTAGAAAAGTTAATTTGCTTATATTTCTATATTCATCATTTCTGTATTAGGTATCTACATTAAGGAGTCTCATACCCCTAAAGGAGCATTCTGAATACATGTCTAACCTATCATAAGTTTCTAAATATTTAATAATTTTATATAAACTTTCTGAAATACTAAATATTTGTTTTGTCTATTAAAATTTTAGAAAATATTTCCTCTTAATTCATTTCAGTAATCTTTCAGAAATTAAAACTAACAGTACAGAAAACAAATTAATTCTTTGGAAAATTTATTTTCTTTTCAGTTTCTAAATTTAATCATTCTTATAAAAGGTATCTTTATTGAGCAATTCCATACCTCCTAAAGGTAACTGCTACATGCTGAAAGTTTGTTTTGACCTATCATATGTTTCAATGCAATTGTTATCTAACAGAGTATACACTTAATGATTCAATTTTCGTGTTATATGGACTAGAATGAAAATTTTTATGAAACTTTTAAAGTATATATGCTCTTTACCATACATCACTAAGAGCTATGCTGCATTTAGATAGAATCCTTTTTAATAATAAATAGGTTACTTAAGCCAATTGATTTATTTGCTGAAATAATCGTATTGTGTGTAAGGAACAGAAAATAAATTCTTTAGAAAAATTAATTTTCTTAGATTTCTGTAATAGATATTTCTATATTAGGTATTTACATTAAGGAGTCTCATACCCGTAAATGAGAATGATGAAAGTTTGTCTGACATCTCATAAGTTTCTAAAGATTTATTAAATCTATACAAACTTTTTAAAACACTAAATATTTGTTTCATCTATTAAAAAAATTAGACATTTTTTAGGCTTAGTTCATTTCAATAATACTATAGAACATTTAATATAGAAATTAAAACTAACAGTACTTAAAACAAATACATTTTTTGGAAAATTTATTCTATTTTATGTTTCTAAATTTAATCATTCTTATAATAGGTATCTTTATTGAGGAATTCCATTCATCCTAAAGGTAACTGCTACATGCTGAAAGTTTGTTTTGACCTATCATATGTTTCTAAAAATGAAATAAATTTATACAAACTGTTGATGAAAGTTTGTTTGATATCTGATAAGTTTCTAAAGATTGATTAAGTTTATAAAACTTTGTGAAACACTAAATATTTGTTTCGTCTATTAAAATATTTAGAAATTATTTCCTCTTAGTTAATTTCAGTCAAACTATAGGACATTTAATAGAGAAATTAAAACTAACAGTACAGTAAAACAAATTAATATTTTTGAAAATTTATTTTCTTTTCAGTTTCTAAATTTAATTATTCTTATAAAAGGTATCTTTATTGGGGAATTTCATACCTATGGTAACCTAAAGGTAACTGCTACATGCTGAAACTTTGTTTTGACTTATCATATGTTTTTAAAAATTGAATAAATTTATACAAATATTTGCGAGACATTAAAAACATGTTTCAAGTGGTAAAAATTATGAAATTCTTCCTCCTTATTGGTTAAAATGGCAATTAACATAGAACAATTAGAATAGAAGTTAAATTAATTTTACGTGTCGTTATCGCTAAGAGTAAAAAATAAACATTTCAATAGCTAAGCCTAAATTTTCTCCTTTGCATAAATATTTGTATTATCTACTAAATGAATTAGTATCATTCAGGTGTTATCCACCTGAGAAGGGTTGCTTAAGATTTAAGCTTCACTTGTTCATAGGATTAAGACAGGATGGAGTAAAATGGTCATGGCACCCAGCTGTGTGGTTATCCAAAGACGATCTCAAACGACGTTTTACCAACTTCATGAATGCGAATATGGTACCCTGTGTCCTTGGAAATACGTAGCATGTATTAATTAGTCTGTAAAGTGTTTGAAACATACCTTCTATCAATCGCTTCATTCCAGTTACCTAAACTTGAAAAAGGACAGTGACCGTTACAATGCATTTAGAAAATTTGCTAACTTAAATTTACGATATTTTGTATACATATACAATAAAAATAGCAAATTAAAATTAAATATTAATAATGTATTATAATAAGATATATATAATTAAAAAATAACTAAAAATAACATTTAAACTTTCTATCAACCGCTTCATTTCGTTTATTTAAAAGTTTGAAGTCCAGTAAACGCTACAATTCGTTTATGAAATGTATTAACTTAAATCTGTAATACTTTTTATACACATAAGAATAGCTAAAGAAAATTAAAAATAATTATAAATAAGCTATTATAGTTAAAATAAGATAATTCTTATTAAAAAAAACAAATTTTAAAAAATTTAAATGTCAGATATTTTTTATTTCAACTTTTTAAATGCTTTGTTGATTTTTAATATTGCTCCTTGCAAACTAATTTTCAATTATTTCTTTTATATTTTATTATAATTACTTAAAAGTATCTTTTGAATATATTTGGATACCGCTTTGTACATAGATTCAAGATTTAATTTATAAGAAAATAAATTATAGGTCTGTATGTAGAATTTTACTCAAAAATTCGGTCTTTTGAAAGATAAATTGAGTTTTAATAATTTTTTTTTTTAAACTCGAAACACAAAACTGATACCAAATTTCATTTTAATGTGATTTTGAAATGTTTGGGAAACATTTTGTAGGAATATATAAAAAAATGTTGTTACAAGGAGTGTTTTAAAATTTGTCTTGAGAAAAAAGTATTACTGTGATTTATTTACTTATACTTCAAATTTTGTGTGTACAAATTTTCGTATTTCTAAATTAATAACTCACAAAAATACTATCTAATGTTCACCATCCTCTTATCTGCTGTGAGTGTATATTATCCGACATCTGCAGTGGTGTGGTCTAGTAGATCACGTGTAAAAATAAGATTAGTCTATCTCTAGCTATTTAAAAAATATTTTTATCTAACTTGCATTCTTTCTTATCTCGTTAGTAAAACGAAATTAACTTTTTAAAAAATTCAATTTTAAGTGTTTATTTTTTGCAAAATTCAGATAACCAATTTTTTTATCTTTTAATAAGGAAACAAAAATTTTAAAAATCTGAAAATTAAAAATTTCTAAAACTGATAAACCAAAAAGTTAAAGAAAAGAATACGCCATGCTTAAAACTAAAAAAAAATAAATAATATGCAAATATACAAAAGTGAAGTGAATACAAATTTTTTGTGTACATATAAGACACACTAATTTTATGAAGCTTTCAGATTTTATTTTAACAGGGCATCTTAGAATTTTCTTACGTCCAGTGCCCCTACCGGCTCACAGCCGAACGATGGCCGAATGGTTAGGGTGCTCACCTTCGGAACCGGAGTTCGTGGGTTCGAATCCCACTATGGCATGGATGTTCGTAGCCGTTCGGAATCGGCTTTAAGCAGTAGGTCCCGGTCTCATTAGCCCTCGTGTTGCAAAAAGTAGACCATAACGCTCCAAACCAAACAAACCCAAACACTACCGGTTCATAAACGATCTTTAAACGGCCGTTTTCACCCATTCCCATAGCTTTTTGGAATGTCAGGACATATGACCATTTACAACGAAAGAGCATTTTGATAACGATATTTATATATGAAATCTCTGTTGCATTTAAAGCATTAAGAAGTGACTAATACACTCATTTGCAGAACAGAAGTACTAGAAAAATGCTTCTTAATTGGTTCTTAAATAACATTGCATTTTCTGTGGCGTGGTCTTCTAGGCCTAAAAATTAACAGATTTAAAATATACCTTAGACAAGAAACTTAGTAAGTGCCCAGGGCCTCACACTTCTAGAATATACTGAAAATATACTAGAGTCATTAAAGAGTTTGAGAGAGCCGTGGTAGAGTAGTTGGCATAGGATCTTGTCAATAAACATTTTTGTGGGTTTGTGGGAGGAGGTTTGTGGGTTCGATACCCAAGTCATTAAACGACCTTTCATGTTCGTCTATGGTGGCTGGTACGCCATATACACCTGACGTAAATAAAATCGGGGTTGCAGTGTCCTTCAAATTCAAATTATGCTTCTGGAGATAATAGAACAAACCTGAGGGTTTTTTGGTTGGTCGCTGATTTTATATTACGAAAGCCCACTTTGAGCAAAAGTCATTTTTTCATCCTTAGATGTATTTTCCAAAAGTAACACGGACTTTGATTCTTGTAGCATCTGGATAATGTGCTTAGATCGTTTAAGTGTAATTTGAAACAACAACTGTAATTTGAGAGTTGGAAATTGTTTAGGAGAAAACATCATTGAGATTACGAAACAAGAAAATTCACACATTTCAAGAAGTGACTACTCATGCACTTATTTCTAAGATAGATCAAGTTCCTAAACATTAAAAAGTCCATTAACAGTACATAATTTTTATAACCTGTAAAATTTATATTATCACTTAGTGAGGTTTTGTAAAATTTAAATATGCTTGTCAGTTAAGGAGATTTTAGAATGGATTTAAACGCTTTTGCATTACTCACCACGATGAATGTGTAATTTAGAATAAGTCTTCTGCATTTATTCATTGGGTAACTAAAATACATCTTTAGATTCTCCATGCGTCTTTTAGATAGAATCTTAACAAGTTTATTATGAATACAAATACATTTTATCACATAAAATAGTAGAAAATTTGGACAATCTCAGTTATAAAGCTAACTACGATGAATGTTTAATTTAGTATAAGGCTTCTAAATTCATTCAATAGGTAACTATAAGTTAATTCTAGAAAATTATCCATGATAATATTTGAAAGCTAATACTATTGTATAAAATTTCACTTTTATGTAGTGTGTATTAAGAAGATTCTTGTGTATATTATGTACTTAAATAAACGAACATTTGTAGGTTTTAATCATAAAAGATGCAAAGCGAGAAACTTTTTTATATTACCATTCAACAAAATGCATATTAATAACTATAGAATTATGTAAATAATAATAAAATACATCTTCAGATTCTCGGTGCGTCTTTTAGATAGAATCTAAAGAAGTGTATCATTCATACGAATACACTTTATCGTATAAAATAGTAGAAAACTTGGACAATCTCAGTTATAAAGCTTCTAATTTTTATTTCAATCTCTAAACATTGTTAGAACAGAAATCACTACCATAACTCTATTTAGGAATTGGAAATTGTTGTTCTGGGTGAAGCTTCGTGCCAACAAATTTATTACGCTTCCCAAACACGGACTAAGCATCATAAACAATATGTTAATAAAATGTAATTCATCATCCTTAAATGAATTGCGAATGATTAATGGCACATGCTTACAGTATCAAGCCATTACTAAATCTTAATATTATCATACTCTCAATCAAAGTTATGTAAACCCTCTCAATACGTTGTATCCTTCTCGGGGGCTAATCTGATTTTCGTCATTTCCCAGCGCATGGAAGCTAATATGGTAATAAATGCATTCCCTGCCTTGTGAGGGTGTTAAGTGCCGTTCATCCAATTAAAAGCGAGTGAAGGAGAAATGAAACCCCCTCGCTCGCTCTCTGATGTTGCCGTTCCTAGTGGATTTCGATAAAACAACCTCGGCTAGCGATCTGTTGTAAGGTACGCTCGCGATTAATGCCGTAAAGACAGTTAAATGGATTGAAGCTTACAGGAACTTCGAGATCCAGTTGATGCAGCAAACAAACAGAATTTTGATGTGCCGTAATCTACAAGAAAGGAAGGCAGCGTGAGATTCGATTTTAAAAAGACTTCAGCAGAGGGGTAATCTCATTAGAAGTATAGTTACGTATTTTTCGTGAAACGTACAAGTTTTCAAGAAGATTTTAAGATAAGAAAACTAATGCAAGTCAGTGAAATATATTTAAAGGTTGCATAATATAGTGTAAGATATTATACATATCTAAAGAATTCCTTGTTTTATTCTAGGCTATGCATGTGCTTACGGATATAAATTTGTTTATAAATATTAATAAGTATAACTATATATATAATAAATAAGAAGAATTGTAGTATATATATATATATATATATATATATATATATATATATATATATATATATATATATATATATATATATATATATATATATATATATATATATATATATATATATATATATATATATATATATATATATATATATATGTATATATGTATATATATATGTATATATATATATGTATATATATGTATATGTATATATATATATGTATATATATCTATGTATATGTATATATATATATATATATGTATATATATATATATATGTATATGTATATATATATATGTATATATATATATATATATATGTATATATATGTATATATATATATATATGTATATATATATATGTATATATATATATATATATATACATATATATATATATATATATATATCTATGTATATATATATATATATATATATATATATATATATATATATATATATATATATATATATATATATATATATATATATATATATATGTATATATATATATATATATATATATATATATATATATATATATATATATATATATATATATATATATATATATATATATATATATATATATATATATATATTTATATATATATATTTATATATATATATATATATATATATATATATGTCAGTTCTAAAAAGGGGTAGTTGAAAATTACGTGAGTTAAAAACGATTTTAAAAAGGGAACTCTTTTATAATAATAAAATAAATGAAAAAGACCCACTCTCGCGTATTCTTTTGGAATCATCCGGTCAGGCGGAAGCATTTTGAAACAGTTTTGTGAGCTTGCAAACAGACAAGATGAGTCAACGCGTGGACACAGAGCTGTCAACACCTTTTCCGCGCATAGCTCTGCCACGAACAATGAAAATGGCGCAGGTTTTCCTTTCAGAAGAAACGATCATTTAATAAAATTATTGTTATAACGAAGACTGTTTTCTATTCTCCTTAACTCTGGATCACGACATTACATATATATAAACAGTTTACATACAATTACCACTGTTTCAAAATTATCTTTTGATGTTATTTTCAGTTAATCTTATGCAGACACCATTTTATAATTTTCAGTTAGTTTATATTAATATATAATTCATAAAATTAACATATAGCATTTTACAGAAAAATGTATTTATTTTATAATTTGCATCCTGTGTATATACAGCACGTGTAATTCAAAGCTATCAGTATAACTTTATTACTTTTATAGCAGATAAGGTAATTACATTTTTCCTTTGTTAATAGTTATTAGATTTCAGTTAATCTTATGCAGGCGCCATTTCATAATTTTCAGTTAGTTTATTTTAATATATAATTCATGAAATCAACTTATAGCATGTTACATTAAAATATATTTATTGTATAATTTGTATTCAATGTGTATACATCACGATAATTTAAAGCTATCAGTGTAACTTTATTACTTTTATAGCAGAGAAGGTAATTACATTTTTCCTTTGTTAATAGTTATTAGAATGTTACATTTTATTCCTAGCTTTATGTTTGGATAATTTGCTATAACACGCTAATGTAAGTATAATATAAAATTGTAGCATATATAACTATTTCATAACATTATAATCAGAATATTAATTATAAGACAGACATGAAGATATTAGAATGTGTAAAAACCTACAGAAGTAAAGTGTCACTAGAAATCATTTGTGCCAGTCCTGAATGTAAATCATTCTTTATTTTAATTTTTAAATAATTAAATTAGCTAATTATTCTAAATGATTTACTCGTATATAAAACTTAAACATTTTTTGAGGTAGGG
>CM063501.1:54911892-54919392 GCA_032207245.1 Pardosa pseudoannulata | reverse complement strand
GAGGGCCTGCAGATCTCTGAAAAATTCGTTGGGCAGCGTTGCCTTGGCAGAAGAAGGCTACTCCGAGGTTAGCAACCCCTCTTGACTAATGGGATCGAAGGAGGGTCACTCACTTCGCTTTAGCTTCTAGGTCATTTTTGTGTTGGCGTTGTTGAACTGTAACTCTTTGTTACACTCTGGTATCAGAAGTGCGATACTCCGTGGTTAGCAACCCCTCTTGACCAATGGGGTCGAAGGAGGGTCACTCACTTCGCTTTCGCCTCTAGGTCAGTTTCGCTCTGACGTTGTTGAACTGTAAGGCTTTGTTACATTCTCGTGTTAGAAGTGGGATACTCCGCGTTTATCAACTGCTCTTGACCAATTGGGTCGAAAAAGGGTCACTCATTTCGCTTCCTACAGGTCAGTTTCTCTCTGGCATTTTTGAACTGTAAGTCTTTGTTACATTCTGGTGTCAGAAGTGAGATACTCCGTGGTTAGCAACCCCTCTTGACCAATTGGGTCGAAAAGGAGTCACTCATTTCGCTTCCTCTAGGTCAGTTTCGCACTGTCGTTGTTGATCTGTAACTCTTTGTTACATTCTGGTGTCAGAAGTGGGATACTCCGTGGTTAGCAACACCTCTTGAACAATGGGGTCGAAGGAGGGTCACTCACTGCACTTTCGCCTGTAGGTCAGTTTCGCTCTAACATTGTTGAACTGTAAATCTTTGTTACAGGAGGAAACAAATGTTGTGTTTTTAATACTTTCTTACAGTCGCTCCTCCTCCCTTTGTACACCGGATTAGGTTCATCATTGAATTTCAATTTCTTAGACATCGTAATCATTTTCATTAGTCACTCATCATAACACAAAGCACAGTGTGATGGTAACAGTAATAAAGTTTAAGTCACTAATATAAACTAGCTTATAAACTAGCATATAGCCGGGATTAGTAAAATTTTTAATTTCCCAGAATTGTAAAGTACCCTAAGAGACAGGGAAAAAATGGTTTGTTTTTTGGCTGAGACTTATCTGGTACACGCTCAATAATTTGTTTATCTTCATACTCCTCTAATGTCTCCTGATATGTAACCCGATGCTGTAAATGCAGATTATAATCACGTTGAATTCATTTAGTCAAACCGTGTGGTTATGTTTAAAAACAACTTGTTAACAAAACAAACAAACTTGTTAATTTTCAAAGATATATAACTTAAACATTATATATTTATTAGTCCGTGAAATAGACTCCTAAACTTTAATGAAAAAAATTCTTGTTAATACTGATGATAAAATTTTCATTGCATCAAAAAATAATCGGTGATTAAATTTAAAACTATCACATATGTTGGTAATCTATTATTTAAGCCAAATATAAAAGAAAATTATTTACGTAATATCTAAGTTCAGTGATAAAACGCATAAAGATAATGCAGACGATATTTAAATAATTTAAATTAAGAAATGATTAAATGAGATGGTTAAAAAAATGACGTCATAATGGTAGAAAAAATGTTTTTTTTTACCTCTTTATTACTTAATAATCTTAATAGACTGCTCTTAACCGGGCCAGAATATTTTAAATATTTAAAATATTCTGATGTTATGAAAACAGTGTAACACATTGTAAATTACTTTCGCACCAATGTAAAAAATCATATACAGTTCAAAAATTTCCTTAAAAATTTAAAATACTAAGTATTTCTAAATGATATTCAATAAATATAATTTCTATAAAAAAAATTTTAATACCATTTTGTATACTTTTTAAATACGTATATAATTGCGGCTCACTAAAAATTAAAATTTTGAAAAAGAATTCGGACTATCAAGAATTTTGGCCACCCCTGATATATTATAAGAACGAGTGATAATGTAAAACTGTCAAATAGTGTAAAAAAGATATATTTAGACAGAATTTGGGAATTTCGTGATATAAATTTACTTTTTTTTAAATACAAATATACATTTCTTATTTTTCGTAGATTTGAGGTGCAAACATTAAAAGAGAAAAAAAATTAAAAACTCATAGAAAAATTGAGTATGTCAGAATTATAGATTATATTTTATTTGGTTTGGAACGCTCAGGTCTATTATTTTGCAATACAATAGTTAATGAGATCACGACCTACTGCTTAAAGACGATTTATTGAATTCTAAACTATCGATCATTAAGAAATTATATTAGTAACTTTATAACATCTTACTATCATGAATTTATTATTTGGTTTTGATTACATACTGCAAATGTGGTATTCAACGGCATTTATATATTGAGTTAGTTCTCTAATTCTAATTTTGAAATGTAAAATGCAAATGAAATTGCTCTAAGCAGTGTTATTTATCAATAAAAGTTATTTTTAGATTATATTAACTTTTTGGGTAAGTTTTTATTCTAGTTTATTTAATAAATTTTAAAAGAATATAATGCTTATTTATTTATTTCGAGAAATACCAAAAACCCTTTGTTTACAAGGCACCAGTTTTAAAGCTGAAATAGCTCAGGCCTGAATGTATTAAAATATATATTAAATGCAAGTTATTTTAAAAGATATCCTAGAATCCTACCATCTCAAGAAGGAATTATAAAAAATTTGCTACAAAGGCACACATCTGGCCAACATTAGACTAAATTTTAGCATTATTAAAAAAAATAAATATCAAAAAGTTTTATTTAATAATCGATACATTATACTTAATATAATTATTGTCACAACAGATAATTCAGTAAATACAAATAACTACTTTAATGCTTATAAAAAACACGACGATGGGGTATTGGCCATTCTTCCCTATTCGTTAAACGAACAAGCCGATACCCTCTCGTTCATCTTGTATATTCTTATTTCGGCACATCCAGTACCATCTCGACTAGGGTGGTCCATTTGAAATTTGTCAAGCCGTTAAAGTGTTATCAAACAATTCAGGGTCTATGTTTACTTTCAGGGCAATACACTGGTGTTTATTTTGCACCTGCTGGCTCTATTCATGAGAACCTACCACTGACCCCTGATCGCGAGACAATGGCCACAGAATGGATTAATGCTTTTCTTGAGAAAGGATTATAGCTTATGGATAGGTTTCATAAAATCTTTTACATTGACAAATATTTTGAACAATGAAAATGGTATTTATTTTAAATACAGAAATAAGTAAATGCATATTTTTAAGGTCAAGTACTAAAGTTCTCTTGAAATTATTCAATAGTATTCTATTGAAAAATAATTCAGCCCACATGTTTTTATTTCTGATGACTGCTTAAAGTTTTATTTTGACTTGGATACCAGGGCTAATGCGATTTTGTAGATAGAATTTTAATTAGTAATATGAAAAACTAAAATTATATGCCTATGGTACAATTTTTTAATCGAGAGCTAATTCATCGGGTGGTGAAACAGAAAGTAGTCTTAGTGATAAAAGATGATGATGATAATCCCTTATATACCATGAATAAGTAAAACAATATTCTTTATAATACAAAGCTCCAGATATGAGGGGAGCAACGATTGAAGTTTTGCAGTATTGTGACTGAATTATAATCACATTTCTAAATATAATATTTTTGAATCATATACTTTGTTTAAATTTCATGCTGATGCATAAATTTAAACTTTTTTATATTTCTGTTTAAATTTTAACTGTGTATATTTTATTTCTAAATTGTTTTATACATTTGCTGAAACACCATACACAGGATTAAGTATGGATATGTATATACATATGTGTATAAATAAATAAAATAAAATAATATATACATATATATATATATATATATATATATATATATATATATATATATTATATATATATAACTTAACATGTATACAAATCATGTATATATATATAACAAGATTTACATAGGAATATATATGTCTGAAAATACAAACTTATGCTAGATACTATGATCACAATATATAGGAGAAAAAAAAAATGATATTTTTAACATTATTTTTACTGCAGATGATGATTACATCACAGCAAATGCTCAAAATTGTTTCCCTACACCACAATGCACGTTTCACAACATCGGCTCATGGATTCACGAACCAGTTCAAATTGGCCAGGAGTGTCAAGGACACGTGCTGCCGTTTCCGCCGATCCTGGCGATAAGATCCCCGTCCGATGTTAGGGTGTCTCGTTCACCATGGACTTCTTGTGTCCCACGAAGAAATCCAGGGAAGTCATTTCGGGAATCGTGGCGGCCATGCGACTGGT
Source organism: Pardosa pseudoannulata (assembly GCA_032207245.1). Lineage (NCBI taxonomy): Eukaryota > Metazoa > Arthropoda > Arachnida > Araneae > Lycosidae > Pardosa > Pardosa pseudoannulata. Next base: position 54,915,200 of record CM063501.1, on the reverse strand, counting down.
CCGCCTCTACCGATCCAGCGATTTTCCTGCAATTATTGCCCTCTAGTGGTCACAGTTTGCATTTTCGGACACAAGTTCCTATGTAAACCTTGTTCCTCATGATATGACAGATCAGCATGCTAAGTTTGTAAAAGACATCCTGTGTATAAATATATATATATATATATATATATATATATATATATATATATATATATATATATATATATATATATATATATATATTGTATATATATATATATAAATATATATATATATTTTTATATATATAATTATATAAAGTAATATATATATATAAATATATATATATATATATATAATATATATATATATATAAATTTTTTTATATAAATATAAATATATAAATATATATATAAATATATTTATATTATAAATATATATATATATATAATATATATATATATATAAATATATATATATATATAATATATATATAAATATATATCCATTTTTTTTTTTAAATTTGGTGCTTTTTAGTTTGAGTTTTTTAAAGCCAAGTCACATTACACAATTTCTAATTAGCTTTATGAACGCTATTTTATTATATACCGAGTTCGTTTTAAAATATAATATGTTGTATTTCTTTAAATATTAATTAGTCGTGTGCAAAACAGTAGATATAAACCAAAAATTAGCTATATATATATATATATATATATATTTGCATATATATAATGGAACTTCATAATGACATGAAAAATGTATATATATGTATAGTATTATTTTTATATGGCTTTTAATGCAATTAATACTGCATTAAATATATTAAACTTTAAATAATTTTAAGTTTTTTTTATTAAAATTTGTGAAATTATAAGAGGAGTTTAAAACTAAGATTCATTTGATATTTATACAGAGTGCTCCAACTGTTCATATAACAGAAAAAAATGTATAAAACTTTTTAAAATGTACTGCATTCTGTGGAAAACATTATAGTCATTACAAGATTATAATTATTAATAAAATATTTTCTCGTTTATTTTAATTCACTAAAATAGATATATTAAAATTTTATACAAAATTGTTAAAAATGTTTTAAGCACTAATGTTTAAGCTGAATGTAATGTTTTTGAGCTTTACATATCTGTTAAAATGTTTCCAGGGTTTACTTCTTGTATTAAAATCTATTATATATTCATTTCACTTCAACTAATTTCAACAGAGATAGATACGTATAAGTGTGTAGTATGTTAATACAATTTTGGTAGAAATATTTATTAAAAATTAAAATCCCTTTGAATGTGAACTCTCGTTTTATAAAAAGGTAAAAGTTACTCCAAACCATGAAATTTTAACAGAACTAAATTATATGTTTAACTATTTCTAGTGAGTGTTTATATACATATATATATAATATATATATATATATATATATATATATATATATATATATAATATATATATATATATATAAAATTTGCAGATCTTGTACAGTAATGGCGTCTGTAATATTTTTCAAAGAATGCTAAATTTCAGCCAATTTATAGATTTTTCTCGTCATGTCACATCCATGCTTTTTGTTCATTTGCAATTCATGAGAAAAATTCAAGATGCATTTGGCATTCTAATATGCAATCTATATTTCCGACACAAATATATCTAGTCATTTCTGTCAATAACTTTCCAATATTTTATTTCATATTCTATTGAAAAAGTCATTTATTCAAAAACGTATATGTTAATTTAATTTCATAGATGTTTTTAGCATTTGTGAAATGAATCAATTTAAATGGTACATCTTTTCTTTTTTTCATGACCCATTTCACTGAAAAATGTATTTGTATGGTCAAAAGTGGAACACAAAATAAAATGTAAAAAAAAAAACATCTATCATGCAAGTTGCGGACTGAGTAAAATGGCCAGAAAAAAATCCAATGTCATCTTTATGAAGGCAGAAGCGATGAAAAATTGAATGTTTCCATTGAAAAACTACTTTTGAGATGTCTTTATTTTTTTATGGTCTTACAAAGTTAAAAAAATTTCGTAGGAAAGAAAATATTTTGGTTACTGCTAGATAAACATATATCTTACCGTACTTTTTTCGCTAGCCCAGAAATGAATGTTATACAGTACATATTGATGAGGGAATGTCTCCGATAGATGAAAAATGGTTTAATAGAAAATGATGCTATAAATATTTTTATGCAAGTTACATTTTTTTAAAAAAAGTTATATTTTCTATTTACATCAACCATTGATACATGATTAAGCCATTAACGATAATTTTTCTTATGAAAATCAACGTTGGCAGTCTACAGAAATTTTAACAAATTAATAGTACTTGGGTGTAAAACCCTTAATTTGCTAGACGCTAGATAGAGAAAAATGGTTTTACAGTCATTATGGTTGTTTTTATGCAAATTATATTTCCAAAAGTTGTAATTTCTATTAGCGTTTATCACTGAAGTATTAAAAATTTTGTAAATATTAGCAAGCATTTTTTACAAACCGAAAATTTTACTTTCTTCAATACTATCGTTAATTTAAAAAATGCCCAAGAGATGAAAAAATATTCAATAAAAAAGCTTCAAAAACACTTCCATTATAATAAAAGTGAGTTATATTGCCACATAAAGAAAATTTAACTGCAATCTCCGTGGTCAGAGCATGAAATCCAGACCAAAAGTTTGTGGGTTTGGTGATATTGAAATGGCAGTTGATCCAAGGTATGGATTTTTAATTTAAAAATGTTATTTATTGTTGCCTTATATTATCTAACATTCTATATCCTTCTTTATTATTATTACTATCGTTAATTTAAAAAATGCCCAAGAGATAAAAAATGATTCAATAAAAAAAGCTTCAAAAACACTTCCATTATAATAAAAAGAGGTATATTGCCACATAAAGAAACTTCGCCAACGATCTCAGTGGCTGAATGGTCAGAGCACGATATCCAGACCAAAAGTTTGTGGATTTGGTGCTTGCCATGGCGGTTGATCCAAGGTATGGATTTTTAATTTAAAACTGTTAATTATTATTGCCTCATGTTATCTAACATTCTATATCCCTCTTTATTATTTAAATTAGTTATTTTTCGAATATTCTGTTCGGGTATAAAAGCTGATACCCATTAGTTGCAGGCAACTTCTCAATCTTGTAAAGTTGTCAGTTGCTACTTTGCTTCAATAAAATCAGCTGTTAGGCTAAACGATGAATTCATTCGAATCTTCATGACAATATTTTCTATTTACTTTGATCAATTTAACAATATTTAAACATTAATGACAGTCATTGACTGGGTGCAAAACTATTAACAAATTAATGGATCTTAGGTTTGTACCATT
>CM063501.1:54896892-54904392 GCA_032207245.1 Pardosa pseudoannulata | reverse complement strand
ATATATAATATGGCGAAGTTCCGAGGCAGAATAGAGTGTCTATTTATAACTATTTGGATTACAACACATTTTGAAGTGAAATTAAATTTAGGTAAAAATTTAAACGAAATAATTAAAAGATATTTTAGCATTTTAAAAAGATTTGCTTACATTAATTGAAAAAAACTATCATGCAATAACATTTTCTTTTAATGTCTACATTTAATATATGGAAATTTGTAAAATGAAAATAGTCTACTAAGTGTAATGTATCTAAAAAATGTAATATCGAAACATGCTGTTTAAGGGCATAATATTCAATTATGATAAATTTTCATTATGATAATCTTCGTTATAATTATTTCGATATTTAACTCATTGTGTGCTGGTACATTTTGCAGCGGAATTGTACCCCGAGCAGGAGTTTTGAGCGTAAATATAGATATTCAGTTAAATCTCAACAGATCGAAAATTATTTGATTTTTTAACCAACTTTTCGTATTTTATATTGAAGTATATAAACAAATATATAAATAGTCAAATAAACAAATATATATATATATATATATATATATATATATATATATATATATATTATAATTTGCGCAAGGATAAATAAAAAGTTAGTTTGAAATCTAAATTGATTTTTTAATCAACCTTCCCGTTCTGTGGCTCCGCATCGACTTATGTAGAAACAGTTTTTATTTGTCTTAATTTTTCCAGAATCTATGTAGTAGACAAGAACATTCGGTTTCGTTTTCCTGTATATACAGTTATTTTTGTACCCACAAACAAACCATGTTGTTACACTACTAGTACGTGACTATCGCTCCAGTACTAGTACGTGACTATCGCTCAAGTATCAATCGTCAGAAAACGTACTAGTACCTGTCCAGCATACAATGTGTTAATAAATGAAATCTTCTTTAACTCTGAACTGCACAATAATAAATGTATGAATCATTAAACGTTTAATCCTATAATATTTCTATAAAAAATAATTTGCATTTATTTTACTTTGGTTTGTATATCAATTAATGTTGTAATCTGACTCTCAAGAAAACCCTTAAACTGGATATGGTTCAACGTAAGATGAACAAGAGAGACAGAGAGAATTTGGGGGAAAAGAGAACTGTTCACAGTTTTCCGAGGAAGACTGCACTGACCCTTTTTATGGTTGTGACTGGACATGACTGTTTATATGACTATCTCTACAGAATTGAAGCGGTGAAATCGTCGAACTGTGTTTTGTGAGACTGTAGTCATCCAATGACTTTTGAACATTTAAATAATTGTGTTGTACTTTCTCAGTATGAGGACATTGTTAAAAATTATTGGAAAGACTGTAAATTAATGACTTAGGCACTTATGGTTCGGAATTTTTAAATAAATAAATATATCAATTAATCTATTATCAATCTTATTATTTATTATTATTACCGATTGTTTTCTAAACGGGAGTAATTGAATTTTATATCTAACGTAAAAAGAAAGAAAATTTATTTACACTATTAACATGTTCAAAATTTTGCTATTGTTTTACATTACATATTAACACATTGAGGGTGGGTACATTTCGCAGCGGAATTATACTGGAAGCGGATATTTTATGTGTAAATTTAGTTACTCAATTAAATCTCAAAAAATCGAAAATTATTTAATTTTTTAACTAACTTTTCTCGTTTTATATTGAAATATATAAACAAACATATAAATAGACAAATAAGCAAATATATATATATATATATATATATATATATATATAATATCATTTTCTCAAGGATAAAAAAAAACCAATTTTAAATCTAAATAGATTTTTTTAATCAACCTTCTCGATCTGTGGTTCAGTATCGACTAATGTATAAACTAGTTTTTATTTGTCTGAATGTTTCCAGAATCTATGTAGACAATAACATTCGGCTTCGTTTTCCTGTATATACCGTTACTGTTGTACCCACAAACAAACCCTGTTATTACACTAACTCTTACCAGCAAATGACCAGTGCTCAAGTATCAATCGTCAGAAAACATACTAGTACGTGTGCCGCATACAATTTGTTAAGCTTGTGTTTTTTCACACTCCTACCATTAAAATTTTTCTTTTCTTGATCAATTTATTTATTTTTAATTTTATATCAATATTTTTTTATTTATTAAGACCATTTACAACGTGTATTGAGTACATACATGAGTAAAATTTATCTCTCAAATTTTCATTAAAAAACTGTAGTTTTTTAAAATTTTTAAATAGTGTCGCGTTTCAAATACATGTAATAAAAAATTTAATTTTAAAAGAGAAATTCCTTCAATGTTAGGTTAAGTTCTTTTCATTTCATTTTAAAAAAATTTCGAGTTGTAGGTAAATTTTGTTTTGTGTTTCTTTTTGCTCGTATATTTTACCTATTTTTTTAAAATATTGTCTGAAGTGACGACAATAATAATTTTTATTCTTATTAAAGATTTTTTAATTTTTATCTACAAAAAGAGAACTTTTACTTTTTGTTGAGTGGAAAAAAGTTTGAAGGTATTATGTATGTCATGGGACTATATCCTTATCATGTATGTTTCATGTAGGATTAACTTCTGTTTATTTCATTTTAATATTTTTAAGAAATATGTTGTGAGTAGGTAAATTTTTTTTTCTTGTTGCACATATATTTTATATTCTTTTAAATATTGTCTAAAACATCGATACAAAATATTTCTTATTCTTTTAAAAGGTTTTAATTTTTTCTGTCTAAAACGAGAAATATTTACTTCCAGATGAATCTGAGTTAAGACTGTCATGAAAAAACTATATTAATATTTTTTTTGTATTCCTTTATGTACTCATTGTGGAGTTGCAAATTTGTGAAGTAGTGGTCAGAATGTAATACAAATTAATATAGTTTCAGAAAAATGTATGATATACGGTTGAAAATTGAATGAATGCTAATAACAAAGAAATCCATAATACTATTGTTGTTGTTTTTCTGATGCTACTTAGCCAAATCAAGCACTATTGAGTCATATACTACCCAGAATCCCAGTTCCGGGGTCCGGAGTCATGTTTTTGGCTCTATTTTTGTGCAAGTGAAGCTCTATTTTTGTGCAAGTGAGTGAAATTGTCACCAAGCGATGTTTACAATGTGTGCTTCGTTTTGTATTACGTTTATATCCAATTTCAAAGCATATTTTGAACAAAAAAAGGTTTGAAATTTGTTAAGATGAATACGAATTAAAAAAATAGAAAATGAAAAATAGAGCAAGGTTTGCCAGAAAAATGGGTTCTTGAATTTGGCGACATCGCCCAAGCTTGGCGTGCCCACTGAACTTGGTTCGGTGGGGGCCCCTTACCTGGGATTTGGCCCGTTACTCGTATTAAAGCAAAGGAGTGCGCCTTTCATTTTAACCAGCACCGCTAGGGTGAAAGTGCGACTTATGCTCAAGTGGGTCCTCGTAATGTAGTAGCAGGGGCCAAGGTGAAGACCCATAGGCTTGGCCTGCCACCCCCAGAGGTATTGATTGATAACTTGGAGGACATTGTGACCACGAACATATTTTAGGTGCCCCAGTCACCTTTAACGAACACGGTAGATCTTAGGTCGGCTCGGGTTTCGAACCCGCACCCCTCCAGCTACGAAACCGTTGCCTTTGCCGACTGAGCTACGATGGCTGCCATAATCTTGTTTATCATCCTACAACAGAATGATATAAATAGAAGACCTTTGACGTATCACAAAATAAATTTATAGGTGTTTAGATATAACCTTTGAATCAATGTGTATATGGGGCCTCATAAGAAAACATTATTAAAAAAATTATTAAAATATTGCCACAATCGTCTCCAGAGAGTTTATTATAATTTAGTCCCTATAATTTACAGTGATATATGTATTTCAAGTTTATGGTAGACACATGAATTTTAAACGAATAGTGGAGACAGAACAATAAAAATGATTAAAAAAACAAGGCAATAAAAACTGTTCAGTGGATCTTGAAATTTCATGGCATCATGGAGAATAAACTTCCAACTCCCGAAGCCCTTCTATATCATTCGACATCTTCTGAATTCTACTTATGAAGATCGTTGTCAGCTTCAACGCTATGAGTTACACTTTCTTAAAATTCTAATCATATACTGTATTCTACATCACAGTAAAGGATTAGCGTACTCAATAAAATATTTCCTACTTTCGATTTATTAAAAAATAAAAAGTTCTGCTCTACTTAGAAAGAAAAACTTTTAAAGTATCCGTAATTAAATCAATTCAATTAATTAATATCTTCATAAAATTTATTTAATTTTCTTTTTTAAAGAAATACATTATTGAAAAATATTAACATGTATATACGAAGAGAAGCAAATAGAAATCAAGTTACCCACAAAATAACTTTGAAACACATAAATTAGAAATATGTAAATTTGAAATTCATAAATTAGAAATTATATTAAACAGATGCTAATCTTTTTTTTTATTTCGTTGGCCTCAAATATATTAATACAATCAATATATTTTTTATAGCATTATAAAGGCAAACTTTTAATTTCAAAAGAACTTTATATATGTATTAAAATATCATACGCTTTTCATTTCCTACGTTTAGATAAGAAAAGATATTTATCTTCAATTTCATATAAAAATTTAGTTTATGAGATACACACTTCCAAATTTATCAATAATTAAATTTCATTTATTTGTCTTTGTGTATAGTTTTATGTCATTTACAACAAATCATTCTTGGAATGAGAAAACTAAAATAATGTTTTATGTATGAAACCATATTTAAAAGGGAAGAATCTACCTTTACAAGCCTGTGACACAATGATATTTTCCACAAATTTCAATCCTTTTTTACATTTTTAAAATTTTTCAAAGCAAGAAAATTTCTCAGGATAGATTTTACCACACCTTATTAACTATAATATATATATATATATATATATATATATATATATATATATATATATATTATAAAATTATATTATATAAAATATATATATATATATATAATATATTTTATTTATATATATTATACATATATAATGTATATATATATATGTATATATATATAAATATATATAAATATATATATATATATATTTTTAAATATATATATTATATTATATATATATATATTTATATTTATATATTTATATATATGTATATATATATACATATGTATATATATATATAAAAATATTTATATATATATATATTATATATATATATATATATATATTATATATAGATAGATAGATAGATATATAACATGAAATTTTAATACAATGCTTCTATATACAAAATAATATATGATATTTTTCAAGTTACCATTTTCATATTTTTATATTGCATTTTATAGTACATTTTTATAACACCTAATATTTTTACGTACCTAAATTTTAAAATATGCTTTTTCGAATGGTTATAATATAAATTACAACAAAAATATTTAATACAGTTTGCAAAAACAATATTTTTAACTTGTTATATTGAAAAATGGGGAAAAAATTGTGTCATTAAATCATACAATTGCAAAAAATATTTTTTAAATATTCAAAACACTTCCTTAAAAATGGGTACGGATTATGCTACATTATCATATAGACAAATTTCCAAACTTTTGAAATTTGTATTTTTTAATGATAAAGTAATGTTGCGTGCAAATTACGAAATAATAGCTTTGGGTAAAAGCAGTTTATAGTTAAAAAATTGTGTCTATTTGCAATGCATTTGACATACATTTTAATCATGAACTTTGATTCAAACATTTCAGAGTGTACCTTTTTAAAAATGTAAATTCTATACATTATAAAAGATAATATGCCAGATTTCAAATGTTTGTTAATTGATTAAATAAAATTTTAAAAATTACGAATGAAATTTTGCTACAAAATTAGTGCCAAAAAAGGATAAAAAATAAAATAGTTTTAAAACATTTTTTTAAACCACCCATTAACAAAAATGATAGAAAATGTAATGAAATGCAAAAATAAAAAATAAATTTAAAGCAGCCCATGAAAGAGAAATTGTGTAAAAAGCTTCTCTCTACAATTTGTAATGTGCTAATATAGAGAAATTGCGCGAAGCTTTTATAGGATAAAGATCTGTTGAGTGATGAGTTCTACGATTAAAAATAGAAGCCTGAGTCACAACTGGGATCAGTGTCAAAATAACAGATTTTCAATATATATTATATTGTATATTGAAAATCTGTTCTTTTGACACTGATATAATATATAATGTATATAATTGTATATTCCATTATACAATTATATACATTATATAATTGTATAATCGAAAATTTGATTTTAATGTAAAAAACATCAATATTAAACATTTATATTTCATACTTAATATTTCTATATTATATTAAAAATTTATATTTGATTTAATATAAAAAATATTTATATCAAAATACTAATATGATATCTTCTATATAGTGAACACCTCCTCTTTTATTTTTAGTCTCATAACCCATCACAACAATTGTTCCTTTTCGTATAAATGCTTTTCACTCAATTTCTCTATATCAGCATATTACGATTTTTTTATTAGCTTTTTATAAATTTTCTCTTTTATGCAATGCTTTATTATTATTTGTTTTAAATTGTATAATGGAATAATTGTATAATAGTATAATGGAAAATTTGATTTTAATATAAAAAACATCAATATTAAACATTTATATTTGATACTTAATATTTCTATATTATATTAAACATTTATATTTGATTTAATATAAAAAATATTTATATCAAAATACTAATATTATTTTTTTAAATATTTATTTTTATTTGTCATTATTTTTTTTGGCATTTTCGTGCACTTTTACCCTGGTCTTTCTTTAAGAGATTTTTTAAATAATAGTTTTTATAAAACAATTTATTATCCCATAATGAATCGATAAAAAGACATGAAATCATAATAAAATTCTGATTATGATGAATATTTTAAGTTTCACTGGATGCTATGTCCCTGAAAAGGTGATAATTTTATTAATAGACACATAAATTCGAACATTAACCCTTTAACGTGCGCACTCGAGTTATTAACTCGAGCCCTCTAAACTGACCAATTTGTGCACACTCGAGATAATTCGAGCGTCGTTGTACTGTATGTTGCTATAATTTTTCACACTCGAATGCAATCAAAAAAAAAATCCTTTTATTGATATTTATCAGTTACATGGGATTATAAATTATAACACATACTTATTCAAGTATAAAATATTTTTTTCTAAATTCAATGTTCTAAATTGTGTTTTTTATATTAAAAAAATCAATTTTTTTGTTCTGTCTTTTTCAAAAGAACTATGCATTAAGGGGTTAATATAACAAATATTTGTTTCTATAAGACTATCACTTTATGTGGTATTTCAAAGAACAACATCCCAAACTATGAGCGATTGATTTGTACAGTAGATGAAGCGGCATTCGAAAAGAATATTAGCTCCGAAATGCGAATGTAAATGTGTCTAAAGAAGGAAAATACCCCATTCCAGTTTCATTTTATGCTTTAAGTCCATGTGACAGGCAAT
>CM063501.1:54876892-54894392 GCA_032207245.1 Pardosa pseudoannulata | reverse complement strand
CTGACTCAGGTTAAAGAAAGGCACTTAACACTAATGGTTCTTCATTCTTTAACCCTCATATTTATCTAGAAGTGACGCCTTTTTAAACTTTATATTTTAGCTATTACATTGGCTTACTTGTGACGCGTCGTTTATAATCTTTACTAATACTGACTAAACTTTTTCTTATTTATTCAAGATTCTACACCTGTATTATCGTTAACTATTACAGAGTAAGTAGTTAAAATAATATGAGGAATGTTAGCGCAACAATTTTAAGATGTTGGATTTTCAAGATGCTTATTTTCATATATTTTGAGAGGAAAATTCTTCGTAGAGAAACTAAATATCTCTGAGCACGTTTTAAAACAATCACAACAAGAATAAATGTTGTGGATTTCAGAAATATTACTTCTTTCTTGCGAGAAGTACTTTCAAAACAGTTCAAAGACTTTCAAATACACATGACAGAAACTTGTATAAAGCTTATTTACATGATATGTGGCATGTATGCAATAAAAATAAAGTATCACGCGAAGACTGTTTTCATTCTTTAAATGTAAACATTTCTATTTCCATACATTAATGAGTAACTAGAGGGGCTTTATTATCTGATTTATTATTATATACTTAGTGTAAAGCTCATTGCTAGGAAGACGATGGACAAACTATGCATGCAAATTATTTTCCTTCAGTGTTTAAACTTTCTATTCATAGTAATTAGAGTAATTCATTTTTTAACATTATCAACAAGGCGGGGGACAATATGTATTATGAAAATACTATCTTGGGGTTTTAAAACTTTCTACACATATAAGGCAACATACATCAATCATGTTAAATCATTAAAGATCGTAACAAAAATATATCATACTTATTTTTAAAAAATAAAACACTTTTTGCATTTTAATTTTCCATTATTTGTCCTTGTTTTGCTTTATTACTAATTTAAATGAATTTTCATAAAAAAAATCCAAGTATTCAATTCTGAAAAAAAATAAACTCTTGATATTTAGCGGAAGTCCGGGATATTTTTTATTTATTTCTTAACACCATGTATATCTGACGTATAAAAATATGAAATTGAACTAGGAATGCAAGCATAAACATAAAAATTATCTAAGCTCCGTTCTGTTATAAACTAGCCGAATTCTTTGACAACTTCTCTAACACGTATCAGTTAAAGATACAGTTCCATATGGAAGTTTTCCAACTTATTAGTTTACAATAATCAATAAAAATTTCCGCTAAAAAATACAGAAAACACTTTAAACATATCGTTCCGTTTAATTATATACTAAATTTCCAAAAGTAGATGAATTTAATAATTCCATTTGGCACAAATCAAAAGAATTGCGTAAAAAAATATTCTAGGAAAATAATTTTTGTGACAAAAAACTGATACATCAAAGAAATTTAATTAGCCACGTCAATTATCCAGTACCTGGAAAATTTTTGAATATGTTACTAACATTTTTTATCCTTTAAATAGCAGCATGCCCTCTGAATTATGAATATGTTTTGTTGAAATAATAAATCATCCTGAAATCCGTCTTTCTCTTGTAAAAAATTGAAATGTTAATGAATTTTTTATCGCTATAAATTATTCATTCTGTTAAAAGAGTCTAATAAGTATACAAAGGTCTAAAAAGATATGGGGATTGTTTAAATGTTAAGTATAGTAACATAAGAAAAAAATTCCTAGAAAGTTAACAGACATATTTCTTAACTAAAAAAGCAAAATAATATTAAACGTCCTTAAAAAAATTAGGTTTTAAAGCTATATTTTAGTAGTCATTTCTTAAACTAATAATCTTAATAAAAGATGAATATTAAATTTGTTATATCAAAATATATAAAAATTTGTCATATAAAAATTTATTACCATATTAAATTTTCAAAAATTATATTGGTATATATAGAAGTTAGATAAGCTAATATTAACCCCCTGAATTTTCTCATCAGAAAATGCGACACGCTGTACAGACAAATAAATAAAGTTATTAGCTTTTAAAGCTTTTTATTTTAATAGGCATTACTCAAACTCATAATTTCTTAGTATATTAAATTTACAGTTATTAGATTATTATTTATAAAAGTTATATTAGCTGATTCCACTACCTGAAATTTTTATCAGAAACTGCGACAACCTGTATAGACAGATAAATGAAATCATTAGCTATTTTTAGATTTATTTTAATAACTATTACTCAAACTCATAATTTGTTAGCATATTAAATTTACAGAAATTAGATTATTATACATAAAAGTTAGATTAGCTAATATCCACTACCTGAATTTTTATCAGAAACTGCGACACCTTGTATAGACAAATAAACAAAATCATTAGCTTTTTTAAATTTATTTTAATAACTATTGGTCAAACACATATTTTGTTAGTATATTAAATTTACATAAATTAGATTATTATACATAAAAGTTAGATTAGCTAATATCCACATCTAAATATTTATCAGAACATGTGACACCTTGTATAGACAAATAAACCAAATCGTTAGCTTTTTATAGAACCATTTTAATAACTATTACTGAAACTCATAATTTGTTAGTATATTAAATGTACAGAAAGTAGATTATTTTATATAAAAGTTAGATTAGCTGATTCCACTACTTGAATTTTTTTATCAGAAACTGCGACACCCTGTATAGACAAATAAATAAAATCATTAGCTTTATTAGATTTATTTTAATAACTATTACTGAAACATATAATTTGTTGGTATATTAAATTTACATAAATTAGATTATTATACATAAAAGTTAGATTAGCTGATTCCACCATCTGAATTTTTATCAGAAACTCCAACACTTTGTATAGACAAATAAACAAAATCATTAGCTTTTTTAGATCTATTGTAATAACCATTACTCAAACTCATAATTTGTTAGTATATTAAATTTACAAAAAGTAGATTATTTTATACAAAAGTTAGATTAGCTGATTCAATACCAGGATTTTTTTTATCAGAAACTGCTACACCGTATATAGACAAATAAATAAAGTCATTAAATTTTATAGTTTTTATTTTAACGACTATTGCTCAAATTCATAATTTGTTAGTATATTAAATTTACAAAAATTAGATAATTATGTATAAAAGTTAGATTAGATAATATTCACATCTGAATTTTTTTATCAAAAACTGCGACAACCTGTATTGAGAAATAGTTAAGTAGTTTAAAGCAATCTTAAGAAAACATTTGAATTACATATCAGTTTTGTAAATTGTTACTTTACAGCTTTGTGCAAACGAAAATTGAATTAGAAATAAATTAATCTTACTAATATACAGGTATTTAAGCCATTGATTGTTTAGGCTTGTATTCATCTTTAACATGTTTTTTGAATTACAATTTCAAATATCTAAATTTTCTTTATTAATGCTTTTAAATATACTTTAACATGTTTTAAAATTAATTAATATTTAATTGAAAAATTTAATAAAATTTGTATTAAAATCATTATTAATTATTATAAATTATTTATTAAAATTATTATTAAAGTTATTATTTATTATGTATTAAAATTTATTAAAATTATTTTAAATATTTATTAGTAATATATGTATTGTTAGCTTTGATAATAATTATATTATAATTGAATGTATAAATTAAAAACCCTTTTTTGCATTTTATTTTTAGTTATATGTCACAAGTAACTTAAATATAAAATATCGAAATTTGTGTAAGACATCACCCAGATGTAGCTTCACAGTTATCTGAAGTAATTTTAAGCAACTTTTTACGGTTACAAAAGATAATGTTATAATTATGATAAATATCTTAACTACATTTACTATATCTCATTTATACAAACAAGCAATCTTATTAACCCTTGATTAAAAACAAAGGTAGACCAAACCATATATATATATATATATATATATATATATATATTGTGCATGGTAATTCATGTGAAGATTTAAAGCAGGTCAATTTAATCCGAGATAAAGATTATGGAGTAGATTCAACGATGTTTTATACTTTTAATCCCTCCAATTAACCTTGTGACCATACAATAAAATATGGGAAAAAGTTTGTTGTCATAAGCGATATATTCTTATATTCGATAGCCCTTGAAATATGCAAGTTATATTTACGTTTACTCATTAATTTACAATTTTTTTATGAAAATGTATCATCCAATATGGTTATATATTTTAAATAAATGAAATACATCATAAATACGTACTTTAGACAATTTGTGAAGGTGTTCATTATAACAAAAAATAAAAGAAAAGAAACCCACAATTACTTACACAAGTCAAAAAATATTCAGATAATTTTTTAATAAGTTTTTTTTCAGATATTAATACGTGATCATCAGAAATTATACAATATCATTTTATGTATTACTTAATTTATTTAATATTAAAATTATATAGTTAATTTATTTAATATTATAATAATTTATATTTATATTTAATCTTTAATTTACAAAATTTTAAGGAAAATGTATAGTTTAATATGTTTATATATTTTAAATAAATGAAATACATCATTCATACGTACTCTATACAACTTTATTTGTTAAGTCTTTTATTATAACAATAAAGAAAATAAAAGAAACTCAAAATTACTTATACACTCGCAAAGTATTCAGACAATTTTTTAATTAATTTTTTCTTCAGATACTAATATTACTTTATATATTATAATAATTATTTTATGTATTACTTAATTTAGGTATAAAATTTGTGAAGTTTTTCATTATAATAATAAATAAAAGAAAAGAAAGTCACAATTACTTATACACGTCGAAAAGTATTTCTACAAATTTTTAATTCGTTTTTTTTTACAGAAACTAATAGTACTTTATATATTATAATAATTATTTTATGCATTACTTAGTTTATTTAATATTAAAAGTATACAGTTAATTTATTTAATATTATAATAATATGAATTTATATATAAATATATATATATATATATATATATATATATATATATATATATATATATATATATATATATATATATATATATATATATATATATATATACATATATATTATATTATATATATATATATATATATATATATATATATATATATATATATATATATATATATATATATATATATATGATTTTTATATTTATATACATATATATATATATATATATATATATATATATATGTATATCAAATAAATATTCTTAGTAGTAATCTGATAATAAATTATTTTAACATTATAATAATAACTTTTAATATTATAATAGTAAATAATATTACTTTAATGTCTTACATTGTTTTTCCACGAAATTTTATTCAACGGTAGAAAGTTCTTTTTCTATTAAATATTTATTTCGAAAATTCTTCCTAGTACGTTTTCAATCCGTGGATGAATTCTAGCAAAACATCACTCTCTTAACCACCCACATATTTTTTCCCCAAAATGGTGTTTTTTGAATTCCATTTCACGTAGAAATGAATGTCGTTATAACAGTTGTGAAATATCGCGATAAATTTTCCAGCAGTCGGAACCAGCGGAGAAAATTCTGTTCTATAAAGCCTTCGTAACTTTCACCCTTCCCCAATCCCCTTCCACCACCCTCCCTCTTGCAGGATTTGTTCAAAACCAGAAATCTTTAGATAAAGCATTATCGCCCACAAAGGAAAACATTACTTCAAAATAATACAACTTTCTGTAATAAGCAACGAAAGTTTTGCAGGGATGTATTTGAAGAATTTTATTTCTATCTACACCTCACCTACGTATATATATACATACATATATATATATATATATATATATATATATATATATATATATATATATATATATATATATAAATTATTCTGGGAAAAATACATTCTATAGTTTTGTAAAATATATTACAAAACAATTTTGAGGTCCTGTGTTAAAGTTTTATTTCCTTCCTTAGAATAGTAGTCGAGTATGTAGATTTAGTGAAGTATGAGAAATATGTAAAGTATTTCCTTCGGACATTAAAATAAATATATTTCGCCTAAAGGAATGTCTGGGACTGAAGTCAGGGATAAAATCTATAAAAGGACTAATGATTGTTATAACTTCTTATTGCTGACAAACATTTAAACCTCTTTTTGTATATCGTTAGAGGAAATAACAGCCAGTTATATGAATTGAAAGAAATTTCATAATAGTGGATTTTCAAAACTCCTTTTGTCGTTGGAATAGTTATCGAATATGAAGATTTAGTGAAGAAATATATAAAATCTTACGTTTTTTAGACATTAAAGTTTATTACTAATATTTTTCATTGATTATAGCAATAATATTCTTCTAGTGAAAATACTATTTTCTTTTAAATAAGATAAAAAAACATTTTTAACACATTGACTGCCATGGGATCACAGGTAACCGGCGACGCAACAATTAATAAAAGTACATAATTATAGTAAATAATACTAATATCTTTTTCAATAATACTATTGTTATTATAATAGTTTAAAGAAATTAATACAATATAGAATGTAAAAAATAATTTTGTTAGTTCATGAAAAATATACATTTTATCAGTGCATATTGCGATGAGTAAGATTGAAATATTCAAGGCAAAAAGAGGCTAATCAACGCAATCTGAACAATATGTCACCACACTTTTAGTCAAATCCTATGCTCTGGTTCTTCCTAGCAACTTTGAATGCTAAAGAATGAGAGTAATATCTTAGCAATCGAAGCACGATTGTTTAAAAAAAAATAGGAAAATCGTAACAGTTTCTTACCGCACCGTGGGAGTCACTGGTGACCCCCTTCCACCACGAAAACTGCTTCAAGCATGATTTTATAACTCAATTTATCTGTTGCAAATAATATTTCAGCATATGCATTGCCCAATGAAAAGTTCGTGTTGGCGATTTGGACAAACCATTGAAAATACATCTGGCAGTCAATGTGTTAAGCTTAAGTTAACGTGTTAAGCTTATTGTTCCTCGCCATGTGGTACCTCTGTTTCAGTGGTAACTCAACACAGTTTTGTGATTCATTATGTTGTCTCTAGTGTTGGCGAGAAATCTCTTTTCTATAATTAATATCTAATATATATTTTTCTCGAGTTCCGTCCCCAAATAGAGATCACGCATGGGCGATCTGTTTTCTTGCTGACAGCCTGGCTTGTTTTCTAGTCATAAGGAACCTGTTTTGGTTTGGAGTTCTACGATCTATTTTTTTTCTACTTGTGTGTTAAAGGGACTGGGACCTATTGTATAAAAAATAAAAAGCTAACCATTTCCACAGGCTAATGGTAGATGGACAAAAAATAGGTAAAGGGATATAAGACTGGCTATAGAGGCTGATATAATATTTATCTTTCGATGTGGGATTACTTTCTTCTATTAAAATAGCTCAGTGGTCATCCTTTTATACAATAAAATATTTTAATTATGCTGTAACACACTTTGACTTTTATGCAGCAGCTGTTCATTACAAATGACCCCGATTAATGACTGATTTCAACTGAATCTATATTAGACAAAACATTTTTAGGACAGTGTTGTTTCGGGTTGAAAACAAAGGAAGATATTTAACGAGCCAAATGATCGTTTTAATTTCTTGCTACTCACATGCATTTTAATTGCTTGCCTTTATAAGAATAACAGTATTTAATCTAGAACCAAAATATGAAAGTATTTTTTGGCATCACTAGGTTTTTGCAAATATTTATTTTCATGAAAGCCCACAACCAATAAAGAGTTGTCAAATGTGTTGATTTAGTAAAGTATAAGAACTATGTAAGGTACATATTTCTGATATTAAAATAAATAGGTTTTAATTTTGTCTAGTATGATGTATCTGGGAAATGAGATAAAAATCTTAATAGAAATAAATGTCATAACCTGATATTAAAAGAAATAGGTATATATTTGCCTAATGTGATGTATCTGTGAATTAAGAAAAATATCTTAAAAGAAATAATCGCCATAATCTGATATTAAAATAAGTAGGTATTTATTTTGCCTCATATGACGTATCTAGGAGATGAGAAAAAAATTCTTAAATGAAATAATCTCCATAACCAGTAGTTTCTCTCATGCATTTAAACTCATTACTATCGTTGCAGCAAATAATAAGTTTATATGGTTTTGGAGCATTTTAAAATGGGGGAGGTGGTAAAGTGAATTTTCAGAACCGATTCTTTTGGAGTTTCATGAAATCTGTCTGGAAATTCAATTTGTCCTTCATGTTAAAGGGGTCTCGAACGGTGAAGTAAAATATTAATTCTTCTAACACGACTTACATATTGATTGTTTGGGAAAGTCTGAAATGCAACTCAAAATAATTATACAATAATGTTAATGATATAAATGAGAATAAACTCTCGAGCAGGAGGTAGACTTTTAACTTCTTCAAATTTGTAAATTTTGATTTACAAACAGACTCATAATTGGAAATGCATTGAAATTAATAAAATCAATAAGCTTATTTGGATGAATGACTGATAAGAACACTGTGTTTTTCAATATAAGCCTGATAGGCATTTAATGTGATAAATTTAGTTACTCTTTCATGAATCTATATATGAAAATCTATAAATCCATGATAATGTTGAAAACTGTTTATTATGTTCATAATTCCCATCAAAGAAATTATGTGACTAGATTCCTTTAAAAAATAAAGAGTAATAATTTCCTTAAATTTCAAACATCTTTTTATATTTTATAGATAGTTCTTCGTTTAAAAATAAGAAATTGTTCACGGACGAAACTTTTCGAACCTAACCATCTGATCTCCAGCAAGTATAAACAGATAACATTTTCCGTATCATTTAGCAAACTTGTTTTGAAAAGCGTGTTGTTTTCTGACATTTAAAGTAAGTCTGGATCCTTAAAATTTTCTATAATTTAAACGCATCATGCTTGCGTTTCTTCTCTTTTACTTTTTCGATATGTAGGGAATGAAACAAAATAGGATTTACTAATAATCCAGCTTTAATGAAAGCTTCTATGATGCCAAATGTACCTTTGAATTCGTTCTTTTTAAACAAGGTATTAGTGCGATAGAAACATATTAAAGTTTGTTTCGAAAGAAAATTTTACATCGGTACATGAAGCATTTTGTTGATTTGTGACACAACGGGGATTAGCTTTCTTTCCCAGCAGTGAATTCCTCGTTCGAAACAATAGATGGAAAATTCTGCCTTCGTTTTAATTGGATTGAAGCAATGTAAATAATAGCGGAGCGAATGCATTATTTTGCCTGTGATTCCTGAGCTGAAAATATTTAATTCAGATAAATAAATGTTTTGTGATATCGAATAGAGATGTTTATAATCTTTTATGAACAGTTCCTGAAAGGAAGGCTTCGCTTTAATCTCCGTATATTTGTTTCGGATCTTTCTGATGCAAAGCTTTCGGTTGGTTTTCTTCAGACGATTTTATTGTATTCATCTTTAGTGCTAAAGCTAATATTTGTCTATATTAATTGAATGCATGCTATTAATATATTTTAGCAGCATTCTCAAAAGCATATAAATATATCTGTTTAATGTAATATTCATTGTTTTATAATTTCATAAGCAAAATGGTGTTAAAAAGATTTTTATTAATAACAAAAAATTATTTTCCATCACATTGGAAGCAAAATATAATTAAAATACATGCTCGATTAATCAAGAGATTCGAGTTACAAGAACGTAATAAGCATTTTATGCAAAATAAAAAATACTATAATCATATCAAAGTGTAATTTTATGTGTGACATTAATTAAATTTAGATACGTAAAATCAGTAAAAGGAACAATATTATTATACGTCCTGGAGATACATTGCAGAATTTTCATCTAATTACATATAATTTGATGCGTAATTTTATGCATGACATTAACTAACTTTATTATGTAATATCATGGAACGAAACAATATTACTATACGTCCTGGTGATACATTGTATAATTTTCATCAAATTACAAATATTTTGATATGTCGTTTTATGCAGGAGATTAAATAAATTTATTAAGCAATGTCAGGAAAAGAAACAACATTACTATAAGTCCTGGGAATGCTTTGTAGAAATTTCATCAAATTACAAGCAATATTATCATATCGAAATTTCTGTTATTATTTTATACATAAAACTATGCTAATATTGCGTATTTAATATATACAAAAACATAATTCAGTATAGAATGGTAAAATCGCAAATGCATAAGTGAAATTATTAATATCACTCACTTATGAAAATGCTAGTTTTCTCTTATAAATGCTGTATATTCTCACCGAAAAGACTATCAAGTTTGTTCCTTCCAGTAAACTTAAAACTAATGTGTTAAAGATATATCTACATATTCAGTTTAAAAGCAATGAATTCTTTTCTGATTTTATTGAAGAGTGAAATTATCCTCTGTATTAGACACACAGGCATACAGGAAATTTTATTAAATAGGCAAAAAATATATTTAGGAGAATTTTTTTAAAATCTATTTTTAAAGATCAGTGAAAAAAACTTATTTTTCTCGTTACTAAATATTTTAAACTGTTGATAACGTATTTTTTTCCTGACAGATTTTGCTTTTCCCTTTTATATTTTTTCGACATGTACTTTTAATTTTAAGTGTATATTTATAAAACATATTTAACTGGGGGAATTCGAATTTTTACTATTGTATTTCGAAATGACTAACTACACATAGGAATAACTAATTTAAACAGGTATAATTGATAACGAAAGAATAATTTGAATACGTTTTATCTCAACTTAATATTAAATTAATAATTGTTAAATAATAAAATATAATATTTTAATCAGTCTACGCCACTGATACTCACATAGAACTACACACACACACACACACACATATATATATATATATAGATAGATAGATAGATAGATAGATAGATAGATAGATAGATTGATTGATTGATTGATTGATTGATAGACAGATAAATTGATAGATAGATATATATTTTAACCCAAGCCGTCCGACTTAAATAGAATCATATTCTAAAATATATTTCTTGGAATTCTCACACACACACACACACACATATATAGCTAGTGTAGCATACTCAACTCTAAGTGAGCTGAAAAGAGGATAGCGGAGGCCTACGTACATCCTAAAGGTCTTTATTAGAAATACAAAACGTTAAAATGATGATGAAGTCACAGATGAAAGTGAAATGGTACCTACAGTGAATGGATGATTGCTACAGGAATCAGCTTTCAGAAACGTCACTGCTCCGCATACTTAGGTAAGGAGTTAAAAGGGGGGAGGAGACTCTCAGTCGTTCTCCCAACGTTATCAGTCGATGAGAGACTCGATCAGTCACAAAATCACCCTGAGCCATGAACTTCGGTCTTTTTATACTGTCGTCAGCCAGCAAATTTCCATCTGAGCTGATTCGACACCTGGTTGATGAAGTGGTGAAGGACCTCTTTGTTGAACTGATAGCCGGACAGGTGTAAGCTAGGTTCCAAGAAATTCATGGAAGTTCTCAGTTACCGAGAATAATCTGGATGGTCTATAAGACATCATTAATCGACGTCTCTGGACAAAACCCTTCTAGAACAAGGGAGGAAAATATTGCTACTTCAATTAGAGTATAAAGGGTTTCTGTCATGCGAGACTATTTCTTCGGGATGTCATTAGAACCAACCTTGGATACACTTCACCTGCATCCTAATACCTTTCTCAGACAGAATGATTGATATAGTTCTCGGTTTTAACAATCCTCTATTCCGCATCCTATTTTGCACGAAACAACATCCTGTCATAAGGTAAAGATGAGCTCAGTTCAAATGCTCTCAAAAAGTGCGTTCACTATTTTTATACGCCAATTTTTCTGAAGACAGCAGATAAGTCTGTAACTGGGAATTTAATGTAACGAGAATTCGTTACACGAAAAATACATATGTGTGTATGTGTGGGTATTTGCAATGAGTATTATGAAGTGCTACAAATTTAGAATGTAACACATCGTGTGGTCGTAGAACAAAACGAAGACACAAAAGTTAGAAAATAAAAATATTGATTTTATTCTGACAATGCATCCTTGGCACACTCCTGCCAAAATGTTTTATATTTGTTTATATAGTGGTGGGAGGATGCAAGTGAGCCAGCCAATGAGAGTGTTAAGAGTTAGTCACGGTTGGAATCCCTAGATGTGAAACTAAGTTACGTAAAAAGCATAAATGAAATTAGCTCATCTAAGCGAAATTTAATTTTGTTTTTCACAAAGTCGTCATAGGCTACCACAGTAAGAAAAGAAGCAAAGTATTTCTCCAATGATTTTAATTTTTTGATAGAATTTCAAGAAATATATTTTAGAATACGATTGTGTTTAAGTCGGACGGCTTGGGTTTATATATATATATATATATATATATATATATATATATATATATATATATATATATATATATATATATATATATATATATATATATATATATATATATATATATATATATATATATATACATATATATAAATATATAAATATATATAAATATATATATATACATATATATATATATATATATATATATATATATATATATATATATATATATATATATATATTTATATATATTTATATATATTTATATATTTATATATATATATGTGTATGTATGTATGTATGTGTGTGTAGTTCTATGTGAGTATCAGGGGCTTAGACTGATTAAAATATTATATTATATTATTTAGCAATTATTAATGTAATATTAAGTTGTGATAAAACATATTCAAATTATTCTTTCGTTATCTATTATGCCTGCTTAAATTAGTCATTCCTATGTGTAGTTAGTTATTTCGAAATACAATAATAATAATTCGAACTTCCCCATTTAAATATGTTTTATAAATATACACTTATAATTAAAAGTACATGTAGAAAAAAAATTAAAGGGAAAAGCACAATCTGTCAAGAAAAAAATACGTGATCAACAGTTTAAAATATTTAGTTAGGAGAAAAATATGTTTTTTCACTGATCTTTAAGAATAGATTTAAAAAAAACTCTCCTAAATATATTTTTTGCCTATTTAATAAAAATTTCCTATTTAAAAAACATATATTTTTTTTTTGCTGAGAGATTATACCTAGTTGTGATATTAAGTGGAACTGATATATTAATTAATGTTGCTCCCTAAAACCATATTTAAGCCCCCATCGTATAAATGAGATTATGTTTGCAATATGATATTAATTCCTACTAGAAACTTCGAAATCTTCTTTGCAGGGCTTTCCTTTTGACTTGCGAGTCCTAAGCTCCTTGTGTTTAAAACCGATGTGTATTATTCTTAAACCTTTCAGAAGTAAAGTATAATACTTTGGAAAGATGGAAAATCATATGTTAAGGTAGTCAGAATATGACATATATTTTGAAGCCTAGATGCTATTTAATTGTAAAATATACATTATTCATCACAGTATTGTAAGAAGTATAAAAATAAATTTTGCTGAAAATATAAAATGTGTTTGGCATATATATTTGTATAAATATTATCAAATTTGCAGACATATTTCTCTCATTATACATGGTACACACAAAATAATGTAATCCTTCTGTTCTTTTAATTAACTTATAAAAGGCAGTTTTTTATTGCACATATAACTGCAACAATCTGTTTTGAACAGACACAGGGTTTATTACAAAGTTTGTATAACATACCATTTTATTTTTTTAAAATATGTCAGTTTAATAATTTAATACGTTACCAGTTTTTATTTTGTGTTCATATGACTATAATTTAAAAGTATTTTTTATTATTTTTAGGTATAATTTATTCCAACTCTTTACATAATAGAGACATTTTTATTTATATAATATTTTAGATCTTAGAACAAAACAGCCTGTGTCATAAATAATCGAAGAAAATAATAAGAGAAAAAACAAAAATTTCAAAACTCTCTCTTTTCTATACTCTGTCTTTAATAGTTTATTTAAATATATAATTCATAAAATTACTGATTTAAAATATATTAATTTGAATTAGTTTTCTCGTATATACAAGAAGGTAAAATTATTGATACAATTTAAAAAGTTCATCTTTTCAACGCAATAAATCCATGGCTAATTTCTTCTTTTTTCAAATTTGATGATTCATTTAATGGTGATTTTCTAAAACTTTAGGCAATGTCTTGTCCAACGACATATCTGTAGTTCACAGTATCTTAGGCATATCATAAATATAAGGATTTAAAATTAGGTGATTTATTTTCATTTAACTTTGATGATAATTTTAAAAGGGGGCACTTATATAAGTGCATAATTCATAAAATTACTCTTCTGAAACATATTAAACTGAATTAGTTTTATTTATATACCTTAATTTAAAACTGTTGATTGAATTTAAACAGTTCATCTTCTCAAACCTCGAAGTTCATGGGCAATTTCTTCCTTTTTCAAAAATTTATGATTCAATTAATGGTGATTTTCTAAAACTTTAGGCAATGTCTTATCCAACAACATATCTGTCATTCACAAAATTTGAGTTGTTTCATAAATATAATGATTTAAAATTAGATGATTCATTTTCATGGAATTTGAATGATAAATTTAAAGGGGCACTTATATAAATTCATAATTCATAAAATTATTCTTTTGGAACATATTAATCTGAATTAGTTATATTTATATACCTTAAGGTAAAATTGTTCATAGAATTTAAATAGTCCATCTTTTTAAAGGGGCACTTAAGTTAAATGCATAATTCATAAAATTATTCATTTTAAAAATATTAATCTAAATTAGTTTTATTTATATACCTTAAGATAAAATTGTGGAAAGAATTTAAATGTCATATCCAACGACATGTCTGTCATTCACAAAATTTTAATTATTTCATAAGTATAATGATTTAAAATTAGATGATTCATTTTCATGGAACTTGAATGATAAATTTAAAGGGGCACTTATATAAATTCATAATTCATAAAATTATTCATTTGAAACATATTAATCTGAATTAGTTATATTTATATACCTTAAGGTAAAATTGTTCATAGAATTTAAATAGTCCATCTTCTTAAAGCACTAAGTTCATGGGCAATTTCTTCCTTTTTGAAAAATTTATGATTCAATTCATGGTGATTTTCTAAAACTTTAGGCAATGTCATATCCAACGACATATCTGTCATTCACAAAATTTGAGTTGTTTCATAAATATAATGATTTAAAATTAGATGATTCCTTTTCATGAAAGTAGGATGATAAATTTAAAAGGGCACGTATATAAATGCATAATTCATAAAATTATTCCTTTGAAACATATTAATCTGAATTAGTTATATTTATATACCTTAAGGTAAAATTGTTGATAGAATTTAAATAGTCCGTCTTCTCAAAGCACTACATTCATGGGCAATTTCTTCCTTTTTCAAAAATTTATGATTCAATTAATGGTGCTTTTCTAAAACTTTAGGCAAAGTCATATCCAACGACATATCTGTCATTCACAAAATTTTAGTTATTTCATAAATATAATGATTTAAATTTAGATGAATCATTTTCATGGAACTTGAATGATAAATTTAAAAGGGCACTTATATAAATGCATAATTCATAAAATTATTCCTTTGAAACATATTAATCTGAATTAGTTATATTTATATACCTTAAGGTAAAATTGTTGATAGAATTTAAATAGTCCGTCTTCTCAAAGCACTACATTCATGGGCCATTTCTTCCTTTTTCAAAAATTTATGATTCAGTTAATTATGCTATTCTAAAACTTTAGGCAATGTCATATCCAACGACATATCTGTCATTCACAAAATTTTAGTTATTTCATAAATATAATGATTTAAATTTAGATGAATCATTTTCATGGAACTTGAATGATAAATTTAAAGGGGCGCTTATATAAATGCATAATTCCTAAAATTATTCATTTTAAACATATTAATCTGAATTAGTTTTATTTATATACATTAAGGTAAAATTGTTGAAAGAATTTAAATGTCATATCCAATGACGTGTCTGTCATTCACAAAATTTTAGTTATTTCGTAAGTATAATGATTTAAAATTAGATGAATCATTTTCATGGAACTTGAATGATAAATTTAAAAGGGCACTTATATAAATTAATAATTCATAAAATTATTCCTTTGAAACATATTAATCTGAATTAGTTATATTTATATACCTTAAGGTAAAATTGTTCATAGAATTTAAATAGTCCATCTTCTTAAAGCACTAAGTTCATGGGCAATTTCTTCCTTTTTGAAAAATTTATGATTCAATTCGTGGTGATTTTCTAAAACTTTAGGCAATGTCATATCCAACGACATATCTGTCATTCACAAAATTTGAGTTGTTTCATAAATATAACGATTTAAAATTAGATGATTCCTTTTCATGAAACTAGGATGATAAATTTAAAAGGGCACTTATATAAATGCATAATTCATAAAATTATTCCTTTGAAACATATTAATCTGAATTAGTTATATTTATATACCTTAAGGTAAAATTGTTGATAGAATTTAAATAGTCCGTCTTCTCAAAGCACTACATTCATGGACAATTTCTTCCTTTTTCAAACATTTATGATTCAATTAATGGTTCTTTTGTTAAACTTTAGGCAAAGTCATATCCAACGACATATCTGTCATTCACAAAATTTTAGTTATTTCATAAATATAATGATTTAAAATTAGATGAATCATTTTCATGGAACTTGAATGATAAATTTAAAAGGGCACTTATATAAATTCATAATTCATAAAATTATTCCTTTGAAACATATTAATCTGAATTAGTTTTCTTTTATATACCTTAAGATAAAATTTTTTATACAATTTAAAGTTTAAATTCTCAACTATGTACATGGCCAATTTTTTCGTCTTTCACACTTGATGATTCATTTAATGACAATTTTCTAAAACTTTTGGCAATGTTTTTTCCAGTGACATTTCTATCATTTACATAATTTTAGTCATTTCATAAAAATAACGATTTTAAATTAAGTGGTTTAATTTCATGGCACTTCGATGATACATTCGTTACAAGGGGCATTTATATAAGTGAAGAATTCATAAAATTACTCTTTTTAGACATATTAATCTGAATTAGTTTTCTTTTATATATTTTAAGGTAAAAAAATTGTTGAAAAATTTAAATAGTTCATCTTCTCAACTCACTAAGTTCATGACTAAAATTTTTCCTTTTCAAACTTTATGATTCATTTCATGGCGATTTTCTAAAACTTTAGGCAATTTCTTCTCCAATGACATATCTGTCATTCACAAAATTGTAGTCGTTTCTTAAATATAACGATTTAAAATTAGGTGATTCATTTTCCTGGAACTTGGATGATAAGTTTAAAGGGGTTCTTACACAAGTGCCTAATTCATAAAATCACTCTTGAAATATATTAATCTTAAATAGCTTCTTATGTATACCTTAAGGTAAAATTGTTGAAACAATTTAAATAGTTCATATTCTCAAAGTACTATGTTCATGATCAATTTATTTCTCTTTTAAACTTGATGATTCATTTAATGGAAATTTTCTAAAACTTTAGACAATGTCTTGTCCAATGACATATCTATCATTTACAAAATATTA
>CM063501.1:54851892-54859392 GCA_032207245.1 Pardosa pseudoannulata | reverse complement strand
ACTCTAAACTAGATGTACTATATGATTCCAAAACAGGACAAATATAAAATATTGGTTTAAATAATATGGGAAAAAAGGAGTTATTGTCTCCTAAAAAATAAAATTTATTTAACATAATTATAAACTTCTTCCTTTCCTTTTTAAATCAGTATTTACAAGCATTCTTTAGAATTTATTTATTTATAAATTCATAGTTGTTTAGAAAAATAACTGTATGTGGAAATTATCAAGGCCAAAAAATATGAAGAAATTAAGATATTTTTCTACTCTATGAAGTAATAATAGAAAAAATATTATCTATTATAAAAAAATAAATTATATATAAATATATTTTAATGATCTTTCCTTTTTTAAACAAATTTTAGCATTTTTTAGAATTAATTTTTTTATAGTTTTAGAAAAATAACTGTATATTATCAAAAAAAAATATAAGAAATTAAATGTATTTCTACTTTATAATATATTCAAAAGTGAATAAATATATTGTAAAATATAAAATATTGTTTTTTTTCTAATTATATAATAATTTCTCTCTTTTTAAAACACTTTATTAACTATTTTTCTATAACTCCCTTTATACAATTATACTTCAAATCATGAATATCATGGTTTATAATAAACATTTAAAAGATTTTTTCTATTTTTTAGTTATATAAAATTTTTCTCTATTTTGAACAATTACAAAACTTTGATTTCCTTAACATTAAACTCAGTTATCATCTATAAACAAATACTATATATTATCATTAAATGAATCAATTATAAATTAAGCTGAAGTTACGAATAAATTGAAATAATAAGAAATATTTATTTGCAGTGATTATATAATTATTTCAAAAGTGAATAAATATCATTTAGTTGGACAAACCTTCTAAAAGATTTTGCTCTTTTTCTGGAATTATATAATAATTTCTCTCTTTTTAAACACTTTCATTAACTATTTTTCTATAACTCCCATAATTATACAATTATACTTTCAAATCGAATGAATATCATGGGTTTAGATAAACATTTTAAAAGATTTTTTCTATTTTTCTGAGGTTATATAACAATTTTCTCTCATTTTGAACAATTACATTAACTTTGTTTTCCTTAACATTTAAATCCTCAGTTAACTCAAATTCCCTATACAACATATACTTTATATATTATCATTATGAATGAATCAATTATAAATTGATCTGAAGTTCTCAATAAATTGAAATAATAAGAAATATTTATTTGCAGTGATTATATAATTATTTCAAAAGTGAATAAATATCATTTAGTTGGAGAAACCTTCTAAAAGATTTTGCTCTTTTTCTGGAATTATATAATAATTTCTCTCTTTCTAAACACTTTCATTAACTATTTTTCTATAACTCCCATAATTATACAATTATACTTTCAAATCGAATGAATATCATGGGTTTAGATAAACATTTTAAAAGATTTTTTCTATTTTTCTGAGGTTATATAACAATTTTCCTCTTTTTAAATAATTACATTAACTATTTTCCTTAACATTTAAATCCTCAGAAAACTCAAATTACAGAAACCCTATTTTTCCCTATACAACATATATTTTATATATTATCCTTATGAATGAATCAATTACAAATTGAGCTGAAGTTATCAATAAATTGAAATAATAAGAAACATTTATCTTCAGTAATTATATAATTATTTCAAAAGTGAATGAATATCATGTAGTTAGATAAACCTTCTAAAAGATTTTGCTGTTTTTCTATGATTATATAATAATTTCCCTCTTTATAAACAATTTCATTAACTATTTTTCTATAATTCCAAACGTTATACAATTATTTCCAAAGTGAATGAATATCGTAAGGTTAAATAAACCTTTAAAAAATTTTCTATTTTTCTGAGGTTATATAACAATTTTCCTCTTTTTAAATAATTACATTAACTATTTTCCTTAACATTTAAATCCTCAAAAAACTCAAATTACATGAACCCTATTTTTCCCTATACAACATGTATTTTATATATTATCATTATGGAAGAATCAATTATAAATTGAGCTGAAGTTATCAATAAATTGAAATAATAAGAAACATTTTTCTGCAGTAATTATATAATTATTTCAAAAGTGAATGAGTATCATGTAGTTAGATAAACCGTCTAAAATATTTTACTGTTTTTCTGGGATTATATAATAATTTAATTATTTATAAACAGTTTCATTAACTATTTTTTATAACTCCAATAATTATACAATAATTTCCAAAGTGAATGAATATCATGTGGTTAAATAAACATTTTAAAAGATTTTTCTGTTTTTCTGAGGTTATATAACAATTTTCCTCTTTTTAAACAATTACATTAACTATTTTTCTTAATATTTAAATCCTCAAAAAACGCACATTACATGAACCCTATTTTTCACTATATAACATATATTTTTATATATTATCATTATGAAAGGTTATAAATAGTTTAAAAAAGGCATATTTTATATTTTATTATTATTTATAATTGAAAAACACTAGCCATCTGATACTATATTCCAGATTTCAATCAAGATTTATTTTTAAACATTTTGTGTTCAGTTTTCCAAGAACCGCCGTTTTTTTGCATGCATTCGTTTATGCAATTCTACTCACGTTCCAAGCCCTGCGATCAGTTAATTTCTAAATTGATACTTTAAAATTAATCGAGATTAAATTTCTTTCAATTAGTTAAAGATTATTTTGTTTCCTAAAGAGAGTGTTTCGAGATAATTTCATTAGAAAAAGTCTTCAGAAAGAAACAAGAATAGTTTAGAGCATTCCAATCCATATAAAAAAGATAGAAAATTAAGTGAAGACATAATGCTTAAAGCCTCCCAAATAACGATGAAAAGAATATTAAATTTAGAAAATCACAATTTTAAAATTGAATCATGAGAACAAAATCTGGCTTTTTATATACTATATTATGTTACATAAGATACAAATTATATATAAATGACAATTAGGAAAAAAAAACAGAACTTATTAAGAACTATTTGTAACATTTGTAGTAAATACCAAATTTGTAGTTATATGTTTATAAGAACTTTCTTATCTGAAAATTCCGTTTTTAGTAAATTCAGTTTTTTTATAGTTAACATTGTTTCGTTGGTTTGTACTACGGTCTACTTGTTGAAGAAGACATTTAAGTAATATGTTACATGTTTATAAGAACAGTTTTCTTATTTGAGAATTCAGTTCTTAGTACAATTCAGTTTTTCTTCACAATCAACATTGTTTCGTTGGTTTGTAGCACTACGGACTACTTACTGAAGAAAACATTTAAGGAATATGTTATATGTTTATAAGAACAGTTTGTTTTCTTATCTGAAAATTCAATTTTTATTAAATACAATTATTCTTTATAATGAACATTCTTTCGTTGGTTTGTAGCACTACGTTCTACTTGTTGAAGAAGACATTTAAAAAATATGTTATATGCGTATAAGAACAGTTTTCTTATCTGAAAATTCAGTTTATAGTACAATTCAGTTTTTCATTACAATGAACATTGTTTCATATATTTGTAGCACTACGGTCTACTTGCTGAAAAAGACATTTAAGGAATATGTTACATTGTTTATAAGAACAGTTTTCTTATCTGAGAATTCAGTTCTTAGTACAATTCAGTTTTTCTTGACAATAAACATTGTTTCGTTGGTTTGTAGAACTACGGTCTACGTGTTGAAGAAAACATTTAAGGAATGTATGTTTATAAGAACAGTTTTCTTATCTGAAAATTTAGTTTATAGTACAATTCAGTTTTTCTTTACAATGAACATTATTTCGTTGGTTTGTAGCACTACGGTCTACTTGTTGAAGAAGACATTTAAAGAATATGTTATTGTTTATAAAAACAGTTTTCTTATCCGAAAATTCAGTTTTTAGTAAATACAGTTTTTATTTATAATGAATACTGTCTCGTTGGTTTGTAGCAGTACAGTCTACTTGTTGAAGAAGACATTTGAGGAATACAAATGATAACATTAAGTAACCTGATTAAAATTCAAAATTTACATGATAGAAACTGTGTCATATAAATAAATGAAAATATGACATGTTAAAAATCATTTATTTTCATGACTGGTGTTGAAACAAATTTGCACTCTTATAGTTTTTGTAGTACTATTGATAAATATAATTAGAAAATTGACTCTCACTGATAAGCATTCTTTGATTTATCTGAAAACTAGTAAATCATATTTCTTAAGTGAAGTAACATTAATACAATTAAACATTTGTTGAGTTGTAGAAGAAACAAAATAAAACAAAATAACAGTATTTGAAACACATGAAGTGATTACGAAGTATCTTTATAACTAATACAAAATACTAAATTTAGATTTACATATCTTATGAAGTGTGATTGGGTTTTAAGTATAAAGCGATCTTTGTTTTCGGTGAAGTCTAACAAATCACAATTCTAAAATCGAATCACATGAATGTAACTAGTCTTTTATTACCGTACGTTATGTTGAAATACATACAAAATTCCTTGAAATGACAATTTTTAATATGTATTTTTAAAGAAATATTTTTATAGTAATGACTCAGTTTAAAATCACATGGATTACGAAGTACGATCTACTTGTATAAAAATCTATTTTCCAGTATAAATAATTTTATGGAGGGTTATTTAAATTGAGAAATACCACTTAGATTGTATAGTTATTAGCGTATTTTGATCACACCTGATAGAATATTAGGTTCAATTCCCGAGTAAGCCTTGGATGTATTTCAGTTGTTCTTGTATATGGGGTGTAGCAATGAGTTACAGTTCAACAACGCCATCGAGAAATAGACCTAGAGACGAAAGGGAAGTGAGTGACCCTCCCTTGACCCTATTGGTCAAGAGGGGTTGCTAACCGTGGAGTAGCCATCTTCAGCCAAGGCAACGCTGTCCAACCAACTATTTCGGCAGATTTGGGGGGGGATTGGACAGAGAGCAAGGAAGATGGTGTGTGAAGCTTAATTTCTTCTGCACTAGTTCTTACACCATTTTTCTTTTTACACCAAGACACTATGTTGTGCATATCTTCGACCGACTGTGTTGTTCCTTTGTCATAATGGCCTAATTAGTATTTTTATTTCCTATTTACACCTTTATTTATATTCAAAATAAACAAAATTCAGCAGGAGGATATAGTTTTTTTTTTCAATTTTGTATTTCCTCACGAGTATTCCGCTTATATGCACTTCTGGCCTAGACGCTCTGTCGGTCTTCACCTTAACATGGGGCAAAGTTACTCTAACTATATGGATCTCCCACAATATAAAAAGCAACAAAAATCATAGGTACTGTTTGGTGAATAATATGAATGAAGGTAAGAGCATAGCATTAGAAAAAAAGCTAAAAAATAATATATTTTAAGTAAAATAATATGAAAATAATTGGACTTTTATCATATTTCGCTAGATAAATATCTATCAAAATAACAATTTAGAAAAAATAGTAAAATATTATAAAAATTTGGGAAAAGTTACTCTAACTATATGAATCTCCCAAAATAACAAGAGCAACAAAAATCGGAGGTTTTGTTTGGTGAATGATATCAATAAAGATAAATGCACAGCATTAGAAAAAAAACTAAAAAAAAAGTATATTTTAAGTACAATAATATGAAAAGAATTGAAATTTTATCATATTTCACTAGATAAATATCTATCAAAATAACAATTTAGAAAAAATTGTAGAATATTATTAAAAATTTTATAAAATAACTTTAACAATTAAAGTTATGATTAAATTATAATTTCATATTTTATGAAGAATGGTGAACTTCCAACATGAAAATGTGCTTCTCAGTGGATATAACTCTCTTTTAGACATGGAATTTAATAAATTACGTATTGTTTCTACTTTCAAAAATGCCCAATTTTATCCACTATAAAGTGGATAAAATTAGGAATTTTTCTCGTATATCGTATCAACAGAAATACAATTTATATCGTAATAGAGAGTCGTGAAAAAATACTGCAAATAAATCTCTTTAACTAAGAAAATATTTAAAAATCATGAAGCAATTTTCGCATTTGAGTAAGAATTCTTCAGTTCAAAACAATGCTTGGTTCCTACGAAATTTAGTAAATCTCAAATTTACAAAGAAATCATTTAAATACAATTAGGCATTTATTGTGTCATATCGTGTTATCGAACATACAAAATGTACCGATATGGCAATTTGTAGAAAAGAAATGAGTTAATATCGTAAGAGGAAAGCGTAGTACCTTCTTCAATAATATAAAAACTATCTTTTACTCCATATCCGAGCATTTGCGAAACTAATGGATTGGAGGAGTATGAGTGCAAGAAATAATACAGTCCTCTCCGAAGACAGCCGAAACAAGTGAATACCCTAAGTGCGTTCATAAATTATTTAGAATTCTGTCAAAATATCAGAAGTGCCTGGACTTATTTCTTCAGATATGTATCGGTGCGAATATCTCCTACACATTTCACTGGAGAGTCTACGAATATTATATGCGAGTGAGCTCTCTGCAGGAAGAGTATGTTTGCAAAGCATATTTTATTTCGTGAATTATTGCACTCTTTAGATGTAAAGGCTATAACTTTATTTTGATTTAAATCTGAAAGTACAATTTTCAGAAAACTCAATCACTTAATTCTGAGCCACAAGCTTAATTTATCATCGGTGTCTTTATTGACAACTGAATAAATTTTGTTAAAGCTACATGTACATTTTCGGTAAAATCATGCTTCCAAATATTGTTATTTACTAGGCGCAATGCTTCTACATGTTAATTAATTACTTCGATTTCTTTGTATTTACGTTACACACACACATACATACATATATATATATATATATATATATATATATATGCATACTAAGAGAGATGCAAATAAAAAGATAGGCTTGTTTAAATGTATTTAAACGTTACCGTTGACATTAACCACATTTCTTTTATACAGATAAAATTTATATATGTGTATATTATGTTAAAATTCTGATTTTGATTGATATAGGTATGTGTGTGTTAAAACTAATCAATGAGAATCAAACTTGTCCATTTTATGAATATAGAATCTGATTTATATATAATTCTAAAAGTCCTTTATGAAGCTAAAAAATAATATATTTTAAGTAAAATAATATGGAAAGAATTGAACTTTTATCATATTTCACTACATAAATATCTAACAAAATAACAATTTAGAAAAAATAGTAAAATATTATTAAAAATTGGGCAAAGGTACTCTTATTATATGGATCTCCCACAATATCAAAAGCAACAAATATCGGAGGTTTTGTTTGGTGAATGATACCAATAAAGATAAGTGCACAGCATTAGAAAAAAACTAAAAAATACTATATTTTAAGTAAAATAATATGAAAATAATTGGACTTTTATCATCATTTACTACATAAATATCTATCAAAATAACAATTTGGATAAAATAGTAAAATATTATAAAAAAATTTATAAAATAACTTTAACAACTACTGTTATGATTAATTTATAATTTTATATTTTATGAAGAATG
>CM063501.1:54844392-54846892 GCA_032207245.1 Pardosa pseudoannulata | reverse complement strand
AGTCCCTAAGGGACAGTACCCAATTTGAAGGAATAAGGTTTTTCCACGTTGGCGGTTTCAAGGCGGGTGTTAAGGAGAGCAATTAGATTTTTACAACTATCCCGATTGGATGAAAAGAAGTAAGAGAGGACAAAGATGAAATTAATATTAAATAAGAAAAGTCTAGAAGAGAGTGTTCGAGAGTGGACTCGAATCAAGGAGAGCAGAGAGGTCAGAAGTCGGTTTAGATGATTGTGACAGTGAGACTTCGAGAGTCCAAGGAGAATAACCTTGAGTTCGACAGAGACTCCGGAAAGTTTGGAACATCTAGCGATTACCAGCAGTGTTCATGTGCCAAATATTACAGCCGCACCTCAAATACTCAGAAGGAAGCCCCTGGTCCGACCGACAGAAGATAGAAATTTTCTATCACACATACCCAATCCTAATTAGCACTCAACCAGCAGTGTTCCTGGTACACCATATTAACCCACAAAGGTATTCACTTTTACATATATTTGAAATTGAGATTAGGTCCCCTCTCTTAGATATATATATTTACCTAGTTGATGGAAAATTATTGTCAGACCTAAATTAGTGTGGCACCTAAATTAAAGGTGTTGATAAAGTAAATTTTATGAAAATTAAATTAGATTGTTTGTATATAGATGTATATATATATATATATCATTATAATAAATTTGCTTTTTTTATTTTAAGCTGATTTCAGTTACTTTTAATTTAGCTTTTTTAGTTTATTTTCTTATTTTTAAGGCTGTAGTTTCTCAGAACCTGTGGTTGAATTCAGTACTTAAATATTTTGCACAACGCAACCTAAATAATACTTAGTCTTTGTGACTTACCAAAATAAATAAAACTATACATTTGATCACAGGTTAATACCTAAATATAATCGAGAGCTATACGACACACATCTTGTTCAGTTGAGTTCAGTTCCTTAATAAATAAAATGTAAAAGTAAAAGTGAGAATCTTTTCTCGCAGTGGCTACTATATGTACTGCAAAAACTTTTACTAAGTAAACGTCAGAAAAGTTACCATACAGATATTCAGGAATAGCAGAAATTATTTTAATGTAGAAGTAAACGCATTAAATAAGAATCTTAGTTTATCTTGAATATTTCATTGAAAGCCGCTATACAGAGGTACTGAGAAATACGGAATTTTAAGTGAACAAAAAAGCAATGCTCTTTTATTTAGTAAATTTAAAAAAAGTCCAAAACTAATTGTGAAAAAATGCTAATAACATACATTTTCATATTTTATTACTAAATATTGATCTCTTTATTTCTTTAACATAGAAATAATTTTATAAGTACTCAATGCATAAATCAATTTATAACTACCTAAAAATAAGCATTTGATTTCTAATTTGCTTTTATTCACTAAAGATTAATATTTTGTATTTATCCAAATATTAACTCTATTTCAAAATCATCTTCCAAATAATTTTGTCTAAACTTTCTTTATGCACTTTTTTTCTTAAAAATGCTCCCTTTCAAAAACTTCAATTTTCATGTTAACCTTTTTTTCTCAATTAACATATTTATTGAGTTTTGAGCTTTAAGTTCTAAAAGTTGTAATTTTTCTATTTTTTGCATTTCAATCAACATTAAAAGAGTTTTTTGTTATTTGCACTTAAACTAAAGCGCACATGTTATTTAATCCCTATTTTCTTTACTTTTTTTAAGTTAATCATTTTTAAACATTTCATTGGAGTAGAAAAACTATGCTTCTGAAATATTTTTCTGTAGAATAATTTTGTATTAGATTTTTTTTTTCAGACTTTAGAGAGAAAAATATTTAAAATACATTTTGCTGTTAAAAATTATGTTCTTAAGAAATTTATACTGCTTGTCGTATGGAAATCCTTCTATGTACATTTTATAAAAAACCATTTCAAAGTCTTAAACCTTTAAATTGAGTATTAACAAAATCGCAGTAAGTTTCAAACACGTATTACTTTATAATAATAAAACTGCATGTTTATTTACTTAGTATTTTCCTAAGACTACATAGCAGTTTTTTATAATTAATATCTGGGCATAAATGTTCAGTTTTTTCACTAAATTAAAGACGAAATTTACTTTCTGTCTTATATCGTTTATACTTTTTCTAAAGAAGCTAAATAATATTGTTACAAATTTGTTAGTGAACCGTAAATTTAACATGGGACTCTATGGGTATCTCGCCAAATTGGTGAGATATCGCCTCGTTGGCGACAGTTTTAGCAACCCATTTTTGTCTCCAAGTTCATCGCCAAGGTTGTCACCAAGTGTCGCCAAATGTTGCCAAGTGGGGAGTCATGTGACAACTTCCGGTTCCAGTTTCTGGAATATTCCAGCAGTTTCGTCAGGCCTATATAAGGCAGACAGAGTCCCATGCAGAGTAGAGAGTCGTTAAGTGGATCTCTCGGTGTAAGAAGTACGCACGGTGTGTTGTGTTTCACCGGAGCTTGTTGTCTGATGCGGAAAGAGGTACGTGAGCCCTCGGCATTGTGC
>CM063501.1:54821892-54836892 GCA_032207245.1 Pardosa pseudoannulata | reverse complement strand
TATTTTTGTATCAAGCTTTGTAATTGAAGAAGAGAAATACATAATGGTATGTACTAAAAAGTACATAGAACTGAGAGATATAGTAAAAATGGATTAATACTATTGCATGAATTTATAAATAGTTAATAGTAAAATTTACAAAATTTTAGGTGGAAGATGATTTTATTTCTCTGTACCCTAATCCGATATATTACTAGCTGTGAATCAGTAATGTATCAAAAAGATTATTTTAAAAATTATTAAGAAGTGCGAAGTGATTTGCAGTTCCATGCAATAGGCTCAGTATAATTCAGGGCGTATTTTACTTCTATAATAAACTGTCTGTACAGTACTCCATAGTAAAATTGTTCAAAATCAAGATAATCTGTATGAACTAATTACAAATATAAGTATTCCTCTTAAAGAAAATGGTATCGCTATTCAACTATGTGTCAGATCCAATTAGTCCTCTGAAATGCATTTTTACTATTATCAGTTTTAGGTTCTTATGCTCTTGAAGAACCTGTCAATACTAGTGAACGACAGGTCATTCTAGCTTAATAATTTGCTACTATCATTTCTCACCCAGAAATTTTAGCGGTACTTTATATATTGTACATAAATTGCCATTTCAAATGATTAACGGAAGAACTGTACGTCCAATGAAAGATATCAAAGCAATTGATATGACTTCGAAAGGGGAGCTTGGTTGTAAAACTTACGCAATTTTAGGTGGAAGGTGATTTTATTTAAAATAGAATGTTTTATTTAAAATAGAACGCATTATTTAAAATAGAACTCTTTTCTTAAAATACAACATTTTATAGCTTATTTCAGGCATCATATTTGTATTTTTATTATTTAGAATTTTAAATGCTCTACTGATGATACATAAATAGTAATAATATTGTACGTTTAATCATTCAAGTGTCATAAATATAGTTCATTTAGTACTACTTTAATCTCTATCTATTTAAGTCATGGCCTAATTATTATATTTTATATTTGTGACACATAAATTACAGATGATTCCATGAAAACCTATTTAAGTGAATGTAAAACAACTTAACATTTACACACTAAATATAAAACTTTACTCTTAGCTATACCTCTCTGTTTTGTGCATTAAAAATTAACAAGTTAAATCAGTAAGTAAAACAGTAACATTTAATGATTATCTGTAGTTTTGTTATGTCACCGCTTTACAGTAAATTTCTTCGCATAGTAAAGAGTTACAATAACACGTAAAGAATCACTAGTTTTCTGTAAACTTTACACAAATTAGTTCTTTCTGTCATATATTTTTCTAAAAATGCAACTCTCTTTTCTACCGCTTTAAATATTACTCAACATATTTTGATGCAACTAAAGTAACACTAATGTAACACTAATGCAATGAATGGTAGCTGATATTAAAGAAATGGATTCCACTCATATAGTTATTAAAATATATGGTTTCAGATGAAAAGTCTTTTGAAATGAACAATAGAATTTTCTCTTAGAAAAAATACTTAGGTAGGTGTTCTATAAAACACTGTAACGTCACTGGATCCTCGGGTAGCGTAAGGATGTTGAAGGGGTTTTGCCATGACGTACAGTTCATAACAATAAAAACTTTTATTATTGACTAAATAGAAGCTATTTACAATTCTTCCAAATGGAAATCACGAGGCTCAGGTACGGATATAAAATTCCCAGGTTTGAGGTGAAACTAAAAAACAATCTGCGGTCTGGTACCGGCAGATATATTGTTGTGCAGGGGTACAACTGGAAATCCTTGAGTCCCACACAAAACTGGAGAAAGGTTCTCCAAAAAAAACAACCGCGACCAGTCGTCACCTTTACTCGTTCTCCCTCTTTCGTAGGGAATCTGTAAGGCGAAATTCATGCGCCTGACGTCACCTTTCACCTTTTCCCATTGGCTTTTTCTTCCAGCGTCGCCGTCCCGCTAGCGTAAGACTGATCCTTTCGTATTAGACCTGGCAGTCTGAAATTTCGGCGTCGCGTCCGACCTTCTAATCACCTCGGACATCTCAAGGCTTGTAGTTTAGTGTCAAAAACCAAGACAGAAAGTCAACTTAGCCTGGACTTTAACAA
Source organism: Pardosa pseudoannulata (assembly GCA_032207245.1). NCBI lineage: Eukaryota > Metazoa > Arthropoda > Arachnida > Araneae > Lycosidae > Pardosa > Pardosa pseudoannulata. The sequence goes on along the minus strand of CM063501.1, from coordinate 54,834,816 downwards.
AACGTTTTTGAAAACCCAATGGGGTGTAGCGACGTCACAACACACATCCAATGAGTTTCATCCAACTAACAGCAAGAAAAAATAATTATTTCCGAGTAAGCAGTTTGTATAAAATAATTACCATTGATACTAATTCACAATTTTCTGTGCATGAGTTAAAAATGTTTGAATTTCATTTCCGGCTTCTTGTCCTTGTGTCTCAGAAATCTTTCAACTGAAAATCAACATTAAAGTATCCAAATACTAGAAAAGTAGTATTTCACTGTATATTGGTTGTAAGACAACCCCTGTTATCATTAATTAATCCGAAATTAAAATACATAGAAAACTGATGTTTACACATCTAAAGATGATTTACCAAATGTAAAAATAGATATTAAGATTTAAAATAGCGTAAAAGAATGTATGAGATTTGGAATTGAAATATATACGGTTATTTTAACATTCCAAACACAGAACATCAGTGCCTGCTATATGTTCCCGGAAATAAGCTAGATATTATTATGACCTAATTACATAGTCACAGCAACTGATTTATTAGAATAGTAACTATCAACTGTATTAATGATTCAATCACAGTGGTGAATGCTTGACTGTTAATATTATCTAAATGTATAACTATTACACAAGTGGATTTCGTTTAAGATTAAGTTATGCGTAGAGCATACGAATCGCATTGCACGTACTTTGAGATATAATTTTCAATTTTCATTTTAATGCTTTAATTAACAATTTATATGCATAACCCGAATGCAAAATCCTTCTACCTTGTTATCTATTCCATTCTTCAGTCGGATAACGGACGCGTTTGATCCCTGTTTTGCTTTACAGAAGATTATTATTGTAAGGTACGACGGAACAATACATATTTCAAACGGGAATTCATCTTCGAAGGATAAAAATTCTATATTCCCCTCGAAATTCTTCGAAGCTTAATAGGAATAATATCTCACGGGAATTCCGTATGAATTTTCAATGTGAAATATTTTAAGGGAGATATTTACCTCTTTTATGAATCAATTAGATATTATGTGATTGATCGTTCATATTCATAAGTATATAAATATTCAACAACGGCATTACGCCTAAGATGAAAATACACTGACTGCCCCGGGAGATATTAATTTAGAAGATGCGTTTTAAACTTTAATCGTTTCAGTTTTACAATAATTCAGGCGTCCGTGCAATGAGTTTTTTCCTAAGGCAGAAATTTTGAGAGAGACATTTTACTCTGTGAATTTCTTCTCTTCAAGAACGTAGTCTAAAATAGTTATTAATTATGTTAAAAATGAGGTACTAGAATTTAACGTAGCCATCAACGTATTCGTAATGTATAATTCATTTCTAATTGAACAAAAATAGAGCACAAATAGGTATAAAAATAACACAATTGTTTCGTTGATTAAAGCGGCCATCATTTACAATGCGAAAGATTTCAGTGCCTTGCAAAAACAGACTAAGTCCAATTTGTAATGTTCCACTGAAGCACCATTAGATACAAGACACCATAAAAATTGTCCTAACGCTCATTATTTTAGAATATTTTGATTGTGAAAAAAATTAAATATACCTTTAAATAGTCTTTCGTAATATTGAATAGAAATCTAGGTAAATGAACTTAATCAAAATATGTATCAAAATAGACTGAATACTTTTATTTAAACTAAATCTTTATTAATATAATCCTTAATATTTCCAGTTTTAAACAGTTAGTCTGCCTTTTACATGCAATTTGAATACATATCTTTATCTTCATTGCAATCTCTTTTCTGAGTTCTGATTTATAAATCTCCTATTCTATAATACATGCTCTTTATCATAATAGATTTGCTTTGACAACGAATCAATTTTTCTTTTTATATGGACCTTATTAAGTCTTTCAACCACAGCATTTTCATGATTGAATAAATGTGTTACTACTATATTAACATGCATGTATATGTATATATATAATTATGTACTCTTATTAATGTATTTATATTTATAACACACATATATATACATACACACATAAATATATATATATATATAAATATATATATAGTATATATATATATAGATATATACATATATACACATATATATATATATATATATATACATATATGCATATATACATATATATATATATAATATATATATATATATATATATATATATATATATATACATATATATATATACACATATATACATATATATATATATATATATATAAATCTCCCATTCTATGATACATGCTCTTTATCATAATAGATTTGCTTTGACAACGAATCGATTTTTCTTTTTATATGGACCTTATTAAGTCTTTGGACCACAGCATTTTCATGATTTAATAAATGTGTTACTACTATATTAAAATGCATGTATATGTATATATATAATTATGTACTCTTATTAATGTATTTATATTTATAACACACATATATATACATACACACATAAATATATATATATATATAAATATATATATAGTATATATATATATAGATATATACATATATACACATATACAAATATACATATATACATATATATATATATATATATATATATATTATATATATATATTATATATATATATATATATATTAATATATATATATATATATAATAAATATTTATATATATATATACATATATACATATTATATAATATATATATATATTTATATATATATATACATATATGCATATATACATATATACATATATACATATAAAAATATATTCTATAATATATATATATATATATATATAATATATTATTGTATATATATATATATATATATATATAAATATATTTATATATATATATATATATATATATATATATATATATATATATATATATATACATATATACACATATACAAATATACATATATACATATATATATATATATATATAGCATGTGACTAGGCTTTCTCTGATGATTACCTTATTATCTGTTAAAATCGAATTGAAATTTTACTATAAACATTTTCAGGGGACATAGTAGCTTTCGATCCAAAATTTTGTTCTGCTTTAGAATAAAAATTTTACATTTTCTGTAATAAAATTTCAGATTAAAAATAATTGTATAATTTAGTAATTTAATGTAATATGACTTGTAATTAATATATAAATGAAACATAAAAATAAATTTTATGTTCGCACAATATAATTTTTGAAATGTGTTAATCGGATATTAGATTTTACATCAAATTTAATCTAGACAATCTATTCAAATAATATATACAAAAATCATAATCACCATTAAGAACTAATAATATATAATCTAATCTACTGTGAAACAAAGAGATACATTGTAGTACAGAAAGGGGGAGCCATATTGTAGCTATAAAGTAAAATCAATAATTATTTTAGATTATCATGTCATTGCTATTATAGACACAAAGAGAGATATTCCTATCTTATGCAAAAAAATGGAATACCTTTTCAAAATAATCGTTATTAAATAATATACTCTTCTAGAGTAATTTCAAAAGAGTTTTAGTATTTAACCTTAAAACAATGCATTTACTTGTTTTTGAAATTAAAATAAAGTCCATTTACTTTGTTCAAAATATTTATCAATGCCACAGATTTTATTAAATTATTCCAAAAGCTGTATTAATTTCTGATAAAAAGTATTTATCTTAGGAAAATTATTAAAAACCATAATTAGTTTAGAAATTTTGAATATGGTATGATTTTACTCCTTAGTATATGGTTTTTTTGTAAATGTAAAACTACTGTACAAAACTAAACCCTGTATTTTAGATTATTTTTACTATTAAGAGTGAATATTAGTTACAATTATCCAAAGTTAAAAGTTTCTCAAAGTTCAGGTTAAAAGTTCATATTCTCCAATATAGTGTAAAAAAAACCATTATAATTCTTTTAGAAATAATGAGCATATTACTTTACTCATAGGTAAGTATTTTTTTTCTTTTAAACTACTGCACAAAGTTCATTAATTTTCAAAAAAAATCCTTATAAAATGATATACTCTTATCAAGTAATTTCAAAAGAGTTTTAGTGTTAACTTTTACAATATGCATTTACTTATTTTTGAATTTAAAATAAAACCCTTTAGCTTTATTCAAAATATTTGAAAATGTCAAAGATTTTTGTGAAATTATTTCAAAATCTGTATTAATTTCGCATAAGAAGTATTTAACTTAGAAAAGTATTAAAAACCATAATTCGTTTAGAAATTTTGAATATGGCTTGATTTTACTCCTTAGTACATGGTTTTTCTATAAATATAAAACTACTGTACAAAACTAAACCCTGTATTTTTAGTTATTATTAGTATTAAAAGTGAATAATATTTACAACAATCCAAAGGTTAAACTTTCCTCAAAGTTCATGTTAAAAGTTCAGATTCTCCAATATAGTATAAAAATATACGCCATAATTGTTTTTGAAATAATGAGCATAGTATTACTTTACTCATGAGTTTTTTTTCTTTTAAATTACTGCACAAAGTTAGTAGTAAGAATAGAAAATCTTTAAAATTGGACTTCCTCTCATTTATTCTTGTAATTTTTAAATTATTTCAAATGCTCTATTAATTTCTTATGAAAATTATTAAACACCATAATTCGTTTAGAAATATTAAATGGGGTACAATTTTACTCCTTGGTATGTGTTTTTTTTATCAATATAAAACTACTGTACAAAACTAAACCCTGTATTTTTATGTATCCCTGTATAGATTATTATAAGAGTGAATATTAGTTGCAATAATCCAAAGTTAAAAGCTACTGAAAATTCAGGTTTGAAGTTCAGTTTCTCCAATATAGTATAAAAATAAACATCATAATTCTTCAGAAATAATGAGCAGGATATTACTTTGCTCATGGGTATGTGTTTTTTTTTTCTTTTAAACTATTGCACAAAGTTATTAGTAAGAATACAAAATCTTTAAAATTGGACTTCCTCTCATTTATTCTTGTAATTCTGAAATTATTCCAAAATATGTATTAATTTTTTATGAAAATTATTTAGCTTAGGAAAAGTATTAAACACCATAATTCATTTAGAAATATTGAATATGGTATAATTTTACTCCTTGGTATGTGGTTTTTCTATCAATATAAAACTACTATACAAAACTAATCCCTGTATTTTAGATTATTATTACTATTAAGAGTGAATATTAGTTACAACATTCCAAAGTTAAAAATTCCTCAAAGTTCAGGTTAAAAGTGCATGTTCTCCAATATAGTATAAAAATAAACATCATAATTCTTTTAGAAATAATGAGCATATTACTTTACTCCTAGGTATGAATTTTTTTCCTTTAAACTACTGCACAAAGTTATTAGTAAAAATACAAAATCTTTAAAATTGGACTTCATCTCATTTATTTTTGCAATTCTGAAATTATTCCAAAAGCTGTATTAATTTGTTATAAAAGTATTTAACTTAGAGAAAGTATTAAACACCATAATTCGTTTAGAAATATCGAATATGGTATAATTTTACTCCTTAGTATGGGGGTTTTCTATCAATATAAAACTAATGTACTAAACTAAACCCTGTACAAAACAAAACTTTTCAAAAGAATCCTTATGAAATGATATACTCTTATCAAGTAATTTCAAAAGAGTTTTAGTATTTAACTATAACACTATGCATTTACTTATTTTTGCATTTAACATAAAACCCATTTGCTTTGTCAATGTCAAAGATTTTATGACATTATTCTAAAACCTCTCATAATTTCTAATGAAAAGTATTTAGATTAAAAAAATTATTAAACACTACAATTCGTTTAGAAATTTTGAATATGGTGTGATTTTACTCCTTAGTATATGGTTTTTCTATAAATATAAAAATTACTGTACAAAACTAAGCCCTGTATTTTATATTATTACTACTATTCAGAGTAAAAATTAGTTACAATAAACCAAAGTTAAAAGTTCCTCAAAGTTCAGGTTAAAAGTGCATATTCTCCAATATAGTATAAAAACATCATAATTCTTTTAGAAATAATGAGCATATTATTTTACTTATAGGTATGTATTTTTTTCTTTTAAACTACTGCCCAAGTTATTAGTAAGAATACAAAATCTTTAAAATTGGAGTTCCTCTCATTTATTCTTGCAATACTGAAATTATGTTAAAAGGTGTATTAATTTGTTATGAAAAGTATTTAACCTAGGAAAAGTATTAGATACCATAATTCGATTATGGTATAATCGATTATAGTATAATTTTACTCCTTAGTATGGGGGTTTTCTACCAATATAAAACTAATGTACAAAACTAAACCCTCTATTTTAGATTATGATTACTATTAAGAGTGAATATTACTTACAATAATCCAAAGTTAAAAGTTCTGAAAGTTCATGTTAACGTTCAGATTTTACAATATAGTACAAAAATAAACATCATTATTCTTTTAGAAATATTGAGCATAGTATTAACACTCATGGGTATGTGGTTTTTTTATCAACATAAAACTACTGTACAAAACTAAACCCTTTATTTTTATGTACCCCTGTATAGATTATTATTACTTATAAAAGTGAATATTAGTTGCAATAATCCAAAGTTAAAAGTTCCTGAAAATTGAGATTAAAAAGTTTAGTTTCTCCAATATAGTATAAAAATAAACATCATAATTCTTCAGAAATAATGAGCATGGTATTACTCTACTCCTAGGTATGTTTTTTTTCTCTTAAACGACTGCACAAAGTTATTAGTAAGAATACAAATTCTTTAAAATTAGACTTCCTCTCATTTATTCTTGTAATTCTAAAATTATTCCAAATGCTGTATTAATTTCTTATAAAAATTATTAAACACCATAATTCGTTTAGAAATATTAAATGTGGTAAAATTTTAATCCTTGGTATGTGGTTTTTTTAAAGTTCAGTTTCTCCAATATAGTATAAAAATAATCATAATTCTTCAGAAATAATGAGCATAGTATAACTCATAGGTATACTCATAGGTATGTATTTTTTTTTCTTTTAAACTACTGCACAAAGTTATTAGTAAGAATACAAAATCTTTAAAATTGGACTTCCTCTCATTTATTCTTGAAAATTAAGCGTCCTGAACTGCGTGCGTGAGTGAAAACGGCAACTCCCTTCATTTCCATTTTGACTGTCTGCTGAAGACAGGCTCATGTCTCACAAACATTCCACCACTTTCGACATCCCCAGGAACAGCTAATTTACTCGACATATTTCATAACTGTCTTATTTTAAATTTCTTTGGACTTGTCATCGATGACTACTTCGGCACTGATACCAGTTCTTTCTTCCTTTTAAAATATCTCTAAGATTACAGCGCAGGCTGATTGCGTTCTCCAACTGTGATATTTTATTCTTCTTAACATTCCAGGAATCAGGTGATCGTTATTACTTTACATCCTTTTCTCAAATTCAGTGATTAGTTCTCATAGTATTTAATGGCTCGTGGAGATATACTTTTCTAATTCTTCATTTATATTGATTGTCAGAGATTCTTACAAAGCTCTTTACAATGAAAATTGTATGCTCACAGATTGTAATGTACTGATAAATGTATGATTTAATATAGAGATTTTTTTTTAAATTATAGTATTATTAAAATTCAAGTTGTCGCACTGCAAAAAAATTAAATAAATTTGCATTAAACATTTATCAAACTATTTTCATTCCTATTTTGCTTTTATTAAATACATGTATTTATATAAGTATTCATTATTAGTGAAATGGCCTAGAATTTATATTCTACCTATATTGAGACTTCATTTCAAATGTAAAATTTTGAATTTCATAAAATGGTGTATATTTTAATGTATTCATTTTGTATACCTTGTATGTACAGAAAGTATTATTAAAATTCAAGTTGTCGTACTGCAATAAAAATTAAATAAATTTGCATTAACCATTTATCAAAGTATTATCATTCCTATTTTTCTTTATTTAAATACATGTATATGTATATATATATATATATATATATATATATATATATATATATATATATATATATATATATATATATATATATATATATATATATATATATATATATATATATATATATATATATATATATTATATATATATATATATATATTAATATATATATATATATATAAAATGAGTATAATGTGTATTTTGTAATTTACAGATATTATATATTCAAGTTTTATTAGAATTTGTAACCATTTATCATAGTATATTTTTTTTATAAATACATATATTTATATATGTATTCATTAGTATTAAACGGGCTATAATTTCTTTGAAGTCAATTTCAAATGTAAAATTTTGAATTTCATAAAATGATGTGTCTGTTAATGTCTTAATTTTGTAAACCCTGTATTTACAGAAAGTATTATTAAAATTCAAGTTTTCATACTGCGGAAAAAAAATTAAATAAATTTGCATTAACCATTTATCATAGTATTTTCTTTCCTATTTTTTTATTAAATACATATATTTATATATGTATTCATTAGTAGTTAAACGGGCTATAATTTATATTCAGCCTATATTTGGACTACATTTCAAATGTAAAATTTTGAATTTCATGAAATGGTGTATATGTTAATGTATTCATTTTGGTATACTCTGTATTTATAGAAAGTATTATTAAAATTCAAGTTGTCGTACTGCAAAGAAATTAAATAAATTTGCATTAACCATTTATCAATGTATTTTCTTTCCTATTTTCCTTTTATTAAATACATGTATTTATGTATGTATTCATTATTAGTTAAGAGGGCTATAATTTATATTCAACCTATATTTGGACTAACGTGTTAACAATACTGAAAACAACGGTTAGTGATGGAAAAGACAGTTAATTTAGCGTTTTCAAAAGAAAGCCAGAGAAAGAACTTAAGTTGAATAATGGTAGATCTTCAGATATTTTACATATTCAAGTTTCGCAGTTATTTTAGTAATGGGAGTGAATTAGAAATATTCTTTACAGTAATTAAGCTTACATTGGAATATCTCTGAAATTGAACAAATTAGAGTATTTTTTAATCATGTTTCGAATTTGAAATAATAATATATAAGTAAATAACCTGTTTTTGACAAATACAAATTCAACGTTTTATAAAAAATGCATTGAAGAAACTGAAACTGAAGATTAGTAGTTCTTCCTATTTTTAAAGATTCATGTCTCACTGCTCTTCTATGTCTAGCAAACAATTTCAACACAATTACTTCTACGATGATACAACTAAAAATAGTGATTTTTTGATTTACTAATGAGAATGATTACAAAATATTCCTAACTATCTGTATTTAATCGAAATTTAAATTATTTCCAGTTGAGTTATAAATAAAAGGCAAAAATGTTTCCTTGTTTAAAATTCTTTGAAAATTTATTTTTAAGGAAAGTATTTAGAGGTACATTTGTGGGTGGGAGTTCAGTATAATGCTTTTTGTAAAAATTGTTAAAAATAAATGATGTATATAAACTGTTTTTTTTTGTAACACGATAAATAAAAATTCAGTTTAAATTAATAAGTATTAAATTTAACTAATTTTATCAAAACAGTTCTTATAAATTTAAAAATCCTGAAATGTCCAATTTATCGGGGTTTTTTAAATGAAATTCCAAATTATTTTAAACCTAAACAACCCTGTGTACAATATGCATGTCTATAACCCATTCTTCAAAATAATACAGTACAAATATAGAAAATATTTCAAGGGAACAAAAGTAATCAGCTATCGTCTTTCTTTGAACCTTCTTTTGTATAATATATTTGCTTATTATTCTTGAAATATTCTATTAAGCTCCTTTACTTTGAGTCTAACCCCTTCCCCACTGTTTTAGCAGTATTTCAGATTAAATGTACTTTTCCATAAAAGTTTAAGAATGTTATCACTTTCTATCAAGTACACCAGGGAAACTAACTTTAAATAGCCTTCTCTAAGTGATCATTAAAGCAGTGTCCCGAGTTAAATCTAATTAGATTTAAAAGAATACAAAGAGAATTAAGGATTTTTCTTGTTCTTTGCATATCTTAACAAAGTTGCAATGAAAGTAGTTACGTAGAAAAGGAACGTTTAATCTTACAGTTAATTGTTATTCTGCAGAACAAAATCTATTACCTGTAAAACATTATATTAGAATGAATTTTGTTTTATTCCTGTATAAAAGTAATATGATCTAGCTAGCAGACAAAACATCGAGGCAAAATATCTTCTACTACTGGATTTGGTTATAAATTTTACATAATACATATAAGAAGTGGTCCACATTCAGTCACCAAAAGTTTCGAGCTCATAAAAATGTTTCGATCTCATTCGGCAGGTTCAAGGTTCGAACCGGCCGAAATCTGCCTTATTTATGAATGATGGCTGGCCGCATAAAGTAGGTATGATGTAGGCACGATGAAAGGTAGGCCTCAATGTCGTCAAAGTTCAAAAGATACTTTGGTTGGTAACAGACCAAACTTATGAGTCTTCTTGGATCTCCTTCTAAATTATGAGGACCGAGGTTGTTGCAGTCATTGTTTCAACAAAAAAGTGCATCACTATGCCTTAAATCATACAGCCTCCAACTCATGAGTTTCCCTCATTCAAGGGAAGATAAACAAGAGTCAAAAGAACAGAGTGGCAGAGAGTTTGGAAGAAGAAATACTAAACTAGAAGAAAAGACTCCACTCACATGACATACGGAGAGATACATCCGGGAAATTCAAGTTGGACGAAAACAACATCATTATAACTTTGCCTCTGATACAGTAAGACATTTTGACCTGTGCTGAAATTTACAAATAAAAACTGCATTACCCATTTCCAATCTTCACAGAACTCCGGATATTGACGGATCTACCAAACGAAAGATAACAAGTGGATTAAGAAATTCAACTATTAACGGGAATCGATGGTTAACCTAGAATTTTTCGAAATTGGTACACATGAATGTAGAATTTTCTGATTCTTTACTCAGTTCTAAGTTGTTTGTAAGCCCATTTGTAATTTGTTGACAAATCATTGTGGCTATATGCCAGCAGATAAGATTTCACTCAGCTACGTGACGTGGAGAGACTCATATTCTGGAAATGCAGGTTAGACAAACAGTCTAAATTATGTGGATTTGAGCACAATCATTCTTTTACCCTAGCGGTGCTCTTTGATGAAAAGATACCTTAATTCATTCAGCCTCCAGCTCCCGTGCTAGGTACTTCCATATAGAGATAGACAATAGACAAAAGCACAGAGTGTCAGGAAGGTTGGTAGAAGAAATTCATGACCATCAGATAAATCTCTACTCACCTACATGACGTGGATTAACAAAATTTTCGAAAATTCAATTTCGATTGAAACAGTCTGCATTTATGTTCTTGCACTTGCCTAATCCGCAGTAAGGCATACTGCACAGCTCGGAAATTTACAAGTTGAAACTGCATTTACCCCTTTCATTCTTCATGCGCTCTTTTGGCTGTATTCATCAAATAAAGGATAACATAGGATCACGTTATCCTAGAAAAACCTCGAGGCAATGTTAAACCAGATTCATTTGTAAGTGGTATTCTTTATTGTAAGATTTTTTGATTCTTGAATTATTTATAAGCTGCCTGTAAGAACCTCTGTACTTTGTTAGCAATCTCAGATAACTGTGTACCAGCATGTAAAGATCCACTCAGCTACATGACTTTGAGAGACACAGTTCTTGGGATGCCAGTTCGAAGGAACAGTCAACATCCATGTCTTTACGTTTGCCTCAGCACCAGTAAGGAATTTGTCATGAGTTAAACTTTCGAAAATTAACCTGCACTTGTTTATTCCTTTCTTCTCTTATAGCTCTATTCATCAAACAAAAGAATGCAAGCGGATCACAAAATCTGAGAATTACCTTGAGTCAAGGATTAACACAAGATCTCATATAGGTTTTTCTGGTTCTTAAATTAATTATATTAACTCTAAGCGAACCTGTAATAGGTTAATAAAATCATATGACTATATACGAGTAGATATTTTCATTAAGTTTCCCTCATTGGTAATGTTGTTTTCCTTTACATTGGCAATGATAATGTAAATTCCTTGTTAGCAAAATTTTACCACCATAGAAAAAGAAAGCTTAATTTACGTAACAGACAAATAAATAAATATCCTTTCAATCTTCTATTTTCTTGATTACATGCTGTAATACTGGAAATCATATAAATGTACTAACACAGGAATATTGAATTTCTTATTTGAGGTCTAATGCTACAAAATATTACAAAATTCAAATATTAATAAAAAACTCAAGTTCCTCTAGAATAACAATGAATAGTTGTTAGTGCATGCAAATGATGAGTTATATTTCCATTTGTGAAATAAAATCTGATTTAAATATTTCTTTGAACTCACGTTACAAAAATATCAAAAATAAATAACACTATAAAACATTTTAAAAAATTAAAATTAAGATGAGCTTAAATTTTAAACTCGGATAGTACAAGTCAGATATGTGAGACATTAAAAATCTTAAAGTAAAGAAAATCTAAAGAAATATTAGCTTTCGTGGAATACAAATTCCACATAAGTAAAATTATCATTTTATATCCCAAATTATCATTTAATATTTATATCATAATTCATTAATAATTATTTATGTTTAGAAAATACAGCACCCAGTTCCAGTTTTAATTTCAGTCAGATTGTATAAATAATAAGTAAATCATATGATTAAACATACATTAGCATACATCAGAATTCAAGTCAAGTGAGTGTAGATTTTCAGCCAATTTTATTTACGATATGTTAATACAATATGCGTATAACTCATAAATAAATACAAGTGTTAACCGCCGATGTGGTGGATTGATTCAGTGGGTTAGAAAATGAAGTAATTCTCGGATTATGATTTGATAAATATAATATTTAAACTCTTATACCCCTTGAAAATATTATATTTCGGGATAATGAATGCGGCTGTTTACGTGTTCTGTGTGTTTTTTATACGCGCTTTGGATA
>CM063501.1:54799392-54816892 GCA_032207245.1 Pardosa pseudoannulata | reverse complement strand
TGCAACATGGGAAGAATTTGCGCAAGACATTGACGACAATATGGTTTGAGCTGTCGAGTTCAGCAATCGAGTTGACGGGGTTATGTCCTTGTACAGGGGAATTTTGAAGAAAAGGGAAAATTAAAAACAACTACCTATCACCATGTTTCTCTCCAAGGTAAAGCCCTCTGATGCTACCTTCAGCGCCACCAGCAGAAGAGTCTCTTAGTGAGCCTAAAACTTATGCGAGTCAAGCGAGATCCTCTCCTCCGCCACCAACACAAGACTCTTCGCCTCTCTCAGAAAACAATGTTGATTAATATTCATTACTCTACAAGGTTATGTAATTAACCTTATTAATTAGCACTGACGCGTTTAAATAAATACGTATACTGTAGTAATTTTTGTCTTAAATATGTAAAGTATAAATACTGTTTACATATTTAAAACATTCGTGTACATGCATACACGAAAATTACTAGTGGCAAATCCTACTTCGGTTTTTCATCTTTCGAGGAAGGTTCTGGTCTCTATTAACCATGAAAAATAAAGGATCACTGTAAACATATTTTTAACATTTTTTTTCGATGCAGAGCTTTTCACCATTTTACTCTGAAAGAAAGTCTGCTTCCAGGTAGATCGCATTTTCTCCCTGTAAAGGAACAACACAATTTTAAAAGAAAATGGTAATTTTCATGATGCTGATTATTTCGCGTAAAGGTATAATTAACTTTAAAATAACGTAAATTTAGAAATATACGCTATTTGAAACCTTATATATGAAAAAAAACATTAAATATTCCTCTTAATTTAATTTAAAATTTGCACCTCTACTGTAAACTTGTTTGCAATCTCTTTATTTTATCTATCTTACATGAAGATTCATTTTACTGAATCATTTCCTCCGTGAAATAGAAAGCGAAGTAATTGCGTAAACAAAGAAAAAGTTAATTATTAATAAAGTTAAAAATTCCTACAAAAATTAGTCACACATTCTGTATTTCTAAGGAAAATATTATCTCCATTCATTATAACATGACAAGACGTAATTTTATTCGAGCTGCATTTCAAAATCTTCAATTAAGTGGATGCCGAAGTAATTCACTTTAAAGCTATTTATTATCTAGCATGCCACAATTAAATGTCGGTTGCCGAAATGGTTTCTAGAATGACGTTTCTAAGATTAGAACAGTTTTATAATATTCATCAAATTGTTTCAATGCGCTTTGATGACAAATCTAGAGGGCGATAATAATTACCAAAAGTTTTCGAAAGCATTTATAGACGTCATTTTGAAAGCATCTTAGTTTTAATTCATTTAAACTGCCACTCGAGTTATAGGGTGAAAACCTTCAGATCCATTTTCGTGAAGATATATAGGGAATGGCATCCTATTTGGGCGATTTAAAGCAGTTTTATGAAGCAATATATTTTTCAAAAAGATTTTCAGTAATAAAAGAGATATGCGATATTATATTCAGCAATAAAGAAATTTAATCCTATTGCTTCTTTGGTAAGAAAATTTCCTTTTTTTAACCAATTTTTTTATTCGTGGAATGCTGTTGAATTATAAGTATTTATCAAGAAATGGTTATACTAAAAATAATGCAACAGATTTTCAGGAAATACAGCTGAATAAAACATATTTCTTCCATATAGTAACACAAGGGGAGCATTTCATTTTGAAACAAACCTAATTACTGAATCTTAAAACTAATAAACAATATTGTTTTTATAACATCCGATACAATTTACTTTATTATAGCAATGGCAACTAAAAATAAAGTATATTACCATATTGCAGTCGAGATAAGGCACTGGTGAAATCTGAATCATAATGACGTCAGAAGTCGGCATTATAACTGGCACGGAGAGACATTTGTGGTGTCAAATTCCCATTTAGGGAGACTTCTGATGCTGTTATAATGTGGAAGTTGTCTGTGATATCTTGACCGCAATATGGCATCACTCTATTTTATTTGGAAAACAGCAATCAGTCGTTATCTATGTGTGTTTCAATAATGGAACTTTACAAAGGTATTATGAACAATTTTCTCATAAGCTTATATTTTCTACCAACGAATTTTGATGACTAATGTCATCGTATGTTTATGGACAGGGTTTTAACAGACTTTCTGTAAAGTTTTTCCATTTATGTTCGTAATGAACTGTGGTTTCAACATGATGCTCTCCGCTATTTCATTTTAATATAGATGTCAGCAATCTGGATGCTACTGTTAAAGTACAATAAGCCAGTGCTATTGCTACTTTAATAGTACGAATTATTAAGTATCAATTTCTCCGTATGGCACAATACAAAAATTTTCATATTTGACACCGAAGGTGGCTTCATTGAAAACTTTTACGGTCAATCATGAACTTCTATTGAACACTTAAAGAAACTACTAATAACATTCAATCTTTTCCAAACTCTCGATTTAATTTTCCCAATGTTTATTAGTTGGCAGAAAGTTTAAGTATTTCTTATATTGCTTGAACTTTATTTGGAAATTTTGACTTCTAGACGCATTTTCGATAGTTTGCCACGTACTCAAAATCAGCTATCCAAAATTTCTTGCGGTTGAAGAGCCCATTCTACAATCAGCATCTGTTTGAGTTAATAGCTGTTCTCCGGGGGATATAAGCGTGCTACAATGAGTCTCCCCAAAACATCCCACACAAGTTCGATGTGATTTAAATCTGGGGAGTACGCTGGGCAGTCCATTCGAGTGATGTCTTTACTTTCCAGTAGCTCCTCAACAGCAATGTTGGACTAGCTGGTTCTGAGTATGCGGAGACGGTAACCGCATACTCAGAACCAGCATTGCAGTTAGGGGAAGTCATATCCCATATTAATGAACATCTGCTTGTTGTTCTTCCCTCTTGGATATACAATTATGAGTCACGATACTATGTGTTCAATAAAGCTTGTTTTTGTTTTATTCCATACCGTATGCATTGCATTTCTTTTTCAGCGCCATTGCTTTCGTCATCCTTTATCTACATAATACTCTCCCTCATTTCTGAATGTCATGTCTCTCAGATGATTATGGCAAAAACCCACCTGTTGCTTAAGTTTTGCAGACTAGTGTAAAAGGAATCGTTCCCTTCATAAAGCATCCCCTTGGAGTTTTGACCAAAACACTTTCACTAGTATCTCTTTCACAACCGTCGTTGGGAAATGTCAAGACTTTATGAGCTCAGAAGCCGGATGACTCACATTCCATTAGAACGCAGGATAGAGGGTCTAAAGTATCGACTGCCTCATATTGGGTGGGATAAACTTCTGCAAACACTGAACATGGGCCCCAATCCTTAAACATGCAGTGAACAATATGTATTTTTAAATAACAATAACAAAACAATTTTTTAAAGTTAATTCAGAAAATATATAGCAAAATATATCTCTCTTTTCTAACAACTTCATTATCAATATTTTAGAGCTGTTTACTTAATACTGACAAAAATTGAACATTAGTCTAAACTTATTTCAAAGAAACGATAAGCATAATATTTTTAAAATTATATTAGTTTGATAGTATCATAATGGACTAATTTAATAATGTAAATCAGAAAAGAAATAGCTACATATTTTTCTTTGTTGCAACATATTCAATATAGTCATTTCAGTACGTTTCACTTTGTACTAAAATAATTAATCATCATTCTTAAATTATTTCATTATGAACATAATATATGTCTTTCATATAATAACATAAAACTAAATTTGGTTAAAAAATTAATAATATAATTCAAAAAATACGTAATTAAATATATGTTGCGTTTGTTACACCTTCAGTAAAAGCATTTGGATACTTCTTTGATAAAATTTAAATATTAGTCTAAAGATATGACAGACCTAATATTTTTAAAAATGTAAAAGATTCAATAAAATAATGTACTAATTTAATAATGTAAATGAGAAAAAATAGCTGAATATTTCTGTTTGTTGCAGCATATTCAATATAGTCATTTCAGTACGATTCACTTTTTACTAAAATAATTAATCATCATTCTTAAATTATTTCATTATGAACATAATATCTATCTTTCATATAATAACATGAAAGTAAATTTGGTTAAAAAATTAATAATATAATTCAAAGAATACGGAATTAAATATATGTTACGTTTGTTACACCTTCAGTAAAACCATGTGGATACTTCTTTCTGGCAAAATTTAAATATTAAACTAAAGATATGACAGACCTATTGTTTTTAAAAATGTAAAAGATTCAGTAAAAAAATGTACTAATTTAGTAATGTAAATCAGACAAGAAATAGCTGAATATTTCTCTTTGTTGCAGCATATTCAATATAGGCATTTCAGTACGATTCACTTTCTACTAAAATAATTAATCCTCATTCTTAAATTATTTCATTATGAACTTAATATCTATCTTTCATATAATAACATGAAAGTAAATTTGGTTAAAAAATTAATAATATAATTCAAAGAATACGGAATTAAATATATGTTATGTTTGTTACACCTTCAGTAAAACCATTTGGATACTTCTTTCTGACAAAATTCAAATATTAAACTAAAGATTTGACAGACCTATTGTTTTTAAAAATGTAAAAGATTCAGTAAAAAAATGTACTAATTTAATAATGTAAATCAGAAAAAAAGCTGAATATTTCTGTTTGTTGCAGCATATTCAATATAGTCATTTCAGTACGATTCACTTTCTACTAAAATAATTAATCATTATTCTTAAATTATTTCATTCTGAATATAATATATGTTTTTCATATAATAACATGAAAGTAAATTTGATTAATAAACCAATAATATAATTCAAAGACTAGGTAATTAAATATATTTTACGTTTGTTACACCTTCAGTATAGGCATTTGGATACTTCTGTCTGACAAAATTTAAATATTCGTCTAAAGATATGACAGACCTAATATTTTTAAAATGTAAAAGATTCAGTAAAATAATGTACTAATTTAATAATGTAAATCAGACAAGAAATTGCTGAATATTTCTCTTTGTTGCAACATATTCAATATAGTCATTTCCGTACGTTTCACTTTCTACTAAAATAATTAATCATCATTCTTAAATTCTTTCATTATGAATATAATAAATGTTTTCCATATAATAACATGAAAGTAAATTTGATTAATAAATTAATAATATAATTCAAAGAATAGGTAATTAAATATATCTTACGTTTGTTACACCTTCAGTATAGGCATTTGGATACTTCTGTCTGACAAAATTTAAATATTCGTCTAAAGATATGACAGACCTAATATTTTTAAAATGTAAAAGATTCAGTAAAATAATGTAATAATTTAATAATATAATTCAAAGACAGTAATTTTTTTCATTTATTACAATTTAAGTATAGACATTTATATTTTGTTCATTACTACTAATAAAAATTAAAGAACTAGCCTGATGTCTCGAGTTACATACGCCTATCCAATTAAGCGCAAAATTCTGAAAATAATTTTAATTCAGCTGATTTTCTTCGCATAAAACAAACAGTGTTCTCATTTTTTTTGCATTAAATCTTACGTTGATTTACCAGTTTTTAATTTATGAGGAGAATATGTTTAAACGAATGCTATTAGGAAATCAATATACTTTTTATAAGTTTAAAGGCTCTTGCAGTTTTATGTTTTTGTTTGATTCATTTCATGAAAATTTCCGTCGGAAAATGAAATATAAAAATTAATAAAAAAACTAAAATCCTAACTCTATCGAAAGAACTTTAGCAATTAATGTTTATCATCTTATGCATAATAATCCCTTTTTATAATGACATTCCTTTACTTTTTATGTTTTTCCAAAAGGCTTTTAAAATAGGTAATTATGCCGTGAAATCTTAAAAATACTAAGTTTTCTTATTCATTCTTTGTGAGATTGAAGTATATTTAATGATGCACATTCAGTTGAAGCACATTTTAATAATGTTCATCATTATTTTAATTAAATTACTGTTTTTAGTACATAAGGAAACGTATAATGCCTTATTTTTATAAGATATGCCTCCTTTTAAGTGATATCTTAATGATTTCGACACATATGCTAGTATATTAATTTTTTCGTTCCTTTAACTAATAAATATAGGCGTGCAATTCATTTTTTAATGACAGGCTTTAAAATCTCTGTAACTAAGATTTTAATTTTTATTCAGTCGTTACATTGCAGATGTATAAGTAAATAATTAAATTCACTGACCTACATTTAAAAGAACGCTTAAATTTGTGTACAGTGCTTCAAAAAGTGTTTTAATTTTCAAATCAATTCACCTCTTTAATTGCATTTATAAATGTTCCAAACATTATTAAAAAGTAATTAGAATATTAATATGACATCCCTTGAAAAATAATTAGGAATGTAAAAATTATGAAATTAGAATGAATATATTAAACATAAGGGGAAAAAATTATATTACTTTATTCGGGAATAAATGATTTTTCGGCGCTTAAAACTCTTTCGCTACTTTTTTTAAACTCATTAATCTCCAGTAATAGTAATTTTCGTAATTTCTAATTTTTATGAAAGATTCAAAACAAAATTAAATTTTAATCATAACTTTCATTCATTTACAAAATAGCATTAATTTAATGAAAACAATTAATCTTTAGAAAATCTAACATCAATCAGGTTTTAACAATTTTTTAACCTGTAGTATTTTTAAAAATTATAAACACTGGATTTTAAATAACATAAGAAAATTAATCAAAACTGGTTGTTTCTCAGTTTATCTAGTTTAAAATACCATCGTCAATATTAATTGCTTTTACTAATTTGCATTTTTTTTTACTGTTTTACTAAATTTGCAGCTTAAACGCAACTTTTCGATACAGTTTGTCTTTATGCAGAAAATGTGATAAATTATTGTATAGTATTAAGATCAATATGCGTTTTATATTTTGTAAAACATCAAAAACAACTGACTTATCAACTTATTCCCTGTGCCATCATACTGTCAATGATGTAAGCTCATTATTAAAAGAGCAGATTTTCTACTACATTGGTGGGAAAAACTATCCCCCCACTTTAATCCTAAACGTCAAGGAAAAACACTGTCAAGATGGTCCTGGAGTTCTTGTCTGCGGAGGCATTATGCTGAACGGGTGAACTAAGCTCCCCGTTTTCGACAGAGGTTCTGTGACCGGAAATCGCTATTGTGAGGGGTGAGGCGACTTCAATATTCTCAAATGAGAGGTAACGTGAATAATGGATCACAGTCAAAGATAAACTTTGAAATTTACTTTAATTCTGGATTAAATACGGCTATTTACAAAGGAATGTTAATTCCTGAATCATGTAGAATTGCAAAGGACGGTTGCCGGTAAAACTTCCTCATGACAATCACAGTCGAAAGAAAACCAAGATATTTAATAATCTCTTACAAATGGGGAGGCTTTTCAGGGTGCAATCAAACCCAATTTATCCCCCGTTCGGTATCCGAGACTCTGCCGCTCCCTATATGAGCGGACTTTACGAATCTCCCGAACTAGCAAGCTGTCGCTGGTAAGAAAAAAAGGCGAAAGCCTCCACGAGGTCAACACACCTCCGAAACAAATGACGAAAAGCCCTGAGTCGCAAAATTGTAGGCTTTTTATACCTGGGGGATCAGTTACGGTTCCGCCAATTGTTTTTTGGGTCAGTTAAGATCTCAGTTACTCGACAACTCCAGCTAAATTTACAGTTATATTTTTTAGTTGAATTCTCATTAGCTGGTTATCCCTTCACGGAATTTCCGAGCATTCATTAACGAGATCCATCAGGGGCTTATTCGTCTATTCAGTCCGATTGTCAGGATCCCAGACTCTGCGACGCTACGCTATTGTACTCCGTACACAGGTGTACTCCGGTCAGCTGTTTTGGAGCGTTCTCGGACAAAGGGGAGTCTTCACAGAAGGTACTCCTTCCCCATGTGGTTCTGTTTCGAGGTGCCATTGGCCCAGACCTCATTTTTATCGATGACAATGCACGAGGACATAGGACTTTTGCTGTTGAGGAGCTACTGGAAAGTGAAGATATCATTCGAACGAATTGTCCAGCGTACTTTTTTTTATTTAAATCCCATCGAATATGTGTGGGATGCTTTGGGGAGATGTATTGCAGCACGCTTACATCCTCTGGAGAACACCCAACAACTCAAAAAGATGCTGATTGCAGAATGGGCACTTCTACCACAAGAAATGTTGAACCAGCTCGGAATATGTGGAGACGGTGAGAAGATACCTTTGCTGTTAGGGGAGAGCATATCCCATATTAAGGAACATCTGCTTGTTGTTCTTCCTCTTGGATAGACAATCATGAGTCACGACTATGCATTCAATAAAACTTGTTTTTGTTTGATTTCATACCGTATACATTGCATTTCTTTTTCAGCACCGATGCTTTCGTCATCCTTTACGTACATAATACTCTCCCTCATTTCTGAATTTCGTGTGTCTCAGATGATTACTCGTGGAGTTATGGCAAAAAAAAAAAACACCTGTTGCTTAAGTTTTGCACACCAGTGTATAATAGCTATTCGTACGTATCCTCTGTTCAGTAACTGATATATATTTAAATTCAACATGTTTATAGCTCTTTACCCTTATAAAACTTTGTAGTACGTTTAATTATAATCTAAGCAAGAACTAACGACAATAACATGTGATTTTTAAAAAGAACGAGCTTATACGCCTGTGTAAGTATTGTGCAGCAAGATTGTGTATCCGAGTTTATAAACATTTTTCAAGTCGCAGATAAAAATTATCCCTTGACAACCGTGTTCATATGGCTGCTATTATAATATATTAGAAAATTTTACATTTATAAGTTAGTAAGCATTTCTGCCAAAGGATATATATTTGGTTTAAATACTTAATCTTCAGAGGGGCAACTTTTATAGGCATAATTACGGAAAACTTTTTTTTTTATAAACCAACGGAAGAAAGAAAATCATCCAAGGTTTTACCCTATACGAGACTGTTTACAGCTGTTTAAATATTGTATGTAATAACCGAATAAATTTAAACTGCATCTGACAATATTAATACATTTTAGGATAATAGTTTTGGAAAAATTCAGAATAATCCATTAAAAAACTAAAAGTTTTAATCCTAATAACTTTTTTATTTTCCAAATGATTATCTTTTTGGGCCTGTAAATCAAAGAAAAAAATATGTAAATTTAAAAAAAGCTGTATTAAGTACATTGATTTTCATGCATATCCATACAAATGAACCACGCTAATGGATACAAATTTCTGTTTTGTAAACGTGCCAAGTTTTTCCTTTATTTTTCATTCATTGAAACTTCCAGCCTAAATCTTTGTTGTTTAATATACGCAGTTTACTCTTCGAGAAAAAGATTTACCGGATAAAAATATCGGGGAGATGTCGAAACTTGTTTATCCCACTACGGAACAAAAATACAAACACAATTTTTCTTTACTTTCTTTATGGGGATTTTTAATATATTCTCAAGTTTAAAATAACGTGAAGATGAAAAAACATAGGTCTCTAATACTATTCTTTGAAATGTTTTACTAAACTCTAATGTTGTTTATGTTGCATAACTAATTCATATTATATTTATTTTACTATCTCTATCAATTATTATGATAAATGACTAAACTATTTACTTTAATACTTCTAAATCTTAAATATGAAAAGTTGTATATTTTTTCTAAAATATAAAATATTATCCCAAAATACCTTAAATTCATGTTAATAAAAACACTTACTATAATGTCTATTTTATATATATACACATGTATATTTATAAATACATATTAATTACGTTATGTACTTCAAATATTGAAGATCTGTGAATTTATTGTTATCATTCTCTACTTTCTTTACATAAAAGTTCAAATCTTGAAGTTTAAATATCTGAAACGTATAGTGAAGAAAACGTAACCACTGTAGAATTTTATTTAAGTAATGTAATACCAAAAAATAGGAACTTAACCCCTTCCGGTATGATTTAATAATGAAAAACTGTGCATGAAATAACCATTTAATTTTTATTTAAAAACTTGTTTCATTTTACAATTCTCACATATTCTTAATTAAAATCTACTTTTTACAAATGTTTATTGAAAATATCAGAAACAGTATTAATAATATCAGAAACAGTAAAATTAAGAAAATATCAAAGCAAAACATTAATAAGGTATACAGATAATAGTCTTCAAGCTAGTGGTACTTTTCTAAACAAAGTGCAAAGGAATTCTTAATTGTTTACACCGCCAAGTAGTCTCACTTTTAATTTGATTCTTGTAACACACACGGCATTTCTTAGTAGGTTTTCTTTTCCAAGAAATTCTAAGTAAACAATATGCAATAGTGACTTGTGATTTTCACAAGTGATAAAAGTGTTGCCAAATACAGTACACTAGAAATTTTAAACTAAATTAACTATCATATTTAACAGTAACTTTAATCGCATGACGAGTGTAGCTCGTCATTGTGTGGTATGGAATGAAAAACTAATGACGAGCTAGACTCGTCATTTTACCGGAAGGGGTTAAGGTATATAAGGTATAGTTTTAAGTTTATATATAAAAGAGGAGATATAATTTAAAGAAGGATTTTACAATAGCTTTATTTGTTTAGATGAATGTTTGGGGATTTTTACATTTCATTTGTATACTGTTTCATTTTATTTTATTGAAGGGGTTTTGTAACTTCTTTTATAAATACCTTTTGGTTTATAAGTATCTAAATATTATTTACTCTTGTATTTTTACTCTGAGCAAATTTTTTATCTAAACCCATTTAATTTTTTTTTCAAATCTTAATAGTACGAAACTTTATATATCATAAATACAGTATTTTAAAGATAAATTTTAACAAGAAAAAAATATTTATAGATTTTATATGTTATAAAGCATATACTTTTCATTACGATAATGTAAATTATATGTCAATGTTAAAGAACTTATAAAATAATTCAGTTTGAGAAATATATACTATAATCTATTAAAATAAATAATGCTGACGAAGATATAGGATCAATTAGAGTATGTCTATTTTTATATATACACATGTATATTTATAAATATATATTAATTACGTTATATACTTCAAATATTGAATATTTGGGAATTTATTGTTATTATTCTCTATATTCTTTACATAAAAGCTCAAATCTTAAAGTTTAAATATATGAAACGTAAAATGACGAAAACGTAAATACTGTATTATTAAAGTAATTAAATACAAAAAATAGGAATTTAATATATATATAAGGTATTTAAATATTATTTATTCTTGTATTTTTATTCTGTGCAAATTTTTTATCTAAAACCATTTAAAACAGTTTTTAAATCTTAATGGTCCGAAACTTTACATAGCATAAATACAATATTTTAACGATAAATTTGAACAAGAAAAAAATAATTATAAAATTTATATTTTATAAAGAATATACTTTTCATTATGATAATGTAAATTATATGTAAATGTTAAATAACATATAAAATAGTACAATTTGAAAAATATATATCATAATCTATTAAAATAAATATATATACACATGTATATTTATAAATATATATTAATAACGTTATATACTTCAAATATTGAAGATTTATGAATTTATTGTTATCATTCTCTACTTTTTTTACATAAAAGCTCAAAACTTGAAGTTTAAATATCTGAAACGTATAATGACTAAAACATAACCACTGTAGAGTTTTATTCAAGCAATGTGATACCAAAAGGTAGAAATTTAAGGTATATAAGGCATCTAAAATTATTTATTCTTTTATTTTTATTCTGCGTAAATTTTTTATCTAAACCCATTTAAAAAAATTAAATCTTAATAGTACGAAACATTACATAGTATAAATACAATATTTTAAAGATAAATTTGAACAAAAAAATATATTTATAAAGTTTATATGTTATAAAGCATATACTTTTCATTATGATAATGTAAATTATATATGAATGTTAAATAACATATAAAATAATACAGTTTGAAAAATATATATTATAATCTATTAAAATAAATATATATACACATGTATATTTATAAATATATATTAATTACGTTATATACTCCAAATATTCAAGATTTATGAATTTATTGTTATCATTTTCTACTTTTTTTACTTAAAAGCTCAAAACTCAAAATTTAAATATCTGAAACGTAAAATGAAGAAAACGTAATCACTGTAGAGTTGTATTAAAGTAATGTGATACCAAGTAGGAATTTAAGGTATATATAAGGCATCTAAATATTATTTATTCTTGTATTTTTATTCTGTGCAAATTATTTATCTAAACCCATTTAAAAAAATTTAAATCTTAATAGCACGAAACTTTACATGGGATAAATACAATATTTTTGAACAAGAAAAATTTGAACAAGAAAAAAAATATTTATAAATTTTATATGTTATGAAGCGTATACTTGTCATTATGATAATGTAAATTATATGTGAATGTTAAAAAACTTATAACATAATACCATTTGAAAAATATATATTATAATCTATTTTAAAAAATAATGCTTACGAAGATATAAGTCCAATTAGAGTAATATACTGGCTTAAAAATTTTGACAATGACCATTTAAGAATTTCTATCTGCAATTAATAAAACACAGAGACTATAGTTTTTCTTACTTATATTTAAAAGATATGAAACTTATTCAAGTTAATTCATTATTTGATATTTGTAATATTGAAAATTTAATGCCACATTGGGAATTATATAAAATGAGTTTTATTCTGAAAATTCAAACATAAATTATATCAAATAAACCAAAAGATAGTTATAAAATATGTTACAAAATCTTTTCAATAAAATAAAATGAAATAGTATACAAATGAAATGTAAAAATTCGTCTATACAAATAAAGCTGTTGTAAAATCATTATTTAAAATATATTTCCTTTTTTCATACATAGACTAAAAACTCATTCCATTGTATAATCTATAATTATTCTTTTATGATATGACATCTGATTTATTATTGCAGTTTGAAATAGTAACGTCTTCAATTACAGTTGCTCAAAAAACTAGAATGTTTATTGAAGAAAAATACATTACGAAAAACTCATGGGGATATCATAAGCCTCCGTTTGAGTTTTTTAAATTTTTTCTAGCAAATTACTATGGTCTCTAAACAAATTAAATTTTTCATTTTGTATTCTCTCAAATTGTGTTTTCCTTCTTTAAAGCCTACAAGAAAATATTTACGCAGAGAATTTGTTTAATCATTATTAGTTTACATTCTACTCATACAAAACTAAGAAGAAATGAAGAAATTAAAATCTGTCTCAGTGGATTCCTAATGTTGATTGGAAGACTTATAGTTAAAATTTTGCTACTAAGACTAATTGTACAGGGACTTAGAGCTTAAGGAGGCTTGGTTTATTCCAAATCAAAAAATCTTGATTATAACTGACGATTTCTTAAACTAACTCAACATCTATAACTCAACATTTATTCAAATTCGTTATTTTAATTAATATATTTTTAAATGAAACTTACTAGTTAAGCATACATTATTACTATCTAAAAATTCCTAATTGAATCTATATGCTATATTTATTTTCATCTATAGCCTGAATATGATATTCAAATTAGACTTAATTCCATCACCGAATCCTGCAAACTGATATCATTGGGCAATAGATGAGTTCCATGATGTTATATTTTCGGCATCCCTTTTGAACTCAAGGCTAACCCTACTAATAAACTCAAATTTTCTGGCCCTAATTGGTGAATAACTTTTGCATTTCTAAGAATTTTCACTTCACCCCCTTTCCCTCCCCGGCATAAGAAGTTGCATTACAGGCCCAAAACGGAAGCTGGAAAAGTAATTGAAAGCATGAAGTCCCATAATATTTTTGGCATCCAGTTTGAACTCAAGGCTAACCCTACTAATAAACTCAAACTTTCCAATCCTAACCCATGAATAACTTTTCGATTTCTAAGAATTTTCACTTCACCCCCTCTCCCTCCCCGGCATAAGAAGTTGCATTACAAGCCTAGAAAAAAGCTGAGAAAGTAATTGAAAGCATCCATGACGTTATTGAAAGTTCCATGACGTTATAATATTTTTGGCATCCATTTTGAACTCAAGGCTAACCCTACTAATAAACTCAAACTTTCCATAACTATAAATAACTTTTGCATATCTAATTTTTTTTTTGCCTCTCCACTTCTCCCTATCTGGCATAAGAAGATGCTTTATAGTTCTAGACGGAAGCTGGGAAAGTGATTGAAAGCAGAATCACCATTTTTTCTGGAATTTTACGAACGCTATGATACTTTTATTTCTAGATTTTTATTTGAGATTGCTGTCATGATATATTAGTTAAGAAAAGAGGAAGATACTATAGTATATTTGACAATAAGTAAATTGTGTGAATAAATTTGTTGTGGATCTTTAAATGAAGACTTTTTTTTAAAAATAATATATGTAAAATAAAAAAATTAGTCAAAACGATAGGTCTAGCGTATTTTATTTTAATATTTTGATATGTTTCAAGATAAATAGGATGTTATGAAGCACCACAAAATTTTGAAAAAGATTTTCTAATTTCTTTTCGAGAACTTTGAACCCAGGTCAAAACCGGTTTGACCCCTCAAGCGGATCTTACCCTTTCCATTTGAGAGTGAACAGGTAAAAAAATCCGAGAGTAACAAAGGTCAAAAGTCTTGTCTTCTCTCAAAGATCAAGCTAGTAGGTGGTTGAACCAAAAGTCTGGAATAGGTGTCCTTCAATTACGCTTTTTTTTTTTTTTTTGGTAAAATCCAATTGAATGTATTAACAGCATTGCGACATCAATGATTTTAAGAAAATTGAATGCGGTAAACCTATTTTATCAAAAATGGTTGCGAATATTTCGAATTTTGCAAAACGAGAAAATATTTTCCTTACTAAAACTTCGCTCCACACATGATCCTGAAAACAATGCCTTATGAGATTGAGAGACCGAGTACATCAGTGTAAATGTGCCTGTGCTACATTTTACTATGTTGGTGTATATTTGTGGACTCAGTTGTGAAGCTGAGTGACCAGCTCTATTAATGTAAATGTATCTATATTAAAATTCCTCATGTTCGTGAAATTTTGAAATTTATTAATGAAATTGATTGGCCAGGTATGTCAGTGCAAATGTGCCTGTGTAAAAAAATTATTGTATTCTCAATTATTTTTATAATAATTTGGGAGGGTGGGTGATAACGAAGGTTGAAAATAAAAAATGATACCCTGTTCATCGTATTCTGTATAATGTCTTTATGATTCAATTTCTAAAGGGAGAGGTATGTTTTTTGCAAACTAATTCAATAATTTTTTTCATCTATGATGAAGTAAACTTCAACGCTATACTTACCACTATCCTAAGTTTTTAATACATACATTAACTGTTTGTTTCCCTATGTTGTGTGACAGCCCTTTATACAGAATAATCTTTCCCGTAAAATAATTTAATACACAAATGTGATTCAGAAACAAAAATGCTTGAGATTGCAGTACATCACTGGATTCCCAGGAACCCTATTGATCTTGAAATAATGACTGATTTGGCATTATATTGGAACTTCCTTATTTCTTTATAAAAACGACATGGCTTATCGAGGACATGGTTCGTTAGAATAGGTACTAGTTTTCATAAGGTGACAGTGGGCTTTTAATCGAAATAAATCCAGCAGGACATTTCGGTTTCGAGCTCAAATTATACTGTACAACTTGTGAGATGCAAATAGAAAATTTTAACTACCTGCAGTCTAGTAGTATATATAATTATTGTCACAGCAAAAAAAATAAATTACTGTTGTTAATATAAATTACAGTTATTGTTACTTGTGATGAGGCGATTTAGATCAGTAATATAATTGATTCATTCACACAAGAAGTAAAATGCTCGGGATCTAAATCTGACCTCATCACATCTTTGTAAAACGACAGAGGACCATAAATTTATATTTTACGGATATTGTTGTCTTGTACGGTGGTCTCGGACGGGGTTCTGATCCCAGTCCCAGATTAGAATCCCGTCTTCGTACTTGACATTAAATAAGAATGTACCTTTGTGGAGTATTTATGAGTCCCTGAGGGACAGTGCCCAATTAGAAGGGATAAGGTTTTTCACGTTGGCGGTCTCAAGGCGGGGTTTAAATAGACCAATGGGATTCTTACAACTATCCCGATTGGATGATAAGAAGGAAGAGGAGACAAGGTTGAAATAAATAAATATGAAAAATCTAAAAATTGAGATGATGTTTGGGGGTCCCAAAGAAGGGGTTCGATAGTAGAGACGAAGAGAAGAGTCCGACGTTCGATAGTAGAGACGAAGAGAAGAGTCCGACAGAAGCAGTTCGGAATTCCGACAGAAGGCGTTCGATAGTCTAGACTAGGAAAGAGTCTGACAAAAGGTGTTCGATAGTCCAGACGAGGAGAGAAGTCCGACGGTACGAGTTCGAGAGTCTAGCCAAGTCCGACGGGATGTGTTCCTACATCAAATAGCACGGCCGCATCCCAAACACTCAGGAGGAAACCCCGGACCAGACGGACGAAATATCCATAGATACCCAACAACCAGCAGTTTTCTGGGCACACAATTTTACTCTACTCCCCAAAGGTACCCCCTTTTACATCCATTTTGAAATTGAGATTAGGTCCTCTCTCTATTTACAAAATTACTTAAGTATTAAAAAATTGTCAGAACTAATTTAGAAGATGTTGACAAAGCTTAATTTATGAAAATTAGCATCAGTTTTGTATGTACATAGATGTATATATATTATAATAAATTTACTTTTTTTTATTAAGCTAGTTTCGGATGCTGTTAATTTAGCTTTTAGTTTATATCCATATTTATGTCTGTAGTTTCTCAGAACCTGTGGTTAAATTTAGTACAAAAATATTTTACACAACGCAATCAAAATAAAATCACCACTGTACATTTGATCACAGGTTTATACTCAAATATAAACTAGGACTACACGATATTAATGTTTTATAAAATAATACTTTTTATTTTAGGAATATTTGAAACAGTGTGTACGCATTTATAAATGCGATGTCCCTTTCACATTTATAAATTTATCAATTTATTGTGCAGCAAATAAAACGTAAGTTAGTTAAAATTAATATTTTTCATTTATTGTAGTTTGTAAAGGAATATCCAATGAATTTATATTCCGATAACTGTAAAATATTTTAGTTTTGGGAAATATAAGTTTATTTAATACTACGGGAGTATCTAAAATATCGCTCAGTAAATAAAACTGTGAAAATATTTGTTTAATATTGACAAATGAGTAAACAGCAAAAAATATAAAGACTACATATCGTAGTTTTCTTTTTCCTTCGAAATATTTTCCTTCGTGGAATATCATTTCATGAAAAATTCACTTTTTCCCAAGTTATTTTCTACGTTCTAGAGTTATACAGAAAGAAATATTCATTTTTAACTCTAACTAAAGATTCGTTTATTCTAATGTTATTCGCATGGAAAAGAAATAGACCATAATAGAAAATTTAAAGAAAAGAGAGTGTTATTAGTCTTCTGTTTATTAGTTTT
>CM063501.1:54786892-54791892 GCA_032207245.1 Pardosa pseudoannulata | reverse complement strand
TGTGTGTGTATAAGTATATATATGTATGTATATATGTATATGTATATATGTATATATGTATCTATATACTGTTAAAATAGAACATGTAAAAAAAGTTTATTAAAAGAATCACGTTGCTGTTGAAATTAGATCGAAATAAATCATTGAAATGGAAGGAAATCATTGAAAAAAATTCTCGCTGACGTTTCTTTACATTTCCTGACATTTAATTCCAACGGAAAAAAAGAGAGAAATAACCTTGCAAATTCGTTGTGCAAGTAAATCTATTGGGATTTTGAAAACTTACTCTAGAGGAAAAACGTGTCCCGTAGATCTAACAGAAAATATTTTGTCATTCCGCGAAGGCTATATTCGAACGTATGTGCGTATTCATGTACCACACGTGTGAGCCCAAATAAATATCTCGTTACGAATTTATGCCGCAGACGTGTCTGAATTATATCCCGGGACGTGATTTATAAAACAAGCGCAGGGATGTGTTATTATTAGCTACTATGAAATGTGCTAAATCAAACTTCGAAATATGAAAATGCCCGGTAATTCATTCAATTAATGTGTTTTATTTGATAGTATAGAAATAGATTGAACAAATAGAATTTTCCGAGCTGAAATATATGTAATTGAACCTTTTTATGTTAGTTGTCAAAAATAAAATAACATCGTTTCAAAACACAAATTTGCGAGTTCTTTCTTTATGTAGATTTATGTAGTTTTGTTGTTAAATAATATAAATAAAACATATTTATAAAAATGGTTACAGCACATACAAATAAAAGAAATTCAATTACCTTCAAGAGTATTTTTCATATATATATATATATATATCAGAAACTATATTGTTAATATAAAATTGAGATAAATAGTTTTATCCTACAAGCGTAAAAATATAAATGTATTTTGGAATTAAAAACTTTTAATACAGTGAAATGTTTAAGCAATTTAATATTTACTGTGCTATATAAATAAAATATATTGCTTGAACTGATATAATTGAGGTTAGAAAAAATAAATATTAGCTAAAATTTGGTATAACATTCTTAAATATACTTTAAAAGTGTATTTAAAATATGTAGGAAAGGTTAAATGTTTAAATTCAATTATCCTTGAGGTAAATTTTGCAATTTATTCATCAAGATTTACATTATTACAATCTACTCTGAAGCCTCTTTCTCTACTGACTCCCTTTTGGTAGGCAAACTCCTTTCATAGTACCTGAAGCAGATGTAGTACATTCGGTAAAATATTAGTTTTATAGCCTTCTAGAAATTTTTCTCAAATAAGAGAGTTATATCATTAAAACTTCAAATAGCCGCTTAACCTGTTGTTTATACTGTACATTACATATATTATACACATCTAATACTTTATACGTTTGTTTATCACATGTGATACGCAATAAGTTGTATTTAATATACAAGCTTTTATGTAAATTTTAATTTATATCAGTATGTATCATATGTCACGTACTATCATATAAGCATTAGATATGTACATCATATGTGATGTATTGGAAAGGCAAAGAATTAATGTGGAGGGATGACTCAACAGGTATGACAACATTGAAACACCTTTAGAATTGACAGCAGAAAACTTGATTAACATGTTGAGTCTTTATTAGAGTTATCTGCCAGAAAACATATACAGATGATCTCGCTACTTATATACTTTCGCAAACATAAAATGAGTAACATAATATTTCTAGTAAAAATATTACTTTTCTAATTCGAGTGGATCTACCGCACCAATTAAGTTTGTTCCTTGACGATGTGATTATTACATCCATGCCATTTAAGTAAAAAGTCTACACTGTTTTACACAATATACACTTTCATATTAATTTATTTATTTTAGAGGATGAATCTTGGTTTACCTTAACCACTGATTACCGACGTAATTTTTCGCATATGGAGAGAACCAGCAATCTTCTACCTGCTCTTAATTGTTAGATAAATCTGCCAATAAGACAGTCGTGTTTTAATCATTTATTCATGCAGTCATCATATTGATATCATGGTTACCCTTATCTGTCTTTGAAAGAAGTTCACCTCCGTGGCTGATATGAAATGCAGGGATGAGATCTTAAAGCCATATGTTACCTCTTCAAAGGTGCAGTTGGCCCATTATTTCCTTTCAATGATGGCAACGTGATGTCAACTAGATCACATAACTTTGAAGATATTAAGAAAAGGGAAGATATTCTCCGGGTGTATTGGATAGTCATATTTATTTCCAGACTTCCACCAACAGGGAATGCCAGTAACGCTTTGAAGATCGTAAATGCAACTAGCAATCGTCTACGGGCAACAACCCAGGGCTTAAACATATAGTCACTGAAAGAATAGGACTAATTGCCACATGGACTCATAATCTGCCTCATATCCAGCATAAAATTTCTCTGCATTATTTAGCATTCTATAAAATGAAACTTTTGGCTCTAGGGAAGTCATTCTTACAATATATGCTTTACAATATATATTATAAAAGATATTTAAGGAAACAAAGTACATTTAGTTTTATAAAAGTGGTTTCAGTAATTGTTATCCTATAATGAATATAATTAATACAAAAAATAATTAAATCAATGTTATTAACTTTTGTTAAAAATATCGTCTTTATGTTTTGTTTTTTAAAAAAAATATTTTGGGAGTTTAGGAATATTTGAGATGTTTACTAACTAACATATAATTTGAAAAATTTTATCTTTTTTTAAATATTTTTAATGTTTATATATATAGTATTTTTAATGCTGATAGTTCCTGACTCTTTAAATTCCCATTTGAAGTCATTGAACAAATGCCCCACGTATACCCTGCAAATGATAATGAAAAAATAAATTTGAGTCCAAATTATAAATGCATTCAGCTTTCAAGAAAGATAATGTTATTTGGAAAAAACAATTAAATCTACACCTAAAAACTGAATTACATTATCTAACTCATCTCACTATTTGGCAGCTTAAAATACCCTAAATCTTACTGAAATTTAATACTCGTATACTTTTATCACAGAGAAAATACTAAATTGCTCAGATAGTTTCTGAATCTCTAAATTCCCATTTACCCCATACGGAGGGAGCCATTGAGCAAATGCCACTGCAGTTACACTGAAAACGATAATGAAAGAAAATAAATTTGAATCCATCTAATAAATGCATTGGTTAGAATCTCCTGATACCCAAATACAGAATTTGTGAAAAATAAAGAGTTCCACATATCAGCAGAATATGAAAAACAACATTCGCTGTCTCACCCCTAGATATCAAAAATCATCCATCAAAGACGTGAACAAGAAAGCATTCTAAGAATTCCTTTTTAGAAACGCGGTCACAAGCTACATAAAAATGGCGAGATATTTCAGCCATTGTAGGCCCCTCATTTTGGGTTAGATATTTTTATTAAAAATGTCAGATAAAAATGGACGCCTCTATACGCGTATTTTTATGTCGATTTTATGTAGGTTATGAAATAAATCAACTGATAAAAACAAGTGATTTTGAATCGTTTTTGAAAGAATATCTCCAGTTGAAAGCAAGGGTCATATTTAAAACAGTTTCGTATCATAAATTTCAGATGGCTGTAACATTACTTATAAAAGTATTACTCAATGAGAATTGTATATAGGAAAGCCATTTTATAAAATCGTTTTTATTCCTTTCAAAGTGAAATAAATAGCATCGAAATTAAATTATGATTCTTATTAATACTAACATATAGCCCACCATATGAACTTGCACAAAGCAGGTATCAATTACAAAGTATTTTTAAAATGTTAAGTATCATTGTATGTTTTTAAATATTAAGTACTTAGTTATTTATAACACTAATTACTTAATTTTATATATTTATTCATATTTCCTTACTTTTAAATCCATTTTACGAACTTAATATTTACAAGTTTTATTCCTTTGAAAAGCTATAGTTCGATATTCTACTGTATATTTTAAATAATTTATTAAATGTCCAATCACAATGGTTTAAAGTGAAAAGTTATTTGTTAAAAATAAGTGATATATATATATATATATATATATATATATATATATATATATATATATATATATATATATATATATATATATATATATATATATATATATATATATATATATATATATATATATATATATATATATATATATATATATATAATATATATATATGTATATATATATATATATATATATATATATATATATATATATATATATATATATATATATGTATATATATATGTATATATATATATATATATATATATATATATATGTATATATATATATATAATATATATATATATATATATATATATATATATATATATATATATATATATATATATATATATATATATATATATATATGTATATATATATATATATATATATATATGTATATATATGTATATATGTATATATATGTATATATATATATATATATATATATATATATATATATATATATATATATATATATATATATATATATATATATATATATATATATATATATATATATATATATATATATATATATATATATATATATATATATATATATATTATATATATATATATATATATATATATATACAGTGAAACTTCTCCGAGTATAGTGGCCAACCTTCTAAACGGCTCGAATGTTTTCATGGCACTGATGTTTCAACTCATAATTATTTAACTGCGGAAAAACGGCAATCAACAAAGTCATTAAACAAGAGAATTCGATTTGGAAGGAGTACAAAGACTACAGAACAAAAAGAAACAAATTGTAGCCTTTTTTAAAAATGTAAATAAGAATGAAAATGTAAATTACTATTTTCTCTTTAGATAAGTTTTAAATTTCATTTCCGTACACGTCCGTACAAGAATACACGTCAGACTTGTTTATATTGAGCATTATATTAATTATCTTATAATAGTAAATAAAACAATTCAGAGCGGTGAACCCCTCTAAGCGGCCAAATATTTTCGGTACTGAGGGGTGGTTGCTTAGAGATGTTTC
>CM063501.1:54749392-54771892 GCA_032207245.1 Pardosa pseudoannulata | reverse complement strand
TTGGTTAGGGGGCTGATCGTCGGTACCAGAGTTCGTGGGTTCGAATCCCACTATGGCATGGATGTTCGTAGCCGTTCGGAATCGGCTTTAAGCAGTAGGTCCCGGTCTCATTAGCCCACGTGTGCAAAACAGTAGACCGTAGAGCTTTAAAAAAAAGAAAAAAAAACCTTGCCCTTGTAAGAAACAGGGACAGTAGATTATCTGTAATACATGGTTACGTTAATATTAACAAAGCATAAATAAAATATAATTATATTTACAATAATAAATAGTATTAATTTGGCATTAATAAAATATAATTTATTTCTATCACTAATATACTTATGAAAATTAAAAACTAGCTCTTACTCTCTGTTTTCTTTTTAATGTACTTTTATTTTAAAAAACATAGTTTTAAATTTCATTCTTACCACACTCTCCACTGACACATATTGAATATCAATAATTTGTAGAAAGTTTCAAACGAAACTTTCGATTAAAAAGCTTAATCTAGGATAAAAATTCTAGAATATATCACAGAAATCAGTATGTATCAAAATATCTGGAAAACAATCTTACACATCCGAGTGATATATTAATCGCCTATAAATATGTATTAACATAATAATTATCATATTAAATATTATAATTACATTTAATATTATAATTATGTATTAATACATTAAATAGTGATATATTAATATAACTTTCTTAATCGACTCAGAAATGATAGTTAACAGATAATTTTTATAGTTACCATCTGCCCTTATCTATTTGCAATAACTCATAACTTAAGAAAAAAATGTAAATTAAAGTTAATTATTAAAATATTTTATTTTCGTTATCAATAAAACTTTTAGTTTAAAGTATTCAGTTATCTTTTAATTGATAAAATGTAAATTAACTTCACTATAATCAGTGTTTTTGTTAACAACTGAATTTTTTTTTTAATATTTTCTAGTATAACACTAAAATAATTCTCCCAGCACTTTTCCCTGATCGGTATTAAGTATCAATGATTTACAAAGTTTTAAGTGGAACGTTCATATTATTGGGATAAAACTTCTAGAATATTTGACAGAAAACAGTGCGTGTCAAAATATCTGAAAAACTTTCACAACAGAGTGTAAAACCTCGTTTAAAGTCACATTAACATAAGAATGTAACTTTATTAAACGCCATACAAAATTCAGTTCTGCATTTGATAAATAACATCTGCCCTCATCTCTTTGCAATGACATTTATCTTAACGAAAAATTATTTTAAAAATCAATTCTTCACAGCCTTTTCACGGGTACATCTAATTTTATGCACAATGCGTCACGGCCGCATATTTTTAATGAGCTAATTTATCAAGGCATTAACCGCTGCGTCCATAGAAAATACATGAGTAATCGCGTTACATGACGTTAATACTAACACAATAAACACAAGCTTAGGCACATTGTTTAGAACAGCTTTAGAGAAATTGATAAGGCGTAGTGCTAATAAATCTCTGATTTAATAGGACGCCAACATATTCACGCAGGATTAAATTTATCTGTATGTTATAATAGAAAGAACATTAAATACTGCGTTGAACTTATGTACTCTCTTTTAAACAGATAAAGCGTGTGAGTTCAGAAATATGAGGTAAACTTAAGTAAAGTCCACTTTTAAAAGTGGGCTTCATCCGATGGAGGTATTTTCTAAATCACATCACAATCCGTAGACAAGGTAATTTAGCTTCAAAAGTAAAAACTATATCATTATTTATTTTTCTATAAATCTAGCCTGTATTGTAGATTAATAGTCATGCACAGATGAAAATATTTAAAGCTTATATTTCAAATTTAATACCTTCAGTAAGACAAATGTTAATATTTTCAGTAAAATCAAGTTACAACAAATTTCAATTACCAGTTACATTTTTACATTACAATCTACAAAAGACAAGCATTATCTTACAGCTCAGTTTCTGGTAAATCAGTATACATTCTAAGGTTTTCTAAATATGGTTTATATTTTCTTAATTTATGACGATTTTTCAATGTTAGAACTTAAATCTCACTGGAAAAAATAATATGTAAATTAAGAAGGTATTTTGTTGTACTTAGTTCACTTTTGAAAGAGTGCCTCATGCGATAGAGGGATTTTCTAAATCACATCCCAATCCATAAACAAAGTAATTTGGTTTCAAAAGTAAAAACTATATTGTTTTTCTTTATTTTTCTATCAATATAGCCTGTACTGTAGATTAATGGGAATGCACAGCTGAAAGTATTTAAAACTCATGTTTCAAATTTAATACCTTCAATAAAAAAAATGTTAATATTTTCAGTAAAATCAAGTTACAATATTTAAATTACGAGTTAAATTTTTACATTACAAACTACAAAAGACAATCATTATCTTAAAGCTCAGTTTCTGGTAAATACGTAGACATTCTAAGGTTTTTCTAAATATGTTTTATATTTTCTTAATTTATGACGATTTTTTCATGCTAGAACTTAAGTCTCACTGGAAAAAATAATATTTCAATTAAAAAGGTATTTTATTGTAAGCATTAGAAATATTCAAGAAAGATTAAAAATGGATACATGGATAAACCGATATAGAGCCTAGAGATAAACCACTTGAGCATAAGTAGAACTTTCACCCTTGTGGTGATCATTAAAAACAAAAGGCTCACAGTTTTGCTTTAATAAGAGTATCCTCTGGCTCAATCGTGTTCGGTTTGACCAAGTGGCATAAGACAACAACAACAACATGATTGGTTTACTTACAGAATTTAAATTTGTAATAAGTGTGTGATAATTACACAATCAATGTTTCCCAGGAATCGCTAAAAATATTTTAGTTTATATCAGGATGTAATACTTAATTGTTTAACTTACTAAAGGCATTTCCCAACTAGAACTTATATCTCACTGCAAAAAATTTATTATATTCTAAATAAGGTATTTTGTTGTACGTATAAGTAATGTTTAAGAAAGCTTATACGTGGATGATCTGTAGTTTGGTACCAAAACCAATATAGAACCTATAGATGAAGCTGATTTGAGCAGCAAGTTTTGCCTATTTAATTTTCGAAAAGTAAAAAGTTTACTGTAGTACTCCATATTAAAATAACTCTGATATTGGATGAAAACTTCAAAGAATCGATCTTCCTTTTTGCTACACTTAGTTTAATTCACATTCATCTTACGACAATAGCTTTTCTTTGAAATTCTTCAATCTATGGTATGGAAAAAAATCTTATATTCCTTAAAATTACTTCCTGAAATTTCAAATTAGGAAATTTGTCCCTCCATTTTCATTATTAAATGTAAAAGAATCAAGAAGGTTATTATCATAACATAAAAAGGTAAATTGACTTTATGGAGTAAAATGTTGTCCCTTTAGACTATGAAATAGGAATAAAGACTAGTTCTCTCAGAAAATGATTTTGGGTTTGCTTTAAATGTGTACATGTTCTACCATGCACCTCGTACAGAGATCAGTCTATAAATGTCATATGAGTCACATGAGGACAGAAATACAAAAATATTTTTAATACTATTTTCAAGGAAGAAATGTAATTATTTACATTTCTTTTAAGCTTTTAATGATTAATAAATTTTCAGATTATGTAAATCTCTAAAAGTGATCTTTTTTTCTCTATTACCATACTAATAATTTGTTTCTTCTCAATCAATACCTCTGAGGGTTGCAAGCTAAGCCTATGGTTCTTCTGCTTTGTGCCTGCTTCAAAATTACTAGAATCCATTTGAGCATAAGTCGTACTTTCACCCTTGTCGTGCTCGTTAAAAACAAAGGCTCTCCCCTTTGCCTTAATACGAGTAGCTTCAGGCTCAATCGGGATTGGTTTGGCCAAGGGGCATAAGACAACAATAGGAGTGGTTTCTATACAGTATTCAAATTTGCAGTAAGTACGTGATAATTACACAATCAAGATGTTTCTCAGGAATCGGTAAAACTAACATAGTTTATATCAGGGTTTATTGCTTAGTTGCTTAACTTATTAAAGACCTTTCCCAACTAGAACTTATATCTTTAGTGGAAAAAATTTATTATTTTCTGAAAAAGGTATATTGTTGTAAGTATAAGTAATGTTCTAGAAAGCTTATAAGTGGATGTTCTGTAGTATGATACCAAAACCGATTTAGAGCCTAAAGATGAAGCCGCTTTCAGAAGAAAGTTTTGACTATTTAATTTTCAAAAAGTAAAAAGTTTACTGTAGTACTCCATATCAAAATAACTCTGATATTATATAAGAACTTCAAAAAATCGATCTTCCTTTTTGCTACACTTAGTTTAATTCACAATCATCTTACGACAATAGCTCTTCTTTGAAATTGTCCAATCTATAGTATGTGAAAAAATCTTATATTCCTTGAAATTACTTCCTGAAATTTTCAAATTAGGAAATTTGTTCCTCCATTTTCATTATTAAATGTAAAACAATAAAGAAGGTTTTTATCATAACATAAAAAAGAAACTTGACTTTATAGAGTAAAATGTTGTCCCTTTAGACTACGAAAAAGGAATAAAGACTAGTTCTCTCAGAAAATGATTTTGGGTTTTCTTTAAATATGTGCATGTTTTACCATGCACCTGGTAAAAGATCAGTTTATAAATTTCAAATGAGTCATATGAGGACAGAAATACAAAAATATTTTTAATATAATTTCCAAGGAAAAAATACAATTATTTACATTTCTTTTAAGCTTTTAATGATTAATAAATTTTTAGATCTATATAAACCTGTCAGACGATATTTCTTTTAGTTAGCTCTCTGAAGGCTAATCAATACCTCTGGGGGTGAAGCATGGTTCTTGGGCCTATTAAAGTTCTGCTAAAAATAATACACTTTATTTCTTTCACCCTACTCGTTAAAAAAAAAAAAGCAAGCTCTTTGCTTAATAGAGTAGCCACACATTTGGTTTTGCATCATGCATAAACAACTAATTGTGATAAGTCAGATTGCGAACGGCTTATTCAGCTCGCAGTGTTCGCAATCCGATTACACTCTTAATCAACGGTTTCGGATGGAAAAATATAACCCTTAAATAAGGTGCATACTATTTTGTTTAACTTATTCATTTCCCCACCTTATACAAAAAAAAAAATCAAGGTATTTTTTGGGAACACAATGTTAAACAAGCTTAAGTGGATGATCATATTTTATACCAAAAAGATTTTATGATGAATGCTTTGAATACAGGAGTATTTAATTTTCAAAAGTAAAAAGTTTACTGTAGTATTATAAACAATAACTCTGCTTATAGAACTTCAAAAATCGATCTTTTTTTGTACAATTTTTTTTCACTTCATCTTACGACTGTTTTCTTTGAAACAAAGTGAAACATCAATTTTACTATAAAAAATCTTTTTCCTTAAATGTACATTTAACACTCAAAAAAATTTGTTCCTCCATTTTCATTATTAAATGTAAAAGAAAAGAATTTTAGTTCATAAAAAAGAAAACCTTATTTATATAAAATTTGAGTCCCTTTAGACTTAAAAAAAGAATAAGACTAGTTCTGAATGATTTGATTTTAAATATGTGCATGTTTACCATGCTCGTAAAAATCAGTTTAAATGTCAAATGAGTCATAGGACAAATACAACAATATTTTTATATAATTTCCAAGGAAGAAATACATTATTTTCTTTCTTTTAGTTTTAATGATTAAAAATTTTCAGATTGAAAAATCTTAAAATGACATTATTCTATTACCATAATAATGATTGGTTTCTATACAGCATTCAAACTTGTAGTAACTGTGTGGTAATTACACAACAAAGACGTATCCCAGGAATCACTAAAACTTTCTTAGTTTATGTAAGGGTGTATTACTTAGTTGTTTAATCGCTTCCCTTACGAATATATTTTGAAAAAAATTGCAAAAAATCGTCACATTTTTTTTATTTTATTATTAAATACGAGGAAGCGAAGTAAAACAAAATATGTAGGTTTTAATCCTAGCAATTTTTAAATCCTTGATGAAAATAATATAGTAGTATAGTTTCCGGCCTAGCTGCTTGCTAAAAATGCAAGAAACCTATAATAGTCTTTGTTTGATTTTTCAAGACGACACAAAGTGATACCTGACTTTCTGGACATTGGTAACTGTTTACTAGATTACCTAGGGAATCTCTTTTACGGGAGCACAGTACACTTTCTCGTTGGATTTGATTTTTTTCAGTAGAAGGAATAACATCTGTAAAATGCAATAAGTTTAACCTGAATGGTGAAGGACTAATGCTCTTTCTGATGTCGCAGAAAACTCTTCATGATGTTTTTTCGCAACTATCCAGCTTTATACGTTGCTAATCCAAAAGCCAACCTATAATATATAATACGGAAAACACGTGACCAGTCCTCCAAAAGAACTGCGAAACCAACAAAACTTGGCAAACTGTCAGTCAAAGCTGAATATTTCCTTTCGGCCAAGTAAAACCGTGATAAAACAAAAAGTATTGACAAATTTTCTTCGCTCAAGTTTTCTCAGGATATTAATTAACTACAATACTTACGAATCCGAGATAACTCGGGATAATCAGGCAAGCGGTTAACTTATTAAAGGCATTTCGTTACCATCTTTAAAAATATCATAAAAGTTCTATAATTTTACCCTTTAACAACTTCGTAAGCGGAAGTTATGACAACTAAAGGAGTAGAAGTTCTTCAAGCTTCAGGCTCAATCGTGCTTGGAATGACCAAGTGGTATAAGACAGCAACAACCTGATTGGTTTCTATACAGCATTCAAATTTGCAGTAAGTGTGTGGTAATTATACAATCAAGATGTTTCCCTGGAATCGTTAAAACTATCTCAGTTTATGTCAGGGTGTATTACTTAGTTGTTTAACTTTATTAAATGCATTTCATTACCATCTTTAAAAATATCATAAGTTTCATAATTTTACCCTTTAACAATTTCGTAAGCTGAAGTTATGACAACTAAAGGAGTCGAAATTCTTTTAAATCAGCTTTAAAAAGAATTTTGCAGTACACGATATAATAAAGTAAATCTTACTCTGCCACCCGTTTCATCTTGCAGAAATTATAATTGGCCTGGGGCTGCACTCGTTTTAGATCTCCGTAAAAGAAAATTTTTCTAACCTTAGGAAATATCACAAATTCCCATTCGTTTTCATGCGACCTTCTTAGACGGGGATATTTTTCTGTCTTTCGCTGAGTGATACACGAGGGAATTGCAAATATGAGAATTCTTTTTTATTCTAAGAAATGTGTTTCCTATCTCAAATGTTTAAAAAATGGTAACTGTCATCTTAAAGCTTCTATTATTTTGTAACGTATAAGCAAACTGCTTAAAGGTGCGTGGGAGATTTTACTTCATTTTTAATGCCGCTTAAAATGGAATGCTCCTGGTTATTTAGATTTATATGCAGCAAAAGAAACATAACCTATATATGATCATGACAGGTAATCACTAATCAATAATGATCATGAATTAAAATAACTAAATTACTAAATGTCTAAATACAAAATCATTTGTTTATTAAAGTAACACGTTGTTCTTGTTCTATTAGTCGGATTTTTTCTCTCATTTAACACCCTATTAAGAGAGATTTGTACAGTTTAAATACTCCAAAATTTAGAGTTAACCAGATTCACTCGAAATAAATATCCACAGCATTTT
The DNA here is from genome assembly GCA_032207245.1 of Pardosa pseudoannulata. Classification (NCBI taxonomy): domain Eukaryota; kingdom Metazoa; phylum Arthropoda; class Arachnida; order Araneae; family Lycosidae; genus Pardosa; species Pardosa pseudoannulata. The sequence goes on along the minus strand of CM063501.1, from coordinate 54,764,263 downwards.
TTAATTTAAAATCCACTGAACTAGTGTCTGAACGATAATTTAAATTCATGACTTAATCTCCTACGTAAAGGGATTTTAAAATTATATGTTTGTTTTTGTGAAAATTCAAGAATGTTTCATGAGTTCAAATTTAGAAAAGTTTTAAATTAAGAAAAATATCAGTTTTTCCTATAATTAAGGATTTAGGAATTTAGATTCATACCTTCTATTTGTCCTAATCCCCTTATAAATAATACTGACAGCCTATAATACAAATAATATAAAAACACTCAGAAGATTAATACATGTTTCCATTGTTATAAGGCTTTATTCACCCAAGTTACCCACACATGAAAGGCAAATGGATTGCTAGGGTTTTGGTTAAAACATTGGGTTACAATAGTAATCGATGTCATATACGAATCTTATTTAAATGTTGATCAGATTGTTGCTTTTAGGCAGTTGATTTCCATGTACAGAAAATATACATTACGTAAAGAACTATGACAGATTTATCTGATCGAGAAAGGGAAGATAGTGATAAAGTACCTAAATTACTAACTATATTGCAAGTCCTGGTTACATTAGGTGAGATCAAGATGTAATTTTAAAAATCATGAAGTGAATATTGTACATTTTATTTCATACAACCAATAAACTAACACATACCTTAAGGTTATCGACATAGACTCCATATCAATGAAAGCACTTGCCACTTTGTAACATGAATTTAAATATTCATATCCTTGCATGTTTAGCCTCGTTATCTTTGCCACTTTTTCTATTTTTTTTCTGAAGATAATCACCATCGTCGTAAACAAATAAGTGAAAGTCTATTCGAGCAAGCCCGATCTCTAAGGATGTAGGTCTGTGATGTCCCAGAAATCGTATCCGTTTATCTACTAGCGGTAAACTTTCGACATTGTTACAAAAAATGCTGTGCAGACATTATAATTACTCTGTTAACTTTTAACAGATACAGGGGATTTTTGTTTAGACAAGCCAAAATGTTTATTTATTTATATATATATATATATATATATATATATATATATATATATATATATATATATATATATATATATATATATATATATATATATATATATATATATATATATATATATATATATATATATATATATATATACATATATATATATATATATATATATATATATATATATATGTACGTATATATATATATATATTAACATGCGTCACAAAAGATTACAATATATAATTCTCCTTGGCAAAATACAGGGTATGAATTGTGCATGAGTAAATACTGTATAGTATTTAAATGTGGAATTTTTCTTTTTTACACAACATTTTCGTAAAGCCAATACGTTGTTACTACTTATTTATCCTTATTTAGAGACATCTGGTGCATTTGTATGTGTTAAAGTACATCACGAATGATCACAATATATAATTCTCCTTGACAATATACAGAGTGCACGCTACACAAAAAGAAGTAACGTATAAAAAATTTTTTTTGTACGTTACTTTTATACTTTACTTTTAGTAAAGTAGATACACAGTTACTAATTACTTATTATTCTTTAGACACATACGACATCTTTATATATGTAGTCATGCGTCACAGAATATCACAACATATAATTAATTCACCGTGGCACGTTACACACGAGTTATTAATGTATTCAACAATCGCTTGTTACGAATTACTGCTCACTATCAACTTCTCCATAACAGACAAAACTCTAGGAATATCAGCTTAGTAAGCTTACTTTTTGAAACACCTTCGTATTTACAAAATCTAAAATGATTTCTTAAACCCAAAATAAAAATTAAACATACTGTTTTATATTCTCATATACAATTTTAGGATTTTAAACATTATTTAAAGCAAAAGTAAGAAATAAAATTAAATTAAAATTTTTCTCCTTTTACATGTACCTATATAACAAGTAATTTATTTAAGTAGTTCCATACTAAACGTTTTAACTAAACTATATAGTTAAAAATGTTTCGCACTTTCCTTGCAATACAAAATTTTAAAAATCGACTGTGTAACCATACAAATGAAAACAAAATTAAATGTTAAATTAAGTCTCAAGACACATCATCGTTTTGCCGTTAAAATTTTAAAATGTAACATTGGTACTTAAGGCTTCAACACTTTTAGACTATTTCTAGCCAATTAGAATTTTAATAGCATTTACCCTAACCAAATGTCTCGACGAAAGTTTGAAAATTAGTGCGACACATAATTACACTACAGGGGTTTTATCTATTACTACTTCAAATCCTACTGAAACATTCTAAATTATCAAAGAAATGCCTAACATACAATGAATAAAGTAAGTTATAAAAGATAAATTAATAAACACTCTTTTTAATGAATTATTTGGGAAAATAATGAAAATACCGTATTTCATCATATATACTATGTACTTTTTTCAAAACTTATGAAAAAACTATTTAATTAAATTTATATATATATATATATATATATATATATATATATATATATATATATATATATATATATATATATATATATATATTTATATATATATATATATATATATATATATATATATATATATATATATATATATATATATATATATATATATATATATATATATATATATATATATATATATATATATATATATATATATATGTATATATATATATATATATATATATATATATATGTATATATATATATATATATATATATATATATATATATATATATATATATATATATATATATATTAACATGCGTCACAAAAGATTAAAATATATAATTCTCCTTGGCAACATACAGGGTATGAATTGTGCATCAGTAAATAGTGTATAATATTTAAATATGGAATTTTTCTTTTTTACACAAAATTTTAGTGCAGCCAATACGCTGTTTCGGTAGAAAGTTAGAAATCCGGTTGCAACGTCCCTTTTATAGGAGAAAGGGGCATGAAAGTAAGACTTTATTTTATTAGAAAATACTCTGTATAATCTCATTAATTTGAATACACAACCGTTGATAATCAAGTAATCATCTCTTTTTTAGATTAGGGAAACTACAACCTGATTTCAAACTATTATTATAATACACAATCTATTAACCAATTCCTGAATGAAGGAGAAAAATCCTAGAATTTTAGATTTAAATATCTCTATTTTTTATTTTTTTTTATTTTTATTTAATTTTTTTACAGAAAAGTGATAAATTTTGCATGAAGGCTGATAGGACAAAAAAAGAAAGAGAAAATATAAATGTTTTGATTTAGTAATTTTTTCAAAATTAATTACTAAATTTGTTAGTAACATATAATGAATGCTTATTTTATTTGAAACATTTTTTTTTAAATACAAATTTATGTCTACCACGAATGGTTAAGGAGAAATTAACCACTTTTTAACTGTGCACTATGTATAATTGTCGGATGAGTTAATCTCAGTCTTCTTAAATTCAGACTTATTGTTACTATTTGTAACAGTCTTTAAAATAATCGCTTAACTTTAATGCTATAATCCGTTTACATAAAAGCCAAACTTTATGTTTTCGTGCATAAAACATAAAATTTTAACAATGGAATTATTTCGTATCTTCATAAAATAGCATAGTTTACGTTTAATATGAGAGTTCATAATACAATCTAATAACTTCATACCTGTATATAGAAATATAATATAAGTTTAATATAAGAGTTCATAATCTTCAAAATTCTTGAACTTCAGCTATCCTTTGATTGCGCTTTAGTCAACAGCATTCTTATACATGTTTGTCGATATAAAAAACTGTGCTTACCATCTTTACCGTCAATGGTGAATAAAAACATTCCATTAAAATTATATACTATGAACACATTTATTTTGTTAAATTCAAATCTTTAATGATGGTACTACAAAAAAGCTGATTACTCATTTTCTTTGTTTTAAAGATTCTTCTAAAAACAGTAGGAAACAAAATTAAACACGAAGATTTTTCTTGAGTAGGCACTAAAAGTAAATGTAATTTAATATCTTATTAACTTAATAATGTGTATCAATAAGTGCATTCATTGAACATTTAATCCTTATGTATGAAGCTACCTCATATCAAATTTCTCAACAATTTCATTAATAGTGGTTTATAATATAAATGCACTACATAAAAAATGCATGGAAAACTCAGTCAGCAAAATTGTTTTTAATAAACCTTATTTAAATTGAATGGTTCTGCAGTTTAAAATGTGCATAGTAAACTTCTGTTAGCATTGTCTCTTATTGAACTCAAAAGATTAATCAAACAGAAAATCTTTTTATTATAATAATCTTTTTATTAGTATACCGTAAAATTAGTTTTATATTACACATTTTAATGCAGTCATAAAATTAGGATTATATTTTTCTATTTAATAGGTTTTAAATAAAATTTAAGTTTTTATTTTATTTATCTTAAAATTTTCAGTCATTTCTATATTAATTTAATTTACCTCCTAATCCCACGGTTTGTAACCTGAGCCTAGGCCAAGAGTGCCCCTGCAGTAATCAAAGTCAAGTGATTTGAAAATAAAATTAACTAAACTTCCATAAACACAGACAGTATAATGAGATTTACATCGAAAGCGTTTCGTTAACACATTGTATACGGGACACATACTAGTACGTTTTTTGACGATTCATACTTGATCGCGGGAGACGGACTAGTACGTTTTCTGGCGATTGATACTTGAGCACCGGTCACGTACTAGTACGGGTTAGTATAACAACATGGTTTGTTTGTGGTTATAAAAATAACGGTAACGGTACAGGAAAACGAAGCCGAATGTTCTTATCTACTACATAGATTCTGGTAAAATATAGACAAATAAAAACTAGTTTTTACATCAGTCGATGAGGAAATTACAGAACGGGAAAAAAATTAAAACTATATACTTCTCTTTTATGAATTCACATAATGTATCAATTAATAAAATAATAAAATCTTTTAAATTTTGATAGAATTATGTTGTTTGTTTATGATAAAATTATATTTTTAATACAAATAAGAGTATACATAAAATAAAATTATTCATACGAAACTGATCGAAAACCGAAAATAATGCAATTTTGATAATGGATAACAATGCCAGTGATGGCCTCTCGTATTATACATGCTGGTTAATTGTGTAATTTCACATAATGTATCAGTTATGAAAAGAATAAAATCTTTTACATTTTGATAGAATTATGTTGTTTGTTTATGATAGAATTATATTTTTACTACAAATAAGAGGATACATAAAATAAAATTATCCATACGAAACTGAACCGAATACCATTTTTTGGGGGGGAGGTACGAAAACCGAAACTCAATACGATTTTGATGATGGATATCAATGCCAATGCTCGCCGCTCGTATTGTACATGCTGGTTAGTTGTATCAATTCACATAATGTATCAATTAAAAAAAGAACAAAATCTCTTAAATTTTGTTAGAATTATATTATTTGTTTATGATAGAATTATATTTTTAGTATCAATAAGAGTATACATAAAATAAAATTATTCAATCGAAACTGAACCGAAAACAATTTTTTTTTTTTTTTTTTGTGGAACAAAAGCAGAAACTGAATGCAATTTTGGTAATGGATAACAATGCCAATGATCACCACTCGTATTGTACATGCTGGTTAATTGTATCAGTTCACATAATGTAAATTAAAAAAAGAAAAAAATCTTTTAAATTTCAACAGAATTATATTATTTGTTTTTGATAGAATTATACTTTTAGTACAAATAAGAATATACATAAAATAAAATTGTTCATTCGAAACTGAACCAAAAACCGTTTTTAATCCAACTAAATTCAATTTTGATAATGGATAACACTGCCAATAATCGCCTCTCGTATTGTACATGCTGGTTAAATGTATCATTTCAAATAATGTACCAATTAAAAAAATAGAAAAATATATTTTAAGAATTATATTATTTATTTATGATAGAATTATAATTTTAGTACAAATACGATTAAATATAAAATCAAATTATTCATTTGAAACTGAACCGAAAACCGAAACTAAATGCGATTTTGATAATGGATAACAATGCCAATGCGCACCCCTCGTATTGTTCATGCTGGCTAATTGTATCATTTCACATAATGTATCAATTAAAAAAAGAATAAAATCTTTTAAGTTTTGATAGAATTATGTAATACATAATTATATCATATATTACATAAAATAAAATTATTCATTCGAAACTGAATTGAAAACAATTATTATTGGTGATACGAAAATCGAAACTAAACCAAATTCTGTTTTTACTTGAACCTGAAAGAAAAAAATTGTAGTTCGAAGCCCTAAAATATGTACATCGAAAACATCCCGAGTTCTTTTTTTAGCTCTAGTATTACGAACAAGCTGAGACGTTAATACAAAAAGATTTACCCTTAAACAGTGCCAAATTTTCATTACAAATACTTGTGACAGTTACAAAGTGCCAAATATTTCTGTTTTCTATAGTTGGAAGCGTACTGAACATTTGTTCGTGTTTCAAAGCCTAATGTATGCAAAGACGTATCATGTGCATATTTATAGCTTTATTTTTGCCCTCTCGAATCATTTATTTAAACGATTCGTGCAGTTGTTTCGATAGAAACTCCAACAACTGAAATAAATACCAAAGGTTAATTTAAGACTTAATCGCTCCAAGCACGTTCCTGAGATGTTTTCATAATGCATAACTTTATTCCTTGCGTACATTTTCTTTAGATCTTTGTCTGAGAAGATCTTTAAATTTTTTATCAAAATAATACCTTTAGAAAAAGATGAAATGCAATAAAGTGCACAGAGTAACACAAAATAAAATATCATCTCTAGGAGATATCACCAAGTTATTCTGAATAAACGCATGGCGAATTCTCGAAGGGAAAAATGCACTGTATCCAGTCTTTTCTACCCTTATCTTTAAAATAAATTGGTTTCAATTTGAATAAACTTTGTAGCATAGCAGCTTAAAATTTTGAAATATTTTGATAAAACAATGCAAGTCACGTATCATGATAGGAAAAACTTAGATATATCCCTATATTTTAAAGTTTGAAAATCACTTTTTTTTTTTAATTTTCACCAGCTTTTGTGACTGAACTCTTCAATTTTAAATCTCTTTTACTTGTTATTTTTAAGTTATTTTAGCACGTTTAAAACCTTGTAATGAAAGCCGATAAAAATGGAATTTTTTTACTGAAAATATATGTAGGATGTTTTAAATCTTGCTTAGTATTATTATCCTATCACTACTTTTTTAAATAAACTTATCACTACATTCAACTTTCAAATACAATATATCATATCACAAAATCTATAATAATCTTTACATTATGTGTATGTTTCACAAATAAAATAACTCTATTGTTTTTATAACACAAAAATATCTCATTTTGATTAGTTTCAAAGAATAAATACTAAAATTCCAATTTACCAGAGAGTTAAAAATATATCAATCAATAGAAAGATTTATAGAATGTATCTAAATATTCTTTGTTTATTACACTCAAAATTTAGTCACAGATATTCGATTTTGAAAATGTTTTTATTATAATTATTCAGTTCGATTTTCCTTTCAGACTTGATTAAAAATCAGAATGCTGCAGATTACTATGTCATCATAAATTGAAATTTGATAATGTTTGAAACATTAGCCATTTTATGTCCTGTGTTATGAATTTGTAAAATAAAATTAAGAATTATCCTAATGTTAGATTTTTCTTAACCGCATAAAGTTAGGTTAGAATTTTAAAATCTATTCCATCATTTTCATATAAATAAATGAAGTTTAAAATAATTTGCAAATATACATATTTGTATTTCATAACTTAGGAGCAACGTGGCTCTTTTTTCCATCAATTTGTCAATACGTCTACACCAAACACTGCTACAAAGCTGTTAAGTGCAAAAAAATGAAAATATTTAAAATATCTATTTTTCACATATAATGTGAATTTTTAAATACAAATTTAACTTATAATAGGTTTAAAAAATTAAGTTTTAATATATATAATTACTAGAACATAAAAGTTGATAAATTTTAAAGGCTTGAGATATTTAGATTCCCTTTAGAGGTATTTTAAGTATTCAGATGGTTTTAAAAATACTTCTTGGTTTGGTTTGGAACGCTACGGTCTACTGTTTTGCACACGAGAGCTAATGAGACCGGAACCTACATCTTAAAGCCGATTCAGATCGGCTACGAACATCCATGCCATAGTAGGATTTGAACCCACGAACGCTGGTTAAGAAGATCAGCGCCCTTACCAATCGGCCAGCGTTCGACAAAATATTTCTTGAAAAAATTTCAAGAAGCTATTAAAAAATTACTGTGTTATATGTTACTTCAATAATTATGTTCATATGGAATGATTTTAATCATATACTAGTATGAATGTTAAAAGAGAAATGTTTTTACTTTTGACAGTTAACTATTTTCATTGTCGACATAAAGCATTACAAATTTTATGCACTTTAGTATAAGTTAGCACTCACACAGAATAGCTGTTATAATTCTATCCAAAGACTAGATTTATAATTCTATAAAAACCCAAACTTTTGTTATAATGTTTTATGCAACAAATTGAAAACTACAGGAAAATATGATTTAAAAAACATTTTCGTGAGTTTAATAGGGTAATTTCCACATTTCATTTTTTTCATAGCTACATAAGGTTTACATATTTTTAACCAAGTATAAGAGACTGTTCATTACATTTTCTAACGTATCTAACCCTATGCATAGAGAAATCTAATTGTCTTTGTGGCAGAGGACAGAAAGTGATTAAGTTAAAGATGGTGGAGAATTCAAGATGGGAATTTCGAAAGACTTCTGCATGAATTAATGTTTAAAATGAAATGGAATGGATTCTTTATTCTGTGAGATCATTGAGATCAAGTTTGATATGGAGCATTAATTACCTGTGCTATATATAAAGCTCTTCATTTAACAAAACTAAAGAAAAAAATTGACCGTAAGTCAATGTAAGATTTAAATATTAATTTAGAAAAGTTAAAAAATTCTTAAAAATATTTTTAAAAGTTACTAATATAAAATTTTATTCAGTGTATTAAACAATAAATCGTTATTTATTTATATGTATATATTTATATATATATTTCTTTATATATATATATATATATATATATATATATATATATATATATATATATATATATATATATATATATATATATATATATATATATATATATATATATATATATATATATATATATATATATATATATATATATATATATATATATATATATATATATATATATATATATATATATATATATATATATATATATATATATATATATATATATATATATATATATATATATATATATATATATATATATATATATATATATATATATATATATATATATATATATATATACATATATATATATATACATATATATATACACATATATATATACATATATATACACACACATATATATATACTTATACACACATATATACATATACACACACATATATATATATATATATATATATATATATATATATACACACATATATATATATACACATACATATATATATATATACATATATATATACACATATATATATACATATATATACATATATATATATATATATATATATATATATATACATATATATATATATATACATATATATATATATATATATATATATGAAAATATATATTTTTATACATAATTTACGTCATTGATGAAGACAAATCTACTAAACATTTAGTCTTCTTCCCATAAATTTTAAATTATCAACTTTTCTTAAAAAATAACTCTTAAAATCTTAATGATATAAAGTTTCAAGCAAATAATTTAAATTGTGTATGAAAATGTTACTAATAGTGTTAACTAGAGGAGATAAGGATTATATATATATATATATATATATATATATATATATGTGTGTGTGTGTGTGTGTGTGTGTGTGTGTTTAACTACCAAATTCAGTGATACAATCTGTTATCATTAGAGTCACCACATTCCTACTGTTTTCTCAAAATTAACATACATCATTCGCTAATAGCATCGAAATTCAGCCATGAATTAATGTCAAATTTAATATTCTATGAATAAATATCTTCAACTAATCAATTTATTTAAAAAAAAATTACGCAATCTTCTTTTCAAAAACCAGGGTTTAATAGCTTTTAAAAGTTACGTGACTGAATGAATACAGAATTTTTACTCCATATAATGCTATCATTATGGGGATTTTCCCGAGCTTCTCATCTTTAAAAGCTCGGAAATTGATAACTTGAAAAACAGTTGAACTGAATAATGATTATTTTACTTCAGAATTTTATGACGTCAGAACTCTCTAATCGATTTCCCTAAATCTATCGATACCATTTTTTTTATCCCCTTTTCAAATGCGAGGAATATTTAACCATAAAATAATCGCTTTTTATCAATTACGTTAATCTATAAGCGGTATCGTTTTTACAGATAAAAATGACTATATTTTATGCATTATAGAAATTTTTATTATTTAATTACTATGCGTTTAATGTATGGGAGACAAAAAAATTCTTTTTTTTTATTTTTAAACCTTTAAGTATGTCAAGGAAATTACAACATTTTACGCTCTGTGTGCTGCTGTTCTAAAAGTAAAATCTATTTTTTTAATTTTAAAACCTTTAAATATATCAAGGAAACTGAAACAGTTTACGCTATGTGTGCTGATTCTCTAAAAGTCAAATCATTTTTTTAATTTTTAAACCTTTAAATATGTCAAGTAATTTGCAACATTTTATGCTATGTACGCTGATGTTCTAAAAGTAAAATCTAAATATTTGAAATAAAAATTTTGTGTGTCACATATTAAAATAATAGATTAAAATTTCAAATCTTCTGTACATTTCTTTTAACACTTTGACTGCCATGGCTATCATATGTGATATCCAGTGATATTTCCGTTGAGACACTGGCTATCCGATATGATAGCCATGGTTTTTTTAACACTTCAGGCCATGGCTATCAAAGATGTTATCAGTTACATGAAAATCGTATTGGAGTTTGATTGTTGGGCTCCCTATGATGTGTTAGGTATACGTGGTTTGCGCAAATTGGTATATGTGACGATTTTATGAGCTAAATTTTATGAAAAATTAAATATTTGGAACATGCAACAAAAAAAGGAATATATATAAATAGAGAGAGTTTGTTTTGAAATATTGTTTTTATATATAGTTTTATGTTGAAAAAAATACAAATTACACAAAAAAAAAGTTTGGCCCCGTTGTGAACATTTGCAATTTTGGCTTGGCAGTCAAAGTGTTAAGCAATTTCCTTTTATTCCAAAAAAAATTTCCATTAAAATTTCACACAGAAAAGGTTTATTTTAAAACCTGTTATTAAAGTATGAACAAGAATAAAATATAATTTTACCTCACATATGTTCTGAAAATTATTTTTAAAAGATTTATCACTCTAAAAGGCACTTTCTGTTATGTAAAATATAAATTCAAGATGAAAAATAACTATAACAAACTATAACTTATATAACTATAACTATTATATTATTCAAATGATCTTATTGAAGTATGATTAAGAATAAAACTGTGCTTTTCTGTATTACATCTATTATATTTTGTATTACATTTCTAATGCTTAATCAAAGGTTTTAAATAAACCAAAGGTTAAAAAATTTTCATATTATCAATTTATCTTGTTATACATACCCTTTATAAGTAAGTTTTCAAACAATTATATTGTAAAATCCATAACTATTATAATATTCAAACCCTGTTATTCAGATATGATCAAGGAATAAAATGAAATTTTGTCTATTTTATCTATTATATTTTGTGTCATATTTTAAATGCGTAACCAAATGTCTTGAATAAACCAAAGGTTAAATAATTTTCAAACAGATGTTTCACCAAAACATCTTATTATGTCTTACCTTTATAAGCAAGTGCTGAAATTGTTCTTTTGAAAAAATCATATCTATTATATTTTTACGGCATATTTTATATATCACATAAAACTAGTGTACCATTTTAATTCAACTAAAAAAGTGTTTATATAGTTAAAACTCAGTAATCTTGTGATTTTTTTAAAGTTGTAACAAAACTATAAAAGAGGAAAATTTAAAAAAAGGAAAGTTTAAACTGAAAAGATGCCCATTTTGAACCAACAGGGTTCACCATGATGAGTTTCAGCATCTTAGATTTAACTATCTAACTAGATTTGTTACACACGTGTAATGTAAAATCATAACAAATTTAAGCGTGCAACATACCTTACCCATTTTACCCATTTTTTTTATTCTACATAATAAAAATCTGATATCATCAATTGTTAACTTCACAATTCAATTTATTATTTACTATATAATCATATATATTATAATACAATATTTATAATTCATGTTTCAGCCTGAGAAGTCAACATATTGCCTTATTCTATTTTAGCTAAATGAATTAAAAACTATTGAGGACATTTTTATGTTGAAAAGGATTATGCAGTATTAATATCATATTTAATTGCTTACACATATACGCATATATAATGCCAATTTGTAAAAATACAGATAAAAAGCCTTTCAACAAAACCCATCACATGAATACCTTCTATTATGGAAATGCACCAGAAAAGATTCATAATTGTGTGTATTATTGTAAAGAATATCTTTCTGATACGATTAATGTCATATACATTTGCTTACACATATATACATGTATAATGCCAATTTGTAAAAATACAGATAAAAAGCCTTTTAACAAAACCATCACTTGAATACTTTCTATTTATTATAGTAATGCACAAGAAAACCTTCATAATTTTTTGTATTATTGTAAAGAATTTATTTTCTAACGGACGACTTTCTTTCTGATAGATTAATATCATTTTTATTTGCTAACACATATATGCATATATAATGTCAATTTTTAAAAATACAGATAAAAAGCCTTTCTACTAAACCCATCACTTGAATACTTTCTATTTATTATGGAAATGCACAAGAAAAGCTTCATAATTTTTTGTATTATTGTAAAGAATTTCTATTCTAATGGACGAATTTCTTTCTGATACGATTAATATCATATTTATTTGCTAACACATATATGCATATATAATGCCAATTTGTAAAAATACAGATAAAAAGCCTTTTAGCAAAACCCATCACTTGAATACTTTCTATTATGGAAATGCAAAAGAAAAGCTTCATAATTTTGTGTATTATTGTAAAGAATTTATTTCTGATACGATCAATATCATATACATTTGCTTACACATATATACATGTATAATGCCAATTTGTAAAAACACAGATAAAAAGCCTTTCAACAAAACCCATCACTTGAATACTTTCTATTAAGGAAATGCTCCAGAAAAACTTCATACTTTTTTTTTGTTTTATTGTAAAGAATTTCTTTTCTAACGGACGAAGTTCTTTCTGATACGATTAATATCATATTTATTTGCTAACACATACTTGTATATATAATGTCAATTTGTAAAATTACAGATAAAAAACCTTTCTACTAAACCCATCATTTGAATACTTTCTATTTATTATGGAAATGCACAAGAAAAGCTTCATAATTTTGTGTATTATTGTAAAGAATTTCTTTTCTAAAATGATTGATAGCTATGGTATCGATCATTTCGGAACCACCCCAAAAAAGAAAGGGTGTTTCGACTAACGTTGCAAAAATTATTTTTTTAAATCTTCCCCTTCAAAACATATGAGAAAAACGTCTTTAATGCCTAGTGCTTCATAATCTAAAATTTCACATGTAAATACGTATTAACAACGCATGAAAAGATCAATTAAAAACAGTTTTAAAAATGCATGGTTTTATTAAAATAAAAATTAGAAATTTAGAAAAATTGTTGGGTAAAACTAATCCAGCTTTTATCTTATAAATAGGTTGTGTCATCTTTTTCATTAAAGTTAAATAATAATTTTATATATATAATCTATACTATTCTACCACAATGTGGCATTATATTTTGTATTAAAATACTTAAAGTTTAATATAAATATCATAAAACATTTATGAGATGTAATACATTTGCATTTGACTAAAAACAAATATCCTTCAGAGCAAGATGCCTTGAAATGACATTAGTTGAGGAAAAATTAATTCTAATGTACTAACATGATTCTTGAACTCATGTTACATAAATAGTTAAATCCTTAACAGTTTTGCTTGTACCCTGCTCAAACTCATCGAAAAAAACCTGATTTACCCAGATACTTCAGCTCATTTAATAATTAATCATCAAAATTTTATCAAAAATATAATAATTATCAAAATATTTTTAAAAACTCTCGTTTGTTGCTGATCTCAAGAGAAGATTTAGGTACCCCAAAGGCAAAAGCGAGAGATAAATTCTCTTTCCACCAACGGCCGAATAAAAATCTGCCCAGTAATACCAGTGCTCCCACACGATGCCCACTAATTCTGTTTTAAACAAAACATCTGTAAATTCGATACGCAGACTCCAAAAATTGCATTAACTATTGACTATTTAAAAAAAAAAGATCTGCATTGAGAAACCTATCTGCAGATACTGACTTAATGACATATATTACTCTATCTTGTGAACTTGTGAACATTTTTTTACTTGCACTACTTCCAAATACAACGTCTCATATATATATATATATATATATATATATATATATATATATATATATATATATATATATATATATATATATATATATATATATATATATATATATATATATATATATATATATATATATATATATATATATATATATATATATATATATATATATATATATATATATATATATATATATATATATATATATATATATATATATATATATATATATATATATATATATATATATATATATATATATATA
>CM063501.1:54741892-54746892 GCA_032207245.1 Pardosa pseudoannulata | reverse complement strand
TTCCTTATCGGAGCTTGTGGGTTCAAATCCCACTGGAGCATGGATGTTCGTAGCCTTTTGAAATCGTTTTAAGCAGTAGGTCTCGCTCTCATTAACCATGGTGTTGTAAAAAGTAAACCGTAGTAAAACCATAAACAAAACAAAATTTATTTCAGTGATCACCAAACTATATTTACGTCTAACATTGAATGGAACTTTGATACAGAAATTATATATAATATCGCTATTTAGAATTTATTGTATGAACGAATTTTGTAAATTGCAATGATTCTAATATGAGACACTTTTGCCGTAATCAACAAAACATTACTTTCCCTTTGTCAAACTCTAAAGAATTAAAAAAAATACTTAAACCTAATTTTTTAAAAATAATATTTATTCGGATATAAGAAAACTTTGTTACAAACATGTAATTTTTTTAAATTCAAGCATAAAAATATAAACATATTAAGAAAAGATCATGTATACTCGACAAACACAAAAATACATATTTCTTATAAATTTTATACATTATGTTTCCCTAAAATTGTCTTAACATAAAGAATTTAAAACTACCTTTGTAATAAATCTTCTTTCCTTGTCTTCACATATTTTTTAATATAACTGATCTAAAACTTATTTCTCAAAACGATATCCAAATGGTTAGGGTACTGATCGTCCTTACTGGACTTAGTGGGTTCGAATTTCATTAAGGCATGGATGTTCGTAGCCTTTTGAAATCGTTTTAAGCAGTAGGTCTAGCTCTTATTCATCCTAGCGTTGCAAAAAGTAGACTGTAGTTCTCATAACCAAAACAAAACAAACCAAAATTCATTTCTGTGATCACCAAACTATCTTTACGTCTAACAATCAATGGAACTTTGATACAGAGATTATATATAATATCGCTGTTTAGCATTTATTGTATGAACAAATTTTGTAAATTGCAATGATTCTAATTTGAGAAAATTTTGTCGTAATCAACAAAACCATCTTTAAATTCTCACTGTGTAAATCGCAAAGGGAGCAGTAGATGTTAAAGACTATTTTGTAAATTATTTACTTAAGAGATTGATTGATACTTTGTGAACATAATAATTGAAGTATAACTAATTCACTAAATGTCAGATTGTTAATTAATATCTATTGATAATCAATCCAATTTAAACATTTTGAATTAGGCAGTAAGAAGGTGAAATATTACCTTTGAACATAAAGTTGCAAATCATATTTATCAGGTGAAAATTAGAATAATAATTATGAAAAATGTGCCGCCTATTCAACACAGAAGGCAAAGAAAAAGAATAATTTATTTTACGTAAATCATAGTTATATTACAGACATTGCATGGCAGTTCAAAGTCATGTGTATATTGATTAGAAATAATGGACCAATAATTAGAATAATTTATTTCATGTAAAACAGTGTTATATTACAGATATTGCATCATATGTATATTGATTGAACATAAAGGACCAATAAATAGAATAATTTATTTAATGTAAAACAGGGTTATTTTACAGACATTGCATGGCAGTTCAAAGTCATGTGTATATTGATTAGACATAAAGGCCAATAAATAGAATCATTTATTTCATGTAAAAAAGGCTATATTACAGATATTGCATCATAGTTCAATCTCATACGTATATTGATTCAACGTAAAGGGCCAATAAAAATAATAATTTATTTCACGTAAAGCAGGGTTATATTACAGGCATTGCATCACAGCTCAAATTCAGACGTATATTGATTCAACGTAAAGGGCCAATAAAATGAATTATTTATTTCATGTAAAACAGGGTTATATTACATACATTGTACCACAGTTCAAAGCCATATATATATATATATATATATATATATATATATATATATATATATATATTGATTAGACATAAAGGGCCAATAAATAGAATCCTTTATTTCTTGTAAAACATGGTTATATTATAGACATTGCATCCCAAAGGCACACGTATATTAACTCAAAGACCCAATGAAAAGAATCATTTATTTCACGTAAGGCAGGGTTTTATTACAGATACAGACATTGCATCACAGTTCAAAGTCATACGTATATTGATTCAATGTAAAGGGCCAATAGAAAAAATCATTTATTTCGCGTAAAACAGGGCTATATTACAGATATTGCATCACAGTTCAAAGTCATAGCCATATGTATGTTTAAACCGGTATGTTTGAAAGCGATTGGCCCATGAACTTCAGTACCAAAGATCAGCGCCTTAAACATTAGGCCATCTTCCGGGTTAATACTTAAGGAAATGACATCATAGTGCTGTAGAAAATGTTATTTTCGTCTAAATTGTGATGAAATAATTTATACAAACGTATCACGTCCGAACAGGAAAATTAACAATTGAAATAGAAACCATAAACATATGAAACATAGAGAAGGAATGAAATTCGATAGTTCTAAAGTAGGTAATTTTTCCATATTGTGATGCGTAAGAATACCAAATTTTGTTCAATTTGTTATGGAATTTAGAAGAAGATATCGAATATGTACCCATACATATACATATACAAACAACAGATTTATGGCAAAATCATATGTACATTTGTGAATACAAAGTTAATCATGTTCATTTGTTTAACACATTTTTAATTTATTTTCTAATATGAAATGTTTTTGTGCTTAATATAAAATTTATATAATGGCAAAGAAAATAAAGCATGTTAAACTTTATCTTAGTAAAAGAATACTATTGGAAAATGTTGAAAGATGGAAAGTTCTTACTCACGATAATAATATTTGTGGTATAATTCAGTGCATAAAAGCACTGATAAAAAAGAATAATTTCAATAAACAAGATAGAAATTTTCAAAAAAAATTTACAAACTTCTAAAGAATATTTCTTAAATATTGAAAAAAAGATATGTCAAATAGTAAAAAAACTACCTATGATGGATTTTGATGGAATGTACTTGAATATACCCTAATAGCATTTTTGTTACATGCACATAAAGTTAAATTTACGGAATAAAACTTTTATCTTAAACATAAATTTAGGACATTTTTAAACTGAATGATCTATTCACTTAACAGAAAACAATTGTGCTTCTTATAAATTATTTAAGGATATTTATAAAATGATTATTGATTTTTAATAAATTATTTAAAAAAAACAGTCTGAAATTGAAAGCAAACAAGGAAAAGTTTTCAACAACTGTATTGATCTCTCGTGACATTTTCTGCAAATTTCTCTATTAATTAACTTTATCGGTAACAAAAAAATTACTTAAAAAAGTATCTGTCATTAAAAGTTCAAAACTTCATAAATTATTGATTTCTTTCCACATTTGAAGCATTTTTTTCCTTTATAGATTCTGGATTTTTCCTTTGCATGACACTTATTTTATTATAAAATCCAGCTGTGTTCAATTAAACAGATATCCAACATTGTTACAAATAAAAAAATTCCTATTATAAAAAACTTGTTAAAATCCTTAATTCCGCTAATAAAAAACGCTAGAATTAAAATTAGCAAAAATAATGTTAAACTATACAATTTTGAATTAGAATTTGAAAACTGAAATAAGTTTTCGTTCTTAGTTTGAAGCAGTACTTTCCACCATTATATTCATCCTTTTTGTACTTAACAAAAGAAAGATTTATTTTAAGAACTTTATAACTTTTTAAACATCATTTTGGTTAATCATGGCTAATATTATTGTTCCTTTATACATATTTGTATCATATACATACGCACCACACACACACACACACACACACACACACACACATATATATATATATATATATATATATATATATATATATATATATATATATATATATATATATATATATATATATATATATATATATATATATATATATATATATATATATAAATATATATATATATATATATATATATATATATATATATATATATATATATATATATATATATATATATATATATATATATATATATATATATATATATATATATATAATATATATATATATATATATATATATATAATATATATATATACATATATATATATATATATATATATATATATATATATATATATATATATATATATACACTTATATGTATACATATAAGGTATAGGAAAAATAATAGGAACACCCATTTAAAAATGAGTCTTCCTTCAACCGTCCAATAAATGGCTACCTTGTGTAGCAACAGCGTGCCACCTAGTGGCGGCAAAAGGACAAATATCAGTCAAGTATTCAGCTATGTGAGAATAGCATGAGATAATTCTGCCCCAGCAATGCGTGATTATATCCAACCTCTCCTACGTGAAAAGAGGCATGATAGTTGGATCTTGACTCACTGCAGCGTTCGTGTGCAGAACAGCCAACGTTGTGGATGTTTCAAAGACCACTGTGTGAAGGGTTACAGCAACCTACCCAAACCTGGGTAAGGTATGTTCTGCGAATCACAACGGTCAGTGAAATTCGAAGTTTGAGGACCGTGATAGACTGTGTTGAAGAGGATAGTCAGACGGCATCGCAAGAATACAGTGCCGCAGAGAAAGTCCGAGATGAATACCCATCTTCTGAAACCCGTATCTATGAAAACTATTTAACGAGAACATATTCGCTCTTCTAAAACCATTATTTTCGACAAGGAATGATGTGAAGAGACTACAGTGGTGTAGAGACCACTTGGACACAACTGCAATGTAAACAAGTCATCTGGTCTGATGAATCCTCATTTATATTATTCCGTACCAGAGGACGTGATTACATCTGACTAACTAACATTGTAAAAAGCATTTCATTTTGACTGCCTGTTTCCAACCGTGAAACTTAGAGGGGGTTCTGAGCTGGTCTTCCCATGGATTGGGACATCTCGTAATCTTGAGGGGATGATAGTAGGCAACCATTAACTAAGCATTCTAGCAGATCATCTTAACCCTATGCTTCTCACAATCTTTTCAGGAGAATGTCCTGTGTTCCAAGAAGACAACGCCCCTGTTCACTATACTCGTGCACTATATTCAAATACGGTTACATT
>CM063501.1:54721892-54736892 GCA_032207245.1 Pardosa pseudoannulata | reverse complement strand
TGTGTCGGAGATTTCACCCATTCATTTCACAAGTCATATCGTATTTTCGCATTTGAATTTAAGCTGTGTTTCTTATTAAGATCTTTAAAGTTTCGAATTTTAAGATTAGTTCACGAGTGAGTTAGTTTTTAAACTTTAAAAATATTCTATATAAGTAGCTAGAAAAATCTAACTTTATTTTTACTTTTTATGATTTACAACAAATGAAATCAGACGTAAACTCACTGAAGTATTATTAGAATATTCAATTCGAAAAAATATTTTTCACCATTTTTCCAAAATAGAAAAATTTCAAATATATACCTTAGAATTTTTTTTTTTTAGAAGTGTAAATTTTTTCTCTCTAGCAAATTTTCTGATAAATTTCTTTTTGAATAAATAACTAATACAGTTACTGATTTCCAATGGAATTGCTTCTATATTGGTATATATGATGCTAACAAACCAATGACTGTGTACAATTTAGCCCTCTCATTTAATCATATAGAAATTAAGGAAAAGAGTTATTTTGCGAATTGTTATATCTAAATTCATGCTCTAAATTATAAAATAATATAAATTATGTAATTTATAAGTAAACTGAGATTGTTGTGTGAGATAGAATCATGGAGAATTTAAGATTAATGGGTTAAATTATAATTAACATCGATACCAGCATTTCAATTAATTTAATAAATGCTAAGATCCACTAAAATAAGATGATACAGAATAGTATTTTAAAATACATTTTATTTTGATAAAATATACTGATTTTACACATAAAGTTCATAAATATTATGCACTTCGCACGCTATTATTTGGTGAATTAAATCGAAAGAATTAAGTACATTCCTTTTTGATTCACATTGGTCGGAGAGCAAATATTCAAATCCTTCAAATATCAATTAGTTTAGACATTAATTTGAAATTGATCACTCGCTATTATAAGAAGCACAAATTCTATTGGTATAAGTCATTACGGCATTACTAACTTTTCTGTGACTCTGGGTAGGGCTAAAATTGTATGTCGAAAAGGATACTGTGATACTGGTACATTGGTGATCACGACTATTTGAAGGGTGATGAGACCTATCACCATTAAAATTCCTGGATGCCGTTATTGGGGGTGCATCTAGAGAATACCACTTTGAAGATGTGTCTGTGATACTTGATCTTCTCCTCCTAATTCTCACTCTTATGACTACTAGAAGGATGAGACCCATCACCAATAAATCCAGGATGCCGTTATTGAGGTGCATCTAGAAAATACCACTATGAAGACGTGTTGTGGTACCTGTTCTGCTCCTACTAATTCTCCCTCTTATGACTAGTAGAAGGATGAGACCCATCACCAATAAATTCCAAGATGCCGTTATTGAGGTACATCTAGAGAATACCACTTTGAAGATGTGTTTGTGATACCTGTTCTGCTCCTACTAATTCTCACTCTTATGACTACTAGAAGGATGAGACCCATCACCAATAAATTCCAAGATGTCGTTATTGAGGTACATCTAGAGAATACCACTTTGAAGATGTGTTTGTGATACCTGTTCTGCTCCTCCTAATTCTACTCTTATGACTACTAGATGGATGAGACCCATCACCAATAAATTCCAAGATGCCGTTATTGAGGTATACCTAGAGAATACCACTTTGAAGATGTGTTTGTGGTGCGTGTTCTTCTTATTCTCACTTTTATGACTTTGTTTTTCTCATTAGTACACGAATTCTCATCAAAACTAAAACGTTCATGTAACTTGATTGGACATATCGATGCTTCAAATTACCTTCTGAGATCATTTCAGTTGTTATATCATAAACAACGAAATTCTAGGCATCAAGATCCCGTCTAGACAACCCATATCTAACTGAAGATACTCAGACTAATAAAATTAATAGGTTTATGAAAAAGATGCACAAAGAAAACAAAGATCAGTTCATTTGGTAGAATGACATATATTCATTTATAATAAACCGTTTCTACAAATGATTAATAGAAATCTGGCACATTAATACAGTTTGGTTTGATTTAGATCCAAGCACTACTGTCTACTTCTTAACTACAAGAGAGATCGAGATTGGGATCTACCATTTTAATTCGGAGAAAATTAAATAAATTATCATTCACTTGAAGAATAAATGTAAAAAAGAATGTTTTGCGTGTAATTTGTTAAGCCATAGAAATCTCAATCCCTTACTTTATAAGACTTAAATAAACTTTTCAAAGGAATAAAATTTAAATACAATTTCTCGTTATTAAATTTAATAGATCCCTAACCTTTGAATATGTTTACGAAATATTAAAGTTTTCAATACTTCGTCTTTTTTTATATCCATAAGCAATTTCAAAAGAAAAATTTATTTACTTTGAAAATTAATCGACGTTGCTTTAGTTATATAGTAAATAGTTTCTTACAGAAAAGGAGTTATTGAATAAGAGAAACAAATTGTATTTAAATTGAATTTTGTGTATTGAAAGGATAAGATACTATACTGCATTCTAGAAAAAGATCAATTTTCATTTTTATACAATAATTTGTTCTTTACTTTATCTCTATTACTGTTATCTCTAAGGATGTCAAAGTTTCATCTAACATTTTGACAACTTAGGAAACCGACGAAATACACAACTTTTATATTTTATTGTCATTTGTCCATTTTAAATCCCCCAGTTATTCCTTTACTCTCACCAGCAAACATATTGGCTTAACCTTTTTATTGATTATTATTACAAACTTTCTTTTTGCATAAAATGGTGATATATTTTGGTTGATAATTAAACTAACTTGGTTTTTTGAATAGTGAAAAAATATTGTTGCTTTTTATGTAATGCACATTAAAAATAGCTCTTAGCGTTGTTTCCCAAGTGAGTTAGTTTCACAAGATGTCATCTTTTAATTACTTATTAAGATAATTAATAACTACTAGTTTCATATGGAAAAAACTTATTGTATAAATTATTATTAATTACTACTAATTAATCTTGTTTATATAAAGAATATGTTAAAACAATTCTTGAATTTTAAATCTTGGTAAACTGGGTACGATTAACAAAGTGATAAAATTCAGAAAGCAGATAAAAGTAAGCAAATAAAGAAACTGTGTCAAATCCTAAAAACTTCTTTTTCAGAGTAAGAAAGCTAGACAATCACAGGCAAAAAAAAATTAAAGTGAGTTCTTTAACAAAGACGTCCTCCCAGATTTTACCTTTCTTTTAATTTGGAAGTAACTCCTTTAACTCGGTAATATTTGTCTACTTTTGTTTCGAAGTTTTTATACAATTATGCATGAACCTCTTTTGCTTACTATTTCTGTATTAACTAAGCGTAATTATTTTTTGTTTTATCACCTCATCAATATTTCTGCTAATCTTTTCTAACGAAATGAGTATTAAGATTTCTCTCATTTGTAAGTGAAGGTTTAACTTTAGATGCAACTTCAGTGGTCTTGATATTACTTCACATGTTCATTAACAAAAACATATACCCAATATTGACAGGTTTAACTGTAGATGCAACTTCAGTGGTCTTGATATTACTTCACATGTTCATTAACAAAAACATATATCCAATACTGATAGGTTTAACTCTAGATGCAACTTCAGTGGTCTTGATATTACTTCACATGATCATTAACAATACCATATACCCAATACTGATAGGTTTAACTGTAGATACAACTTCAGTGGTCTTGATATTACTTCACATGTTCATTAACAAAAACATATACCCAATACTGATAGGTTTAACTGTAGATGCAACTTCAGTGGTCTTGATATTACTTCGCATGTTCATTAACAAAAACATATACCCAATATTGTCTCGCATGCCTAACAGAAAGGAGGAATTCAATGTAGTAATAAGGGAAAATATTGCAACCTTACTTCCAAAAATGATAAGCCTAATCATTATATCATCGATAGAACTTTGAGCTATTGGTTGTAAAACCCTATGTAAAAGTCTATGATGTATGTTTGTGTAGGATTCTTTGTAATCCTAAGATCAATTATAGCAAATTTCAATTTTCAGGGCAATAATAAGGGAAAATATTGCCGTCTTGCTTCCATAAATTCTAAGCCTAATTCCTTATATAATCTGTAGAACTTTGAACAATTTATTGTAAATTCCTATGTAAAATACGTCTATGTATGGATTCTTTACAGTCCTAAGATCAATTTTAGCAAATTTCAATTTTCGAATGACAGTTTTGAAAGACTACAAATAGCGAGATGTCAGCAGTTTAGTATCAGATAGAAGTTCGAGAAATGACTGGAAATGCCTAATCGGTTACTATATTAAGAAATGGCAACTTTCAACTGTATCGATTTGTTTCATCAACTTCCTATCCAGACTACTTATTTCCCTACTTATCTCCTTTAACAACATCAAATGGTTTAAAAATTATTGTTTCAATCATGCTTGACTTTTAATTATATCGTTTTGCCTAAAGCTTATATGAAAGTCTTAATTTATAGAACAAAGAGTAGTAGCAAATAAATAATTTTTCAACAAACTTTAGTGACACCTCTTATACATCTAGGCCTCAAAAATGGCTTCATATTTGATTTAGTTTCTTTTAAGAGTTCATAGTACAAATTGAAATACTTATGTTTTAGATTTGATTAACTGAATACAAAAATAAGCCCTTTTGTTTTTATTTGATATTTATCTCTACACCAGAAACAAATATTTGAAAGCAATTCCTTGACTAGCCTTTGAACTGGGTACTTAAGTTCACAAATTAGGAGCATACTTATTTCAGAATTGAAATTAGTTTTTAGACTAAATTACACTGATAACATAATTAATTTAGAGAATAAAACTATTCATTATCAGAAAACGAGTAACAGATAAATTTTAATTTGATTTTCAATATAAACTTACGAAATATACACTAAAGAATTAAAACAATATGTTTGACGATATTTGGCAATCTTTACTTGCATGGACTTAAGGAAAAGAGTCAAAGATTTTCACCATTACATTTAAAAAGAGCGTATATATTGACATATAAAATAATTTCTTTCGTGACATAAAAGTTAAATACTTTACGAATAAATTATTTTTCTACATAATTTAAAATGTCATTTTAAGTATAACAGTTCAGAAAACATTTCTTCGATTGTCATATGTAATAGGTGTGAAGGGATTAAGCTTCCTCACTGAATAATAGGTAATGCTATAATATATTAATATTTTATTAATTGATATTGACGTAAAGTTATATAAATAAATAACTTTAACGAAGAAAGTTAATTTTTTTACTAAGATGTAGGAAATCCTACCCATTCTATTATTCTCTTCTTTTTACTATTAATATTTCAAAAATGGTATTCATTTCTTAAAAGGTAAAATATATAAACATAAAACTCATAATCTAAATGTACTATGCCTTTTGTTTAGATTTTTTAATTTATCTACATTTGTTTCCATTCAAGCATCATAAAAGACGAGCAATTTATATAATCTATAATACTATTTTAAAATGTTAATTTACAATTTTAGATTATCTTCGATTTTCATATGATAATCTATAGAGAGAGATAATATAATTAATATCTAACTATAAATTACAGTTTTTATTGCAAATACCATTTATTAAAAGGTAAAATATACAAATGTAAAGCACAACACCTAAATGTACTGTGTCTTTTGTTTAGCTTTTTTTTTATTTATCTGCATTTGTCTCCATTCAAACATCATAAAAGACTCCTTGAATTTCAATTAATAGAATCAAGCTGAACAATTTATATGAACTACAATACTATTTTGAAATATATTAATGCACAATTTTAGATTTTTCTCCGAGTTTCATAAAATAATCGATAGAGACAGTTAATGAAATGAATATCTAACTATCAGTTTTTGTTTTGTATAGGTATCAGACAATACACATACAAAAGTATTTTTATTGTTATTATTTTGAGAAAAATGAAGATGGAATCATTTAATTAATTACAAGGTATATTCATAATTCTAAATTTCTGATTTTAAATATATACTTGTTTATACAAATTAAATCAATTGTATCTCTTTGAATATCACTTAATAGAATCCTGCTAAACTAGATATGCTTTCAATAAAATCTACAATATCATTTAAAGATACAGACTTACAAAATGAGATTTTCCTTTGATTTTCATGATAATCAATACAAATAAGGAAATGAATTTCTCACAATTAAAAATAGTTTTTCTAACATTCATAACGACAATAGGCATTCAAATGCTTTTTTGTTATTATTTTGAATAAAAAAAATAAATCTTTTAATTCATTACAGGTTGTATAATATTCATAATTCCATAATTTCTGATCTTAAATATTTAGTTCTTTATAAAAATTGAATTAATTAACATTTAACTATAATCAAAATAGTACTTTTCTTTAAACTAGTAGTTAATTTACTTCGTAGTAGTGAGACCTGAATGATATATTTTAATTTGTAAGTATTTATCCAGAATCTTTCAAGCATCATAAAACATTATTTGAATTTCACTTAATAGAATGATTCTGGATGAATTGTATAATGCTGTTTTAAAATACTAAT
Source organism: Pardosa pseudoannulata (assembly GCA_032207245.1). Classification (NCBI taxonomy): domain Eukaryota; kingdom Metazoa; phylum Arthropoda; class Arachnida; order Araneae; family Lycosidae; genus Pardosa; species Pardosa pseudoannulata. The sequence goes on along the minus strand of CM063501.1, from coordinate 54,730,364 downwards.
TAAATAAAAGAATTTTTTCTTCGATTTTTGTATGGTAATTGATCGATACTTATAATGAAATGAATATTCAACAATTAAACACAGTTTATCTTCTATTAATAACAAACAGTAAGTGTTCAGAAATCTATTTTTTGTATTGCATTGAAAAAACAAAGATGGAATACAAGTTAGTAATTTGTTACAGTTTTTATAACATTCATAATTCCATTATGTATGATTTTAAGTATTTACTTGTTTATACATATTGAATAAATAAATTTCAACTACAGCTAAAACGATATTTTTTCTTTAAACTTGTAGTTAATTCACTTTATAATAGTGAAACCAGAATGATATGCTTTTAATTTGTATGCATTTCTCCACAGTCCTTCAAGTATCATAAAACATTCTTTGAATTTCCCTTAATAAAATGACTCTGGATGAACTATATAATGCTGTTTTAAAATACTAATTACAAAAGTTAATATTTTCTTTGATTTTGTATGGTTATTGATCGATACATATAAGGGTATATATTATTCAAATTAAACAGTTTTTTCTTGTTTTGAAAACAAACAGTACGTGTTCAAAAATTTATTTTTCATATTACCTTGAAAAAACAAAGATGGAATCTTAGTAATTTGTTACAGCTTTTATAACATTCAAATCTTTATAATTTCTGATTTTAAGTATTTACTTGTTTATACAAATTGAATCAATAAATTTCAACTACAGATTCAATGATATTTTTTTCTTCAAACTTGTAGTTAATTCACTTTATGATAGTGAAACCAGAATGATATCTTTTAATTTCTATGTATTTATCCACAGTCCTTCAAGTATCATAAAACATTCTTTGAATATCACTTAATAGAATGATTCTGTATGAACTATGTAATGTTGTTTTAAAATACTAATTAAAAAAAAAGAATTTTGTTTGATTTTTGTAAGGTAATTGATAGATACATATAAATGAATTAATTTTTAACAATTAAACATAGTTTTTCTTCTACTGATAACAGGCAGTACGTGTTCAAAAATTTAACTTTTTTATTATCTTGAAAAAACAAAGATGGAATTTTAGTTAGTAATTTTTTTCTAACTTTTATAACATTAATATCTCCAAAATTTCTAATTTTAAATAAGTACTTGTTTATACATATTGAATCAATAAATTTCAACTACAGCTAAAACAATATTTTTTCTTTAAACTTGTAGTTAATTCACTTTATAATAATGAAACCAGAATGATATGCTTTTAATTTGTATGCATTTATCCGCAGTCCTTCAAGCATCATAAAACATTCTTTGAATTTCACTTAATAAAATGATTCTGGATGAACTGTGTAATGCTGTTTAAAAATACTAATTCAAAAAAATATTTTTTTTGATTTTATATAGTAGTTGATCGATACATATAAGGGAATGAATTTTTAACAATTAAACACTGTTTTTCTTCTATTGATAACAGACAGTACGTGTTCAAAAATTTAATTTTTATATTACCTTGAAAAAACAAAGATGGAATCTTAGATAGTAATTTGTTACAGTTTTTATAACATTCATATCTCCATAATTTCTCATTTTAAGTATTTACTTGTTTATACAAATTGAATCAATACATTTCAACTAGAGCTTCAATGATATTTTTTTCTTTAAACTTGTAGTTAATTCACTTCATAATAGCGAAACCAGAATGATATGCTTTTAATTTGTATGCATTTATCCACAGTCCTTCAAGTATCATAAAACATTCTTTGAATATCACTTAATAGAATGATTCTGTATGAACTATGTAATGTTGTTTTAAAATACTAATTAAAAAAAAGAATTTTTTTTAATTTTTGTAAGGTAATTGATAGATACATATAAATGAATTAATTTTTAACAATTAAACATAGTTTTTCTTCTACTGATAACAGACAGTACGTGTTCAAAAATTTTATTTTTATATTATCTTGAAAAAAAAAGATAGAATTTTAGTTAATAATTTTTTCTAACTTTTATAACATTCATATCACCATAATTTCTGATTTTAAGTAAGCACTTGTTTATACAAATTGAATCAATAAATTTCAACTACAGTGCAAATGATTTTTTTCTTTAAATTTGTAGTTAATTCACTTTATAATAGCGAAACCAGAATGATATGCTTTTAACTTGTATGCATTTATCCACAGTCCTTCAAATATCATAAAACATTCTTTGAATTTCACTTAATAAAATGTTTCAGGATGAACTATGTAATGCTGTTTTAAAATACTAATTCAAAAAATATTTTTTTAATTTTATATGGTAGTTGATCGATACATATAAGGGAATGAATATTATCAATTAAACACAGTTTTTCTTCTATTGATAACAAACAATACGTGTTCAGAAATTTATTTTTTTTATTATCTTGAAAAAATAAAGAGGGAATCTTAGTAATTTTTTCCAGTTTTTATAACATTCGTATCTCTATACATTCTGATTTTAAGTATTTACTTGTTTATACAAATTGAATCAATACATTTCATCTACAGCTCAAATGATATTTTTTCCTTAAACTTGTAGTTAATTCACTTTATAATAGCGAAACCAGAATGATGTGTTTTTAATTTGTATGCATTTATCTACAGTCCTTCAAGTATCATAAAACATTCTTTGAATATCACTTAATAGAATGATTCTGGATGAATTATGTGATGCTGTTTTAAAATACTAATTAAAAAAGTTCATTTTTCCTTTGATTTTGTATGGCTATTGATCGATATATTTAAGGGAATAAATATTAGCAATTAAACAGTTTTTCTTGTTTTGATAACAAACAGTACGTGTTCAGAAATTTATTTTTTTTTATTACTTTGAAAAAACAAAGATGGAATCTTAGTAATTTGGTCCAGTTTTTATAACATTCATATCTCCATACATTCTGATTTTAAGTATTTACTTGTTTATACAAATTGAATCAATAAATTTCAACTACAGCTCCAATGATATTTTTTTAAACTTGTACTTAATTCACTTTATAATAGCGAAACCAGAATGATGTGTTTTTAATTTGTATGCATTTATCTACAGTCCTTCAAGTATCATAAAACATTCTTTGAATATCACTTAATAGAATGATTCTGGATGAATTATGTGATGCTGTTTTAAAATACTAATTAAAAAAGTTCATTTTTCCTTTGATTTTGTATGGCTATTGATCGATATATTTAAGGGAATAAATATTAGCAATTAAACAGTTTTTCTTGTTTTGATAACAAACAGTACGTGTTCAGAAATTTATTTTTTTTTATTACTTTGAAAAAACAAAGATGGAATCTTAGTAATTTGGTCCAGTTTTTATAACATTCATATCTCCATACATTCTGATTTTAAGTATTTACTTGTTTATACAAATTGAATCAATAAATTTCAACTACAGCTCCAATGATATTTTTTTAAACTTGTACTTAATTCACTTTATAATAGCGAAACCAGAATGATGTGTTTTTAATTTGTATGCATTTATCTACAGTCCTTCAAGTATCATAAAACATTCTTTGAATATCACTTAATAGAATGATTCTGGATGAATTATGTGATGCTGTTTTAAAATACTAATTTAAAAAGTTTATTTTTTCTTTGATTTTGTATGGCTATTGTTCGATATATATATAAGGGAATAAATATTAGCAATTAAACATTTTTTCTTGTTTTGATAACAAACAGTACGTGTTCAAAAATTTATTTTTCATATTACCTTAAAAAACAAAGATGGAATCTTAGTAATTTGATCCAGTTTTTATAACATTCATATCTCCATACATTCTGATTTTAAGTATTTACTTGTTTATACAAATTAAATCAATAAATCTCAACTACAGCTCAAACGATATTTTTTTCTTTAAACTTGTAGTTAATTCACTTTATAATAGTGAAACCAGAATGGTATGCTTTTAATTCAAAAGATTATAAACGAGATTTTTTTTTATTCTTTCTCAAAGTTCAAAGTTTTTGTCTCTTGAAAAAAAAATAAATGCTTCCAAACAAAATAAACAAGATACATGTTAAAACCAATACCCATTTGGGCACATGCACTTCAACACTAAATTTCAACCTTACATCTTCTTTTTAAAAAAAATTAGCTATTTAATCACAACCAGCGACAGAAAAAATCGATTACTTCATCCTAATTACCATAATCATGCTTAAAGACAAATTAGTTTGCAAAAATCAATTACTTTTTTTATGGCCCTGCTTTTTCTTCAGCTATTGTGTTTGCAACTTTTGCGAAGGAAGATTTCGGGGTAAAAAATTATCTCTGATCATATTTTCGGCCGCTGTTTTATCTCAAAAGAAAAGACAGGGGATTCGAAGCATAATACAAAAATATAATTTATCAATTGGCAAAAAAGAGATCAATAAATTTATTTCCATGAGAAATGCTAGGATTGTGTTTCTGATTTATCCAATCAAATCGTTAAATAAAAAGTTGATTTTTTTTTCTTGTAACATCACTCGAGCATATGATCAAAGAACAACGGCATACCAAAAAGTACAAGATATTTGTTTATAGCTTTAACCTTTTAACTGTGGCGTGTGTTTCAGAAAAATGTATCAAAAAGAGTAATTTTTTTCCTGCTTATATTTGTGCTACATATCAATAAAATGTTATAAAAACAAAAAACTAAATCAATTAACTACCATATTTAATATTTTCACATACATGTTCAAAATAAATGGAATAGCTGTTTGTTCTTTTTTTATAATATCACTTGTGCATCTGATTAAAGAACAGCCATATACCAAAAAAAATATTTGTTTATAGAAAATTGTATCAAAAATAGATATATGTCCGTTCTTATATTTGCAATACAAATCAATAAAAATGTTATAAAATGGTATAAAAACGAATAAACTATACTAATTAACTATCATATTTAATATTTCCTCATACCTGTCAAAAACTGATGAAATAGCTATATTTGTATGGAATAGTATCATTTTTCTTCTTGTCAACAGATGATATATTTTCCTCATTGAAAAACTGAAACCTCTCTTTTATTATTACTTTTAATTCCAATCAGAAGAGCGAAGAGTTTTAACTAAACTTAATGTGAAGTTAGAGGGGATTAGAAAGATTATCAGTACAATGTTGTACCAGTATATCTGCTAACTGCAGTAAGGTGTATCTATTGCTGACCAAATGCCGTACCTAGCTGCGATTTTATCAATAAAAAACCTATTTCACCAAACCTACGGAGATGTTCATAAACAGTATTAAACTTTATCTTTTTTTCGCGTATTGCGTGTGGATGATTTTTCTTCTTATCAACAGACAGTATCTTTTCCTCATTGAAAGGCTGAAACCCCTCTTTTATTATTACTTTTTAGTCCAATTTGAAGAGCGAAGAGTTTTAACTAAATTCAATGTGCAGTTAGAGGGAATTAGAAAGATTATCAGTACACTGTTTTACCAGTATATCTGCTAACTGCAGCAAGGTGTAACTATCACTGACCAAGTATCGTGCCTAGCTGCGGTTTTATTAATGAAAAACATACTTCACCAGACCAACGGAGATGTTCATAAACAGAATCAAACTTTATATTTTTCCGTGTATTGAGTGTGTATCATTTTTCTTCTTGGCAACAGACAGTATCTTTTCCTCGTTGAAAAGCTGAAACCTCTCTTTTATTATAACTTTTAATTCGAATCAGAAGAGCAAAGAGTGTTAACTAAACGGAATGTGCAGTTACAGGGGATGGAAACATCATCAGTACACTGTTTTACAAGTATATCTGCTGCTTCGAAGTGTAGCTATTGCAGATCAAGTACCGTACCTAGCTGCGGTTTTATTAATGAAAAACCTACTTCACCAGACCTACGGAGATGTTCATAAACAGCATCAAACTTTATATTTTTTCTTTGTATTGCGTGTGTATCATTTTTCTTCATGGCAACAGACAGTATCATTTCCTCATTGAAAAGCTGAAACCTCTCTTTCATTACTACTTTTAATTCAAGTCAGAAGAGCGAAGAGTTTTAACTAAACGGAATATGTAGTTACAGGGGATTGAAACATCATCAGTACACTGTTTTACAAGTATATCTACTAACTGCTTCGAAGTGTAACTATCGCGAACCAAGTATCGTAGCTGGGGTTTTATCAATGAAAAACCTACTTCACCAGACCTACGGACATGTTCATAAAAAGCATCAAACTGTATCTTTCCCGAGTTTTGTGTTATGTGCTTGCCTGTATAAGCCATATAAATTGTTAAGTGTACATAATACTGGAGGAAATGTCAGATTTACTCTTGTATAACTTTTACATGCAGGCAAGGGCTATCAGTTTAAATAAAAACCAGGAGGAAACAAGGTATATGTTTTCCTCCTAAAATACTCTCCACAGTCCTTCCATTCTTTATTTAGGTACATGCACTTTTGAATAAGTAGAAGGTTTTAAGTACTTGGGATCTAAAATTAATTGTCAAAATAACACCGTGTGAGAAATTAAATGTAAAAATTATTGTAGCTAATAAAGCTTTATATGGACTAAAAAACCTTCTCAAACTTTATTTCTAGAAAAACAGTTTTTCTATAATACAAAACTTTCATTAGACCATTTTTAACTTATGACTCTGAAATATGGCTATTGACAAAATCAGATGAGACACCTTTAGGTATTTGTAAAAGAAAAATTTTAAGATCAATTCTTGGTGGCACTAAAGAAAATGACGTTCAGAGAAGATTGTAAAACTTAAATATTTATAAATTTTATAAAAACCCAGACATAATTTGATATTTAAAAATGAACTTAATTTGGCTGTCCAAGTTTGTGGAAAAAATGACTCAAACCCTCTATGAAGGGTGTTTTGTGCTAAACAGCATGGACAGAGAAAAAGTGAAAGACTGAATATGAGATAGGAGGATGCAGTAAACATGGACTTCAGGGTGTAGAAGGTCTGTAAATGGAAAACACCTATCACCTAGAGGATTGCTTGAAGGTCTCCGGCAACTACCAACGAACATTTTTTTACCCAACTCCACTCTGACGAGACATTACAGTCTCTCTCATCGATTAACTTCTACCAGTGTGAGTATCAGCTGCAGTTCCACAGCAATTGGAAAACTGGATAAATATCTTTGCAAGACGGTTGGAAGATGGTTGAAAAACTGCACAGTTGCCGACAGCATATACTATATTTACTGCACACTTCTAATTTAAGTCTAACTGATGTGCCTCGAGAAATATTGGCCTTGAAATCTTAGTTTTTGGTCAACCCTAACCCTCACATTCAGATTTTACTTTAAACATTAAATATATTAGTCGTAAACAGACGAAAATAAACTAAAACATGAGGCTTTTACATACATTTACTAGATCAACAAATCTGAGATATCAACATGTCAGTCTTAGTTTTCCAACTATTATCGAGAGTTAAACAAAACTTGAATTTACGTAGAATAAATAAATATATAAAAAGTGTCACTGAAAATTCATTACTAAAGGTTTTTAACCATATATTACCTATATTACGATCATTATATGAGATGTTAATCGGTTAAAGAGTTAAATACATCTTTCATCATAATACTACATTTACCACACTGTGTGTGTAAATCGTCGAACGATAGCCGAATGGTTAAAGTGCTGGCCATTGGAACCGGAGTTGGTGGGTTCGAATACCACTATGGCAAGGATGTTCGAAGCCGTTCGAAATCTGCTTTAAGAAGTAGTTCCCGGTCTCATTAAACCTCGTGTTGCAAAAAGTAGACCGTAGGGTCCCAAAACCAAACCAAATCTCTGTGTGTGTAATTCTATTATTTATGTATTAAGAATTCGAAAAACAGCAATACTTCTGAGCGTTTATTTTTTACAGTGATAATAGCAAATAAAATAAGTATAGAATCGTTTAATAGAAGAATTAAACAAAAGGAAAATTCCAGCATTTCTAATTCACAATTATAAAAACAGATAAGGTAACATGTATTGGCATTTGTGTGAATTCTACCAGCATAAGGCTTACCAGGGACGTTTTTATGTGCATCTCTGGGAGATAACGGAAGAAAGAGATTGCCATTAAAACGCAATTAGAAGTCTTTTTATGGTAGATAAACCGGTTGAAATAAGTTACTCCAAAGAATTCTGAAGACTGGATGTTAACTATAAAATTATCGTGAATGTAATTTATGTATATATTTTATTTTTATACACATCCAATAGTGTTTTTCGTAACATTTCACAACAAAGTTTTTCGAGTTTTTTTTTTTTTTTTTTTGAAAACTTGAAAAACCTAATGTTGATTTTATACTCTGTATGGCTAGATAAAAGAATATATATATATATATATATATATACATATATATATATATATATATATATATATATATATATATATATATATATATATATATATATATATATATATATATATATATGTGTGTGTGTGTGTGTGTGTATGTATATACATATATATATACATATATATACATATACATATATATACATATATATATAT
>CM063501.1:54711892-54716892 GCA_032207245.1 Pardosa pseudoannulata | reverse complement strand
TACAACTGCAGTTTTAAAAACAAATACATAGACTTCTACATAGTAGATAGTTCTTAGTTGTTTAGTCCCATGGAAAGTTTAACCTTATTTATTTGGCCCCCAATAAGTCATTGAGTTTCATATGTTTGGTATACCTTAAGTAGGTAAAATCTTAAAGTGTGCTGTGGTGTAGTGCATTGCTGTTGTTACTGTAAATCCATTAATAACCCAAGTTTGCTGGGTGTACACTAAAGAAATTAAACTTGACAGAAGTAATATTCTTCGGCTCAGCCAGTGGAATGACATGTATCAAAAGTATCAACTTGCTGAATTTTAAAATTTTTGCAACTTTACGTCTCATCTTCATTTTTTCAACTTTAGGCTTGCCTCGTCTGCAGGCACTCTTTTCAATTATGTCCGGATGTTTTCGTATACTGAGAATTTCCTTGGTTTGTTAGCCGATTTCTCCCTAAGTATGAAGAAAAATCATAGAGAAGAGATACCGAGTTTCGTGGAGAAAACATGAAAATTTAAGTGCTATTTATTCTTTAGAATGTTAATTATTTTAATTTTTTTTGGTACAACTGCAGTTTTAGAAACAAATACATAGACTTCTACATAGTAGATAGTTCTTAGTTGTTTAGTCCCATGGAAAGTTTAACCTTATTTCTTTGGCCCCCAATAAGCCATTGAGATTCATATGTTTGGTTTACCTTAAGTAGGTAAAATCTTATCTTAATGTGTGCTGTGGTGTAGTACATTGCTGTTGTTACTTTAAATCCATTAATAACCCATGTTTGCTTTATATCATCTTTAATTATAGTAAAATGCCAATGTTCTATATTATAAAATTCAAATATAGACAAAAGATAAGGTAATATGCAAAAAAATGTATAAGGAAATAAAAAGTAAAAGAAACACTCCATGTGTTACACCTGAAAGAAAAATTGTCATAGTCTAAAAACACACTGCCTTCTTTTCCTTCATTCTGAACTATTCCAGCAACCCTATATTTTATCCATTATCTTGTGCTGATGCTTCCGTTGTTCCATTGTCCTTTGCACAATGCGTCTTTTCCCAGCTCTGTCCAGATTGACCGAGACTCCAGGCATGGTCCTGAATCGCCTCCTGACGACCAATCACAATACTCGAAATCTGGTGAAGTTTCAGTGCAATATTTTCCACACACCACACCACACGTCTTCTGGAGTCGAGAAAAAAAAACTGGGCATGCAACCCACAACTTGTGATTGCGGCAAACCTTATGTAAACCTTATTGAACATAGCTGCACTCTCACAAGGTGGAAAGATCACCAATAATTCAATATTCCTGCTTAAAGCAGGTGGGGTTATATTGAATTTCAAATGTTTTATATTCAATACATAAGTTGTTAACAAGTTTATGGCAAATATTGAACCTTAATGAACTTGAACTCTAGTCAAATGCTCGAGATTACTGTTACCTATAAGCTTTGTGGTGAGGCGATTTAGATCATTCTAATTAATGTAATTAATATAAATAAAATGGGAAGTGAAATGCTTGAGATCTAAATCTGACCTCATCACATCTTTTGTAAAGGAGAGAGAACCTATAAAAATTAATTGAATGGATTCGTCGTGTGCGGGATTCTCGGGCGGGGTTCTGATCCCAGTCCCAGATTAGAATCCTGTCTCCGTTCATGATACTAATTAAGAATGTACCTTTGTGGAGGTATTTATGAGTCCCTATTTAGGGGGTAAGGTTTTCCCCATGTTTGAGGTTTAAAGGCGGGAAAAGGAAGACCAATGGATATGGACATCTCTGCTGATTGGAGTAAAAGTGGGGAGAAAGGCAGAAGATGAAATTGATATAAAAAAAGAGAAAAAGAAAACATTGTTGGAGAGCAGAGTTCTAGAGTTGGAGAGGAGAGTTATGGAGTTGGAGAGTAGAGTTATGGAGTTAGAGAGCAGATTTCGGGGACCAAAGGTAGAGTTGAGTCCAAGAAAGATTCTAAAAAAATAACGAGGAGGACTATCGCACAGCAACCAGAAGTGTTACGGTACTGCAGTCTCACAGAATCACCCCAATTATTTAGAAGGCCCTAGACCAGTGATGGGACTGAAGTCAGCATTGCTATACTACCAATCGACAGTACACGCAAAGTGTCTGCATCCTTTCATCAACTCCAAGTCTGAAGAGAGTCCAACCTGAGTACCGCCCTGGCGCATTCCTGCAGGTATACATCATTTTGCAGATACACAAAGGCACTTATTATAAATATTTAAATTTGGAATTAGGTCCTCTCTCTTTTTTTACGCAATTGTTTAGTATCTCATTAATGTTGAATTTTGAATATTGTGGCACCTAGTAGCAAATTTGGAAGGGTAATTGTTTTTCAAATTTGAATCCTTCTTTACATACTCTGAATTTGAATCATTTCTGTACATAGACATATAAATAGTATAACAATAAATCTCCTTATTTTTATTTTAAACTATCAAACTTGTATGTGTTTATTTTAAGTGTGTAATATTTTATTTTAGTAAATCTTAATTAGCTTATTAGTTTTTAAAAATAAATCTGTAGTCTGTCAGAACCGGTGGTTGAATTAAAAGCTTAAATAATCTACACAACGCAATACAAATAAAATTTAGTCTTAGATTAACTAATTAATAACTACTATAAATTGATCACAGATAAAAACCTAAATTTAATGAGAGCTACACTACGAGCTTCTGTAATGTATTGGAAATTAATAATTAAAAACAGTAAAGGAAATTTTTAAAGAAGTTCTAAAATATGTAAGTATTTCTTTCAAATTCATTAAATTTGTTAAACTCATTTAATAATGAAGTAAACATACCTATTTAATGGAAAATGAGAATGGAATTTAACTCGAATCTTATCTCTTTACTTATTATGAAATAACTTATCTTTAATACATTTAATGAAATAACTTTTTACCTCCGATATAGTGCATTTTGTAAAGAAAAATTTTTCCAATTAAAACCTTTTAACAAATAAAGATTTTTTTGACTGCGTGTCAAATATAGTTCATAAAACATTAAATTTTCTTATTTCAAATTATTATTTTGGTTATTTTAATTTTCAGAAAAAAAAGTTATCTTCTATTTGATGACTTTTGATGACGTTCAATCTCTAAGGTAATATTTCGTGCAGTCAAATCATTAAAATGTCTTAGATGTTCAAATAAATGTTAATTTAATTAAAACGGTATTTAATTTTTAAAAAATAACTAAACAGTTCTTACGTTGGAAGAAATTTTTTGTCGTCTTAAAGTCAGCACAAAAACATTTTGGTGCCTTACTTCTTTAACAAATATTGGATACATTAATAAAGTATATAACACAGAAATGGAATTTCTGTAAAATTTCTTAGATGTTCAAATAAATGTTAATTTAATTAAAACGTTATTTAATTAAAAAAATAACTAAACAGTTCTTACGTTGGAAGAAATTTCTTGTCTTAATCAGCAGAAAAAATTTTGGTGCCTTACTTTCCTAACAACTATTTGTTACATTAATAAAGTATATAACACAGAAATGGAATTTCTATAGATTCTTAGAAGTTCAAATAAATGTTAATTTAATTAAGATGTTATTTAATTTTTAAAAAATAACTAAACAGTTCTTACGTTGGAAGAAATTTCTTGTCGCCTTAAAGTCAGCACAAAAACATTTTGGTGCCTTACTTCTTTAACAAATATTGGATACATTAATAAAGTATATAACACAGAAATGGAATTTCTGTAAAATTTCTTAGATGTTCAAATAAATGTTAATTTAATAAAACGTTATTTAATTAAAAAAATAACTAAACAGTTCTTACGTTGGAAGAAATTTCTTGTCGTCTTAAAGTCAGCATAAAAAAATTGTGGTGTCTTACTTCTTTAACAAATATTGGATACATTAATAAAGTACCGGGTAGTCATAATTAAACTGACAGTGCTCACAGTGTACTGTAGCGCGATCTATTTGCGAGAATGACGCCACATTTTGTAGGAAGATTAAACAAGACTTGGGACGAAGGATTCCGAGAAAAAACAAATTAGTTCCAAAAGTCACCGATAGGGGAATATTTGGAGCTGTGTATTAGAAAATAGAGTGTTAACAAATGCAAATCAATACGGAAATTAATGTCTTAATTGTACCAATGGATGTAACGTGGAATTTGAATAAATAACTTCCTCTTCTGCTCAGCGTACGGGATATTGCAAATCACGAGACTTTATCGGTATTTATGTAGATTTTAAGCTTTTTTAAAAGTGATGCCATATTGTACTTGAACTAAATCAGAAAATGTGCATAATAAAAGGTAATTTTATTTCGTATTAATTTTCATTTGTTAACACTCTATTTTCTATATCACAGCGCCAAGTATTCCCCTAGCGGTGACTTTTGGAACTAATTTGTTTCTTTGAGGAATCCTTCGTCCCCCATCTTGTTTAATCTTCCTACAAAATATGGCGTCATTCTCGCAAATAGATAGAGCTACAGAACACTGTGAGCACTGTCAGTTTAATTATGGCCACCCGGTATATAACACAGAAATAGAATTTCTGTGAAAATTCTTAGATGTTCAAATAAATGTTAATTTAATTAAAACTGTATTTAATTTAAAAAAATAACTAAACAGTTCTTACGTTGGAAGAATTTTCTTGTCTTAAAGTCAGCACAAAAAAAATGTTGGTGCCTTACTTCTTTAACAAATATTGGATGCATTAATAAAGTATATAACACAGAAATAGAATTTCTGTGAAATTTCTTAGATGTTCAAATAAATGTTAATTTTATTAAAACGGTATTTAATTTCAAAGAAATAATTAAACAGTTCGTACGTTGGAAGGAATTTCTTATCGTCTTAAAGTCCCCCCAAAAAATGTTGGTGCCTTACTTCTTTAACAAATATTGGATACATTACTAAAGTATGTAACACAGAAATGGAATTCTGTGAAATTCCTTAGATGTTCAAATAAATGTTAGTTTAATTAAAACGGTATTTAATTTAAAAAATAACTAAA
>CM063501.1:54671892-54704392 GCA_032207245.1 Pardosa pseudoannulata | reverse complement strand
TTTATGCGTATTTCTTAGACAGTTAAACCTCCATAGTAGAAACCGCCGTTTAAAGGACTTCTTTATGTAAGGGATATTTTTCCTATCCACACCTTCCATCATAACATATCATCACATTACCATTCTTTTCATCAATACATATTTTTTCTACATATTAACCTTTAATTGACACCCTGAGTAGTGGACAATAAAATCTTTATCATTCGATGCAAAGTTCTTGCCTTGTAAAATCGAACATTTTTTTATCCTTAATAATTTTAAATTTTCGTAACGTTGCATTTCGCTTTCTTTAATGCAGTTACGACTACACTGTGATTAGGAAATGAACACCTTTGAGGGACAGCTTAAATTTGTGAGTATTTCTTAGACAGTAAAACCTCCATAATAGAAACCCCCGTTTAAAGGACTTCTGTATGAAAGGGATATTTTTTCTATCCACACCTTCCATCATTACATATCATCACATTACCATTCTTTCCATCAATACATATTCTTTCTACATATTAACCTCTAAGAGACACCCTGAGTAGTGGACAATAAATTTAACTGGAAATCTTGAATAGTTGGTCTTTCTATATAAAGTTAAGTATTACTTTTATGTCTTTGAGTTGGTTTATTGGACGTATACTGTCTTTTATCTGTTACAGTATTTAACTGAGTATGTGGCAAATCTAAAGACATTAGAAAATGATATTACACTGTTTTGCACCAGTATAATTTCAGTTAATATTAAAGTAATTTTATCTCACTAATAAAATAAAAATATGTCTGTAACCATATTACCATAAACATTTAAGTTTATTTTACCATCGCATAAAAAGTTTAATGATATTTTTAAAAAAATCCCTGCATGAATCAAATTATTTTTCAAAATGTAATTTTCCAAAAAATAACTATTAAGTTTTAACCAATACTTTTAATCGGTGTTATAAAATCTATATTATCATTAGTATACTTTATATAACAGTGGTAGGGAATATTTATACCGCTAGAGGCCATATTTAAATTAAGCAGTAATTAAGGAAGACGCATAATTTGATATACTTATAAATACGACCTTTTTGAAATTAAAATTATTATAATTTTGTAAATTTATTTTTCAATTTATGAAATTATATAGGTAAATTGTGAAAAATAAGCTTTTTATTATTTCACATAAGACGTTTCAACATAATATGTTTTATAAAAATTTGTAAATTAAAGGTAATAACTTAAAATTTTAATATTTAATTACTTTAATAAACAATTACACATTAGAATACTAATTTAAATCAAAACAATAAAGTAGCATTTTTAAAATAAAATATTATTACATTATAAAGAAATACAATTGAAAAATAATAATATTGAGTTATTAAAAATTAACCAAGAAATAATACGTTTCAATAAGTTTAAATTGCCGTAATCTATTTAATTAAATATTAATTCAAGATCTAGCTTTTATGAAGGCCGAATAAGTAAATCATGGAAATGTAACTAAGAATTGCATCACTAAGCGCCTTTGCTACTATTAATGTGTTACCGACGGAGAAGCTAACGGTTTCCAGTGTCCTATCTTTCCCAGCCCTGGCTGGACAGGTCGGGTTTGCCACCCAGAACCCCCTGAGTGAGAAAGTGAGACGGAGTGTCTATTCCCGCAGCGCAATTCGCAGTTCACGGCAAAGGAAGGATACAGTGTAAGATGAGGTTGAATGTACCATTTATTACAGCGGTCGCTTAACGCCATCGTCTCTGAACCTGTGACACTAATCTTGCACTGCCTAGTAAAGAACTACCATTACTTAGACTGGTAAAATTTACAAAGTAGAATAAATAGTTTTTTAATAACATTTAAGTTTTAAATTTTAAAATAAATTGTCGTCAACGATAAGATTTCTCTCATTTATATCTTTTTATATCTATTTTACTTGAGTTTCTCAACACATCTGGTTTATAGCTTCGCATGCACTGTGTTCGGTAATTGCATTTATTAATCTTTTATTAATCTTTCCTGTAGCGTTACATACCAGGAGGCCACTTGCGACCTACCTTAAGACTGCATGTTTCCCTCCTGTGGTACATACTATCAGTACCACCATATATCTATAAACTATACAGGGTCTTTCATATTGAATGGGACAAAAAGAATAGCGCAGTGTGACTGCCGTAATGGATTTATTCAGCCGAAACAAATTTATTCTGCAACTACAATTATACAAGTTTTATTTGGCAACAGGGAAAAATTATCGAATGACGAACTCGCCGCTAGAGGAGCTGTTAAACAAAATGTCGTCCATGCAGGAGAAAGCGTACTGCGTTTTCGAATATGCCAAAACCTCGTCGGTAACTCTTGTGCAAAGACATTTTTTCTGATCCATCTTTCTTTGCTGAAAAATCGATTAATGGGGACATTTACCAAGACATGCTATCTGAGTGGTTGCTCCCCCAGCTGGAGGAAGCTGTTCCTGATTTCATTTTGCAGCAAGATGGTGCTCCCCCACATTGGAATAAAAACGTACGTGGGTTCCTGAACTGACGTCTACCCCATCGCTGGATTGGCCTTGCTGGGCCACCGGATTTGACATGTCTTCATTGGCCTTCGAGATGACCAGATCTAACGTCCTGTGATTTTTTTCTCTGAGGTTTCGTTAAAGACAAGGTGTGTTTGTACGTCCACTTCCTCAAGACTTAGAAGAACTGAAGCATCATATAACTGTAGTATTGAACTCCATCACAGGGGATATGCTATCACGAGTGTGGTAGGAGCTTGATTAACTTGTAGACATTTGTCGTGTCACCGGAGGGGCACATATAGAACACCTGTAGAAACTTGAATAAATGTAGTTTTGAGGTTAAATTTGAATTTTCTATATATATATATATTAGTTACAACATTCACAATCATGTTTTCTTTTTGTCCCATTCAATATAAAACACCCTGTATTTATTATCCCTTCATAAATATGAATTGCGGTGTAATGTTTCACTGAAGATATTTAATATTTGTTTAATAAAAATAATTTACTATAGCCTTCTTTTTTCTACAAAAAATATATTTATATCATATAGTGTAATCTTATGACGATTCATTGATAAATGTTTAAAAATTGTGTTTTAAACAATAGTTTATTAAGCTCTAATTGATTTTCTATAAAAAAAAACAAGTCAAAATTATTCCTGCCTTATATCAAGACAAATCAGAATCATGAGTCTGTAAATTGCATTTAAAGTAAAAGACAATGCTTTGGGGAATAATTAAAACTGTGAGATTACACTGTTATTATCCCACCTCACCAAAAAAGTTGTTTTTGCCCTCTTTGCTTTAAACCCAGTTGTCAGGAAATCGGATACGCTCCTTTTTTTTTTAACAAAAACTGACATTATTTGACTGAATTGGGCTAAAAATACAAATGTTTTCTTAAAGAAAAATTCAAGGTACGAATATTCGATAAAGATATTTTTTACCGTTAAATACCTTCTCATATCAATTCAGTAATCATCAATTAGCAAATTTTCACATTACCAGTAAATATGGTTTGTAGTTACTAAATCAAACCATTTTCTGAACATAATTCACATATTTGTATCAATTGGGCTAAAAATACAAAATGTTTCTTAAAGAAAAATTCAAGGTGCAAATATTGGATAAGGATATTTTTTCCATTGCATACCTTCTCATATCAATTCAGTAATCATCAATTAGCAAATTTTCACATTACCAGTAAATATGGTTTGTAGTTACTAAATCAAACCATTTTCTGAACATAATTCACATATTTGTATCAATTGGGCTAAAAATACAAAATGTTTCTTAAAGAAAAATTCAGGGCACGAATATTCGATAAGGAAATTTTTTACCGTTAAATACCCTCTCATATTAATTGAGTAATCATCAATTAGCAAATTTTCCCATTATCAGTAAATTTCGTTTGTAGTTACTAAATCAATCCTTTTTTTTAATACAACTGACATATTTGACTGAATTGGGCTAAAAATACAAAATGTTTTTTAAAGAAAATTTCAAGGTACGAATATTCGATAAGGATATTTTTTACAGTTAAATATCTTCGCATATCTTTTCAGTAATCATCAATTAGCAAATTTTCACATTATCAGTAAATATGGTTTGTAGTTACTAAATCAAACCGTTTTCTGAACATAATTCACATATTTGTATCAATTGGGCTAAAAATACAAAATGTTTCTTAAAGAAAAATTCAGGGCACGAATATTCGATAAGGATATTTTTTACAGTTAAATATCTTCGCATATCTTTTCAGTAATCATCAATTAGCAAATTTTCACATTATCAGTAAATATGGTTTGTAGTTACTAAATCAAACCGTTTTCTGAACACAATTAACATATTTGACTGAATTAGGTTAAAAATACAAAATGTTTCTTAAAGAAAAATTCAAGGTACGAATATTCGATAAGGATATTTTTTACCGTTTAATACCTTCTCATATCAATTCAGTAATCATCAATTAGTAAATTTTTACATTATCAGTAAATACGGTTTGTAGTTACTAAATCAAACTGTTTTCTGAGCTCAATTGACATATTTAACTGAGTTTGGCTACAAAATATCTTTTAAAGAATAATTCTTTAAAAGAATAATTCTTAATGGTAACTTTCAAATATCTCAGTTGCATTACTTTTTCTCTCAATCTTTGTGTAATGTTGATTTTATTGTCTTGCTGTAAATAATCTTTTTCTAAGTTAAACTGTTTTTTACCTTAACAATAACTTTAAAATATCTGAGTTGTATTATTTTTCTCTTAATTTTTTTTTCTCAACAATTATTTCTCTTTTTAAAAAATTTGCTTATATGAAATGCCTTAGAAATATCATTAATATATAGGGTTGGAGGATTCAAATTTCATGAAAATGTTTTTTGTTTCAATAAAATATTATTTAGGGAAAATAGGGAACATACATAAATGCACTTATAAAAGATTTCATACACATATATACATGTGTTTTATGTAACCATACTCGATATTTAATATTAAGAACTATATTCTAATATTAAGAACTTTATTGTAACTACATTCTAATATTAAGAACTACATTCTAACTATATTCTAATATTAATAACTCTATTCTAACTATATTCTAATATTAAGAACTATATTCTAACGATATTATTATATTAAGTATACAGTTTTATATTTAGCTAAATCATAATAATATTAGTCCTAGTGAGCAAAACAGAAGACTGTAATGGTTCAACCAAACCAAGTCTTAATATTAAGAATATAATTAACAGTTGGATATCTTCATATTTCAGTGTGATTTTAATAAAGCTCACCTAAAACCAGTTGTGTAGAAAATATCTTTTATTTAATTACTCATATATGCACTATTACAATGTGCTAAACACTATTAGATAACTATTAGGTAACATTATGCACTCCTTTAAATACATAAAAAACTAACTGTTTTTAAAAGCTGAAAATTATTGTTCAATTGCTACAAGTTAGGTAAGATATAATAATTGTACAATCAACATTTCAAGGAAGAATAAGTCATAAAGCATATTAAAGAATTCGAACGGAAAAATTATAAGCTTAAAAAACTCTCACGTAAAACTGGTTGCATAGACAATATGCAGTATTTAATAACTCATATATGCACTGTTATTATCGAGCTTAACTCTAAATGTGTTAAAAAAATTAACTGTTTTTAAATGTTCAAAATTACTGCTCAAATATGACAAGTTAGGAAGAATTACTAATTATAGAATCGACATTTCAGAGAATCATATGTGCCTGAGAATATTATAGAGCAAGAATGGAAAAATTATAGGCTGTTTAGTAAGATACTTTAAAACTACTTATGTATAAAATACATTGTATTTAATAACTCATATATGAACTGTTATAACTGTGCTAGACATTATAACATTTTACGGTTTTAAGTGTATTAAAAAATTAAGTGTTCAAAAATTCTGCTTTTAAGTGTTCAAAATTACAGCTTAAATATGGAATGTTAGACAGAATATGCTAATTGTACAATCGACATTTAGGTAATGCATATGTGCTTGAGAATATTTAAAGAATGGGAGAATAATAAGCTTTTGAGAAAGCTCACGTACAACTAAATGTGTGGAAAATATGTTGTATTTAAAAACTGATATCTGCACTGTTATTACTGTGCTAAACACAATTAGGTAATTTACAGCTTTAAATGTTCTAAAAAAATTAACTGTTTTTAAATACTCAAAATTACTGTTCAAATATGACAAGTTAGGAAGAATATACTAATTATACAATCGATATTTTATAGATTCATATGTGCCTGAGAATAATATAGAACAAGGATGGAAAAATGATGGGCTGTTAAGTAAGATATTGAAAAACTATTTGTGTATAAAATACATTGTATTTAATAATTCATAACTGCACTGTTGTTACTGTGATAAACATTAACATTTTACGGTTTTAAGTGTGTTAAAAAATTAACTCCTTTAAATGTTCAAAATTACAGCTTAAATATGGAATGTTAGAAAGATTATACTAATTGTACAATCGACATTTATGCATATGTAGATATTTAATACGAGAAATAATATAAGCTTTTGAGAAAGCTCACTAAATGTGTGATTTGTTTTTATTTAAAATCTGATATCTACACTGTTATTACTGTGCTAAACACAATTAGGTAATTTAACTTTAAATTATGTTTGTTTTGTTAAATACTGTTAGGTTAGGAAGAATATACTAATTATAGAATCGACATTTCAGAGAATCATATGTGCCTGAGAATATTATAGAGCAAGAATGGAAAATTATAGGCTGTTTAGTAAGATACTTTAAAACTACTTATGTATAACATTGTATATACTTTTTTCACTATTATTTTATTCTAAATTTATTTTTTATTTTTATTATTTATAAATTAAAATGTTTAAAATTCTGTTTTAAGAGTTTAAAATTACATTTTATTAATTTATACGATTAATTTACAATCGACATTTCTATAATAATGTGTAGATATTGTAAAATAAGCTTTTGAGAAAAAAAAAAATGAAGTAATGTGTCTGGTATAATGTTT
The DNA here is from genome assembly GCA_032207245.1 of Pardosa pseudoannulata. Taxonomy (NCBI): domain Eukaryota; kingdom Metazoa; phylum Arthropoda; class Arachnida; order Araneae; family Lycosidae; genus Pardosa; species Pardosa pseudoannulata. Next base: position 54,697,354 of record CM063501.1, on the reverse strand, counting down.
TATAAATAATATTTTAACTTAAAATTACTGTTGTATAATAAAAATATATACTATATACAATAATTATATGTCAAATCAAGAATATTACATAAAGAACGAGAACGGTAATAAAGAACGAGAACGGTAAATAAGCTGATGGTTTGAGCATCGATTGGAAGTTTTCAATGACATGCTTTACCTAAAACTTTCTTGTACGTTGCCATTAGCGTTAAGGACTAAAATTTTAATGATTAACGCTTAGAGCAAATGTCTTGGGTGTGATTCTGTTTGTCATTAGCATTCAGTTTGAGATAATTTTCCTTGTTATATACTCTCAAAATAGCAAAAGAATCAATTTAGAAGAATTATACGGAACATCCATCTTAGGAAATTTACTTCCCTCTGTTTTTATAGATTTTCACTCAAACTGCATTGAGGTATATAGCGAGTTACAAAACTTTCATTTACGCACCATTTGCGTTGAAAATGTAGTCCATCTGTTTTTAATTGATTAAAAGGCTTTAATAATCACTGGGAGGGCCCCCCCAAAAAAATGACTGTTAGCTAACACAAGGCACGTGTAAATGACGCCTAATTTCTAAAAATCTTTCATGCATTTTAATTTCAAAAAGTTTACTGACTGTCACACACATTCAAGTTTATAATGAAGATTTACAGCGAAGAGGAAAATTCAAAATCGATATTTTGAGCAGCTGTCTGAGTTCTTAAGATATGCAGAGAGGTTAGATCATTTCACATCATTTTCTCCGTGTCTCATTTCAAGTGCTTTAATCAATGAAAGGGGTAATTCATTTTCTTTTCAGACTCCTTTATTAAAAAGACTATCTTGGCGAGAGATTCCGGACCTATTACATTCTTTAACAGTAGACTCTAAACAAAGAGCAAACGATTTCGAGGACTAAACGGAAACCCGGACCTATTCATCTCCACACCTATGTCGGGGGAAGGGAGGACATTTTTATTTAAATTACTTCCCTTCACGGCATTTGTTAGGCGATTATTTTCTGAAGAGTCGAAAACCTCTTTTTAAAAGAATTAAAGATTTATTACTGGCACCTCTTTGAATTTGGCGCTGATTATATGTATTAAAATATTTAATTACATCACAAACCTTAGATAAGAAAGCTTTTAATAGAAAAAGACAGAACTGTGGTTTAATTTATATATATATATATATATATATATATATATATATATATAAATATATATATATATATATAATATATATATATATATAATATTATATATATATATATGTATAATATATATATTATATAATATATATATGTATGTATATGTGTATATGTATATTATATATATATATATATAATATTATATAATATATTATATATAATATATATATAATATAACATATATATATATATATATATATATATATATGTATATATGTATATATGTGTTTGTGTTTATATATGTATATGTATATTATATATATATATATATATATATATATATATATATATATATATATATTGTATATATGTATATATGTATTATATGAATATGTGTATATGTATATATGTATATATGTATATATGTATATATAATTATGTATATTTATGTGTGTATATATATATATATATATATATATATATATATACATATATATAATATATATATATATATAATATATATATATATATATATATATATATATATATATATATATATATAATATATATATATATATATTTATATATATATATACATAAATATATGTATATATACATATATATACATATATATATATATGTAATATATATATATAAAATATTTTTTTTTATTTTTGTTGTTTTTCGTTATTTTTATTAATTATTCTTTACTACATAATATAAACATATATTTTATTTTTGTATATATTTTTTTTTATTTTCAACATTTAAAATAAATTCATTTAGAAGCATATTAAATGTTGTCTACTCTTATCCCTTGTGATTTTGATTGTCTAGCTTTGAACCCCAACCGAATGTTCCTTAGCACTCTGCAGAATAGAGGTCTAGCCACCGGGGTTGATTTAGAGAAAGTTGATTTCTTTCTGGTGGTTTTCATAGTCTCTGCTACTTTAGTAGTTTACGTACCACTGCTAAATACCTACAGAGAACATTCCAGATAAACCTGTAGCCACGATAGGTATATACTATGGCAGGTCGACATATAAAAAATGGGTACTAAGTAAGGAGAGAAAACCCCACCACCAGTGTCAAATTATCAAAATAGTACGATTTGTTTGAATCCTTATTGAACAGAATTGCATTTATACTAAATTGGAAAAAAAACAGTACCCTTTTGACCCTTAATCGTGTGACAATATATTATGACCAAACAAGAAAGATAATCAACCAGAAAAATTATTAATTATAAGCAAATTAATTATAAATGAGAAACAATAACTAGCTATTATCATATAATTATTGAGTATTACAGTATCACTGTCTTCACTATCCTGGCTCCTGTAAGATTTCTGAAAAAGTTATTTAAGTTAAAATACAGTTTTAGTATCCTATTATTTAAATTATTGTAATAATGTATTATAAAATGTTCAGTAATTTAACACTATTTAATGAAACAGCGAAATTGGCTTTAATAGCTTCACTTGAATCAAATGTTAGAAAATTGTAACTGAAATCAGAGAACTAAATTTCACACTTTAAAATGAACTTTTATTTTATATATGCTATTTATAAAACACATTTTTAAAAGCCTTTCAATATCCATATGAACTATCAAATTAGTTTCATCCTTTTTTTATTCTATTACCTTTTACTGATAATTTAACTACTTATTTCGAGTTCTATAAATATATCATTATTTGCCTGCGAAATCTCTCGAAATAACCGCGAACTATTCATTTAAATAGAAAATATTTACTTTAATGATTCGCAGCAATTTGAAAATCGAAGAGTGCATTGAAATCTGATTCAAAAAGTTATATTTAGACCAGGAATGTATAGTCTGCGAACACCCACAAAATGCAAAAATAAACTGGAAAAGGGTTATAAAATCTCAAACTCCCGTTCGGAATTAATGGAGTACGTACTTGTTTGATTTGCCACTCTCAGTTCGAAAAAAAAAAGTTTCGTTTAAGTTTGTTTATAGCGTGGGCTTTCGTTTGGTAGTTTACTCATTCTCCTCACAGATCACATTATTTGTTGAGCCTCTCTTGCATTTTAAATACAGCACAAACTCGGAAAGTCAACACTATCATTTCATCATTAATTCCTATCATACATAAAAAGAAACTTTAAGTTATCCCAAATCACTCTTCTTGAGTTTTCTTCTTCAGCTCCTTATTCCTTTTTCTACAAACTTCGCCAAGTCTCCGATTGCATGGCTTCAAGGATCTAGTTCCTTCTCTCAAAAGATAATCAGAAATCTTTTGCTTTGAATACAAGCATATAAATTCAAGATCTTCGCTTCTCTTGTTCTGAAATGATTTTATTTTGCACGTCTTCACGCGGAGTGCTTTTTGCTCTAAGGTCAGGGACTGAGTTAGGATGTTGAACTAGTCTGATGTAGTTTTGATGAATAATGAGGGAAGCAATTTTCAGCTATACTAGCTCTAAGCATTTTGTATAGAATTAATTGAGAATAATAGTATTACCTTTTTCCAATCCCATTAACATTTTTTAAGGGTGTATGCTGAATATCTCTTGAAAATTTAACATACACCTAGAACTGCATATGCTATAGACTTCTCACTTTTACATCAGAAGTTTTGAACTATTAATTAATTTATTATTTGAGGAAAATTTTAACTACACTTTTGAAAAGATAAATAATTTTTTTAAGATACCAATAAATAGCACTAATCTTGATTTATTTATTTGATTAATTTTTTGTTTTATTTAATTTTACAAATTAGCTTTATGAAAGTATAACCTAAAAAAGAAGTAATGTTTTAATTATTAAAATAAATCTGCACTTTCCATAATAAAATATGAAGCAATAAATATTATTAACTTAAGTTGTTAAGTTGTCCCAAATCACTCTTCCTGAGTTTTCTTCTTCAGCTCCTTATTCCTTTTTCTACAAACTTCGCCAAGTCTCCGATTGCATGGCTTCAAGGATCTAGTTCCTTCTCTCAAAAGATAATCAGAAATCTTTTGCTTTGAATACAAGTATATAAATTCAAGATCTTCGGTTCTCTTGTTCTGAAATGATTTTATTTTGCACGTCTTCAAGCGGAGTGCTTTTTGCTGTAAGGTCAGGGACTGAGTTAGGATGTTGAACTAGTCTGATGTAATTTTGATGAATAAAGAGCGAAGAAATTTTCAGCTATACTATCTCTAAGCATTTTGCTTAGAATTAATTGAAAATAATAGTATTATTTTTTCAAACCCCATTAACATATTATAAGGGTGTATGTTGAATCCCTCTAGAAAATTTAACATACTCCTATAACTGCATATGCTATAGACTTCTCACTTTCACCTCATAAGTTTTAAACCATTTATTAATTTATTATTTGGGGGAAGTTTTACTGCACTTTTGATAAAATAAATGATTTTTTAAGATACCAATAAATAGCACTAATTTGGATTTATTTATTTGATCAGTTTTTGCTTTATTTAATTTTATAAAGTAGCTTTATGAAATCATGTCCTAAAAAAGAAGTACTTTTTTAATTATTAAAAATAAATAGACACTTTCCATAATAAAATATGAAACAATAAATATTATTAACTTTTTTAAGCTATTAAACTTTTAATTTTGTTACATTTATGAACAGTACAGTAATTTATGTACAGATACACATATGTGTACCTCAATTCTCAGCCTTATAAAAGTATAATAATAGGGATGTAACTTAATTTTACCATACCTTATCAACTATTCTTTTTTAACGTATTTCATATAATTTTAAAATACACTTAAAGTTTGGATTTAAAATATAACTTTTTTTACATGCTAACAAGACAGAGGTTTTCTGCCTTTTTTCTCATTAAAATTTCTAGTTTCTTTATACTTATGCAGTATTATCTTCTTGATCCTAGAAATAATTAAGATTTTCATAATAACAGTATTTCATGAATTTTATATCAAATGCTATTTGCTTTAATGATAGTCAGTACTTTTAAAAATAACATTCTATATCATAATAAATATTAAAAATGCAATTTTCAAAAGGGGTAAAAAAGTTGGATCAATTATTTAATTGTAAATTATTATTAATATTCATTAAAGTCATTATTGCATTTAACAATATAGAATTTGAATTTTAAGTCATTTTAATCTATTTTCACAGTTTTAACTTAATGCACAAGGAAATTTTTATATTAGCAAAGTAGTAAAGAAAATTTTATTATTTAAATATATTATCTGATTTTAAATTAATTTAATGTAATTGCTAAAATTTTAATTCAATTTATATGCATATGAAGTTTTATACCTCTAACTTAATGTTTTCCAAACACTCTTTAAAGGGACAATGGAAGTTAAAAACAGTTTATACATGGTCAATTTAAAACCATTTATCTGTAAGCATGTACATCGACGTATAACTCAACAGATCACGTTCAAAAACATTTTTAAAAACTTAAAAAGTTAAAAAGTTATCCGTAAAAAAGTCCATAAGAACAAATAAATTTAAAAGTAGAATTTTTAAAGTTATTTTTAAGGATTTATAAAATGTTCCTTATGAACTAATTTATACATTTTTTTTTATTTTTGCGTAAACATGAAGTAAAAATTCCTTTTGAACACAATTGGGTATCATTATGTTGATATATTAAATAATATTAAATAGTTAGATAATAATTATTTTATGTCTTCCACATATAATAGTCTTTAAAAAGCCGTAATTTCTAAACTTAAGCTTTAATTATGTAAATAAAGTCGAAATTTAAAACGGATGTCCAGATTTATTTTATCATATGTTAGGAGAATTCAGTAACCATATTCTAGAAATCTATGAAAAATTAAGGTGCAAGGAGCATTTAAAAAGTGAACGAGCATTTTTGTTAAAAAATGACTTATTCAAAAGATTAATTAGTTTTAATTAAAAACCTTTAATGAGATTAATTTTATTAAATTTCTATTTATAGGTGTAGAATATTTCAGAACTGTAAGGTATGATTTTTTAATGTCCCCTATCCTTAAAAAAACACCTTTTTATCATTTTAAATTTAACCAAACAAGAATTGTGCACATTCATAATAATAAATGGGCAGTATTGGGCACAATCCTTTTAATAAATATTTTTAATATATAATCCTTTTAAATTCTTTTATTAAATATTTTAAAATTTATAATCCTTTTAAATCCTTTTAATAAATATTTTTCTATTTATGGCTCTAGAATATTTCAGAACTGTAAGGTATTATTTTTTAATGTCCATTATCCTTAAAATAAAGCACCTTTTTATCATTGTGTGCATTCATAAGAATAAATGGGCAGTATTGGGCATAATCCTATTAAAAATATTTTTTTAATTTGTGATCCTTTTAAATCCTTTTAATAAATATTTTTCTATTTATATGTGTAGAATATTTCAGAAATGTAAGGTATGATTTTTTAATGTGCCCTATCCTTAAAAAAAGCACCTTTTTATCATTTTAAATTTAACCAAACAAGAATTGTACTCAATCATAAGAATAAATGGGCAGTATTGGGCACAATCCTTTTAATATTTTTTTTAAATTTATAATCCCTTTAAATCATTTTAATAAATATTTTTATATTTATAGATGTAGAATATTTCAGAACTGTAATGTATGATTTTTCAATGTCTACTATCCTGACAAAGCAACTTTATATCATTTTAAATTTAACCAAACAAGAATTGTGTGCATTCATAAGAATAAATGGGCAGCATTGGGCACATTCCTTTTAAAAAATATATTTAAATATAAGAAAGATAGAAATTTTGATTATCTTTTAAAATGTCCTGTTAAAATAAGAAATATTTCTATACTGAATAATAAAAATATAAGTTATATAAACATCCAGTTAAATATTCCTTTTTACGAATAAATAGTTTTAATTGAAAGTAGATTATAAACGGGATCGCTTTCAACAGTTCAAAGGTACCTAACCCTTTAAACTCCCTTTTCAGCTAATATGGAAGCATAAGGTTGTTCCGTTTAACAAAGATCGAAATTTTGATTTTCTTTTAAAATGTCCTGTTAAAATAAGAAATATTTCTAAACTGAATAATAAAAATATAAGTTATATAAACATCCAGATAAATATTCCATTTTACGAATAGTTTTAATTTAAAGTAGATTAAAAACGAGGTCGCTTTCAACAGATTAAAAGGTTGATTAAACTTTTTCAGCTAATATTTTTTTATTGTTCCGTTTAACAAAGAACGAAATTTTGATTTTCTTTTAAAAAGTCCTGTTAAAATAAGAAATATTTCTATACTTAATAACAAAAATATAAATTATATAAACATCCCGTTAAATATTCCTTTTTACAAATAAATAGTTTTAATTTAAAGTAGATTTAAAATGAGGTCGCTTTCAACTGCAGTTAAAAGGTACCTGACCCCTTAAACTCCCTTTTCAGCTAAAAATAATAAGGCTGTTACGTTTAACAAGATAAAAATTTTGATTTTCTTTTAAAATTCCTGTTAAATAAAATATTTCTAAACTGAATAATAAAAATATAAGTTATATAAACATCCAGATAAATATTCCATTTTACAAATAGTTTTAATTTAAAGTAGATTAAAAACGAGGTCGCTTTCAACAGCAGTTTAAAGGTACCTGACCCTTAAACTCCCTTTTCAGCTAATATTTAAGCCTAAGTCTGTTCCGTTTCACAAAGAACGAAATTTTGATTTTCTTTTAAAAAGTCCTGTTAAAATAAGAAATATTTCTATACTGAATAACAAAAATATAAGATTATATAAACATCCAGTTAAATATTCCTTTTTACAAATAAATAGTTTTAATTTAAAGTAGATTTAAAATGAGGTCGCTTTCAACTGCAGTTAAAAGGTACCTGACCCCTTAAACTCCCTTTTCAGCTAATATTTAAGCCTAAATCTGTTCCGTTTAACAAAGAACGAAATTTTGATTTTCTTTTAAAATTTCCTGTTAAAATAAGAAATATTTCTATACTGAATAATAAAATTATAAGATATATAAACATCCAGTTAAATATTCCTTTTTACGAATAAATAGTTTTAAAGTAGATTTAAAATGGGGTCGCTTTCAACAGTTCAAAGGTACCTAACCCTTTAAACTCCCTTTTCAGCTAATATGGAAGCATAAGGTTGTTCCGTTTAACAAAGATCGAAATTTTGATTTTCTTTTAAAATGTCCTGTTAAAATAAGAAATATTTCTAAACTGAATAATAAAAATATAAATTATATAAACATCCAGTTAAATATTCCTTTTTACAAATAAATAGTTTTAATTTAAAGTAGATTTAAAATGAGGTCGCTTTCAACTGCAGTTAAAAGGTACCTGACCCCTTAAACTCCCTTTTCAGCTAATATTTAAGCCTAAGTCTGTTCCGTTTAACAAAGAACGAAATTTTGATTTTCTTTTAAAATTTCCTGTTAAAATAAGAAATATTTCTATACTGAATAATAAAATTATAAGATATATAAACATCCAGTTAAATATTCCTTTTTACGAATAAATAGTTATAAAGTAGATTTAAAATGAGGTCGCTTTCAACAGCAGTTAAAAGGTACCTGACCCCTTAAACTCCCTTTTCAGCTAATATTTAAGCCTAAGTCTGTTCCGTTTAACAAAGAACGAAATTTTGATTTTCTTTTAAAATGTCCTGTTAAAAAAAGAAATATTTCTATACTTAATAACAAAAATATAAATTATATAAACATCTAGTTAAATATTCCTTTTTACAAATAAATAGTTTTAATTTAAAGTAGATTAAAAAAAGATTGCTTTCAACATTAGTTAAAAGGTACCTGACCCCTTAAACTCCCCTTTCAGCTAATATGGAAGCGTAAGGCTGTTCAGATTTAATGGAACATGCCAAAGTAGCAGGTTTAACATTATTCCGTGAGATGTTTTTGGAAAACTTAATCCGTGCTGACAAGGTTATAAGTCACAAAACCTTATTCACATCATTTTCATCTCAGATTATTGAATGGAGTGGCCCTTCACAAGAAAGCACTCAGGACTTAAGAAGTGGCAGATACGGATGTAACGTGCTTGAAAATACATTTGAATCGTGCCTTGGGGAGGATCCTTAAACATGTAGTTATTGTAAAGCTGGTTAAATCGGATCGGGGCATACGGCAGCAATGTTTTACGACATTCCGAGTATGACAGAGAAAGTGCAAAAAAGAAATGTTATTATTTCACAATAAAAATAATCAGAAACGTAATACTCTTTGACAGGTAAGTAATGAAACAAGAAACAATGAATCGAAATGCGGGGGAAAAAGAAATAAATAAATTTTTAAAACTCTCTTTCGAGGTGAAAACTTGTGAACGGGTGGTTATTTGGGGGGAATTTTGTGTAATTTATTTTTGTAAACGGTTCATTGCAACTGTCGTAAGAATATGATCTATATTCCTTTTGAACTGTTTCCCCTGACGATCAAGAACAGGCGGGGGCAGATAGAATTTTAAATTTAATTGAGTTTTGATGTACAGTATCAAAGATGCACAGACGGAAGTGAAATAAAGAAATATACTGTTATTTCTATTGAGGTCGCTTTTATTTAAATTACTAAATATCAAGTTAAATGTATGACAAAGACATATTTTAATGCTGGAAGAGTTTTTATATAAATAAACAATTCTCCTTTTAAGTGACGCTTGAGTAAGACATAAACAAATGGAAAAAAAGTAGTTGTGCATACCTGTTTTCTCTTTTAATATCGAAGGTGAATTTATAAATAAATAGATAAAAGGTTGCAAAAGGAGTAGATGCTTGATATATTCGGCTTTTTCTTCCTAAGGGAACAATTTAATCACTTGCAAATATATTTTTTTATTAAAAAAGACCGTTTTCACAGGCGTTGTAAAAAGCTCTGAAAATAGTTTAGCAAAATAAAATGTATAACTTTGTATGATTTGGATTACAATACATTTTGCCTTTCTCTGTTTCTTTCATTCCGTTAAAATATCTAATATAATAAGTAGTATAAACATGACAAAGTTGTATAGTAAAAATAATGAATACTAAACTTGCTTTGGTGATGTTTAACGGAGATAAAAACGACATAGTGGTCTTTTCTAAGCTATATTTCAATATAGTCCAGTATTGTGAAATTGTTTAACTTTTTCTTAACAATTTTATCCGGAGTAAACCAAGGGATAGAGCATAGTCCATTTAACTTTTTATATATTCGAATATATATAAACATATATATATATATATATATATATATATATATATATATATATATATATATATATATATATATATATATATATATATATATATATGTATGTATATATATATATGTATGTATGTATGTATATATATATGTATATATGTATATATATATATGTATATATATATGTATATATATATATATATATATATATATATATATTATATATATATATATATATATATATATGTATATATATATATATATATATATATATATATATATATATATATATATATATATATATATATATATGTATATGTATATATACTTGTGAAAATTTGTGATTAATATATAGTACACACATATAATATTATATATATAGATACACACTAGATAAACACTATGGTATTTTCTAAGCGATATTTAAGAAGTCAAGTATTGTGAAATTGTTTAACTTTTTCTTAACAATTTTATCCGGAAAAAAAACAAGTGATAGAGCATAGTCCATTTAACAGATAAAAAACAATTGAATAGATAGCAACTTATTATAAATTCGAAGTTTTATTTAATGCCTTTCACTTTTAGCTCTTCATAGTCAAATAAATAGATAAACACTACGGTAGACTCACACTATATATATATATATATATATATATATATATATATATATATATATATAATATATATATATATATATATATATATATATATATATATATATATATATATATATATATATATATATATATATATATATATATATATATATATATATATATATATACATATATATGTATATATATATATATAATATACTTGTGAAAACTTGTGACTAATATATTGTACACACATATAATACTATATATATAGATACACACTAGATAGACACTATGGTATTTTCTAAGCGATATTTAAGAAGTCAAATATTGTGAAATTGTTTAACTTTTTCTTAACAATTTTATCCGGAGTAAACCAAGGGATAGAAACAAAATGAACATAAAAAATTAAATAGATAGTAACTTATTACAATTCAAAGTTTTATTTAACGCCTTTTACCTTTAGCCCTTTCATACCAAACACCTCTTTTAACTGTTTAATTAAATTAAAAATCTTATTTCAACTAACGAAAATAATAGAAGTATATTTCACTGTGTAGAAAAATGTTAATATAAAAGAAATAAATATGTATCTAGTACATTCTAAATTTTTATAGAGATAAAATTACTTCAATCTATAACAAACATTTTATCCACGACTCTCCGTTCGTTAATATTTTTACAAGTTTTCGATGTGCTATTTAAAATTTTATATCGAAGAAGAACTCAGAGCTATAGTCTGTTGTATATGTTGGACCAGAGTTCCATTTAAAATGTTTCTTTCTATATACCAAAAACGTATCAAATTGAAATACAGTAAAACTTCCCTGAAAAAAATATCCGGTATAAGGGTAAATCTACAACAATATTTTATGATTCTGGTAGATTGGCACACAATACAATCTTAATGACCTATCGATATAACAAAATTTCTTTCATCAACAAACCTCCCTAAAGCGAATGTTTTCTCACGAATGATTGTTTTTTCCAAAGCTTCTGCAACAATATTTCAGATTTCAGATACCGAGTAAGAAGGCATAGAAAAAATTTTAACTGCGGATAATGAAGTTATGATTATTGCAGAATGACTAAAGATATTTTGCACTAAATATTGGATAAAAATTATAATGCAGATGTCGGAATTGAAAATGCAGGTCTCTCGCATTTTTTATTGATAGTCCATAAAGTCTATCACTCTGTTAAATCTCTAAGGATATTTTTTCAAGCATTGCATACAAATTCATCGTTATCATGATTTAGAATTATTAACTATTAATTTGTTTAACTATTAATTGATCTACTGGTCACAGTAATTATATTTTCTTGTATTAAACTAAATCAAAGCTAAATCAATATCAAAATAAATTGTCGCATACATCTAAATAGTTCCAGATGCTTTTAATTGCAAAAAATAAGTACCTTAAATAAACTTCTGAATAAAGCAAGGTGTCTAATCTTAGGAAAAAAATCCTTTCTTATTATAAAGACAAAAGCAGTTTTTGAAATGAATATATTTCAAATAATAGTTACAAATTTCAACTGTGATTTTGTTGAAGATCTACCTTAAATGAATTCTAGTCTAATCCGCATGTCAAATTAGTGTTAACAGTAATTGAATTATTTCTATTCAACCCATCCTTAAAGCTGTCACTTTCATCTAAATTGTTTATGTAAATAGTTATGTAAATAGTTTATGTTCCAAAAAACTTAGTAACTTAAATAAATTTCTAATTCAAGTAAAACTTCCAATGTCAAAAATAATCAAATCTTTTTACACAAAACACTGATTAAAAAAGATGTTCTATAGGATCAAAGCATAAAAAAGCCCATCTGATAAAATTACAGTGGATGGCAAGCTTGAAAAAGTATTTCCACATGGAAAAAATACACTTTGTTTCATACAATACTTTACACGACCTCGGGTTACGATCAACCGAAGTCAACTCGATTATAAAACCTTTGCATGATCCCGGATTTTTGAAAACAAGGTCAAAAAAGGGGAAAATATTGCCAAAATATTCAGAAATATATTAAATGTAGCACGAGAATGGAAAAACTGAAAAAGTCTGCTGAAAAATGTATAGACGAGAGAGGATACAGGAAGTAGAGAAAAAGTTTAATATGGCTTTAGGGATTTTAGAGAGAAAAAAAATTAGAAATGTATTTAAATGGAGTAAAGAGCAGATAATTTAATGGCTTCAGATGCAAACTACAGCAGACAATGTGACCACATAAAAAATGCGTTTATATAATTAAGACTGAAGAAGAAAAGTCTAACCTCATAACAATAATATATTTGTTGGAAAGAAAGTATAGGAAAGGGATAAAATGTCAGGTATTTTCTTCGGTAATTAGTGTCTATTAATTATAGAACAAGTATAATTGCTTGTATTTGATCGAAAAGCTGCCACACGTGAGGTAGACGTTAACATGAATCCAAAAATTACAAACATCCATCTCTTCATCTATCTCTACCATATATTTAAGTCGCTAGCTTCCTACTTAACAGGACATAGTACTTTTCTAATCAGAAAGTCTTCCTTTTTCAGTCAAAGCAGCCTATTTTTGATTCAACAATAAAAAAAAATATTTGGTTCTGTTTATAATAAAATTTTTCTTACATCATTAATAAGGATCTAACTTATCTTCTAAAAATTATTTAGTTTTATTGCTATTAGTTTTACACAAAGTAAAAAAAAAAGGTTCTACGAAACCGTTTTTGGTTCAGCTTGGTTTGGTTTCGAGTGCTACGGTCTAATATTTTGCAACACGAGGGATAATGAGACGGTAACCTATTACTTAAAGCAAATTCCGAACGTCTGCGAGCATCCGTGCCACAGTAGGATTCGAACGCACGAACTCCGGTACTAATGTCCAGCACCCATTTGGTCATTTTTTGGCCCAAATCGCTTTCGAAATTGTAAATTGGAAACATTTTTGCATTTAAAAGAAGTGTACTATATTTTTTCATTCTGTGAATCTTTCTTGCATTAACATAAATAATATTTTCGTAAGAGATCGTTTTATATTTTAAAATGTACAATAGCTTAAAAACTGTAAAGATGCGCATTGAAAAAATTAACTTCAGTTTGATATAAATATACAGTTATTAGTATACACATTTCAAACGCCATCCTGCATATAAGTAAATTGCATATTTTTCCTCTCTTTGTACACTGTCTATAAATAAATATTTGGACACCTATGCAAATGACTAAATCTGCGATCCTGAGGTACATCATGTCCTCCTCCGCCGGTATACATCGTGTAGGAAACAGCATCAGCATTAGTCGCATGCAAGATGCCGCGCAGTTCGGAACTCTCTAATTTCGAGAAAGGTATAATTATCGGGTATCCCAAATGTGGCCGGTCTTTAAGGGACATATCTAGCTATTTGAAGTACCCAAAATCGACAGTGGCCTATGTGATTAAGAAGTGGAAGGTGAGCGGTAATTGTCGGAATGTGCCCCGAGTCGGCAGACCAACGAAACTGGGAGATAGAGACCGACGATTGCTGTCGAGAGAAATTCGGAAGAACCGCACCCAACCGATGACCCTCATCCGCGAAGAGTTTCCACAGGCATCCGGGAGTATTGTTTCAATGAATACCATCCGTAAGGAAGCATATCTGCTTGGTTTTCATGGCCATGCTTCTGTCCATAAGCCTTTGATCAGAAAGTCCAACCGCGTTGCTCGGTTAATGTGGTGCAAAGCACATCTAAATTGGACCACAGATCAGTGGAAACGGGTTCTTTGGAGCGACGAATCAAGGTTCACCCTTTACCGTTCAGATGGCAGGGTCTGGGTCTGGCGTATGAATATTAGTAGAAAATTAGAATTAGCTTTAAAAAGTAAGTCCCAAACTTATATTCATCCTGTACAAAAAAACAACCCCAGCCTCCCATATTATAACAAAATCTTTGTCTTTTATAAGTTGTATGAAGAAAAACTCAAGAAACAAAACAAAATGCAATGGAGGTAATGCATCTTTCCTCATAATTATATAAATTTTATAACTCAGTACTTTAGAGCAAGATTTTATAATAAATACTGATCCTTGGATAAAAAATCTCTCTTAAGAATAGTTTTAATTTTAAATTATGAATTAGTAATAGTTTTTATTACAGCTACTATAAAGCCTTTTAAAGGATTTTTTATTTAATGTCTTTTCTATTCAAATAAACTATTTTTTGTTTTATTTATACAAGTATATATATATATATATATATATATATATACATATATATATATGTATATATATATGTATATATATATATATAAATTATTATTCACATTAAGTTTTCATGCTCTCTAAGGTAAAGAGATATTTTTTTCTTTAAATAATTTTCATTTTATATTTACGGCATGATTATGATACTTAAACATATTTAAAATATCTTAATATGCATATTTCAAGTCTTTTGATATGCATATGTGAACTCTTTCACTAAAATGTTTTTCTTTATACCATATCTGTAATAAAAATATGAATAAAATTGAGAATGCTCTTAGTTTTTGTTATGATTAAATTCTGTATAACTGTTAAACTGAAGTACATTTATAATAGAAAACTGTAATGTATCTAAGTGTGCATTATACGAATCATTCTCCCTTTTTTTAAATTTCTGTTAAGTGCATAAAAAATAGCTCTTAATAAAAGGCTCATTAAAAATTTACTGATCTAAGCATTTTTTACACCATCCCAGTAGAATGCAAAAAAAAACAAAGAATTTCAAACTTTAAATATTTTATTTTACTCTTGAGGAATAATAAAACTTTTATGATAACATAGTACTCAAGCGTGGAAAAATATAAAATCCCTTTTTAATTTTTTTTTCTCTACGCACATAACATTTTAAACCTATCTATCATCGATTCTGAAACTACATTCTTTATTTATGCTCTAGGGGCAGAATAAATCGATTATTCCATTCAAATCTTTATCTTCGTTAAAATTAAATCGATTTGACAATAAAATTCAATTCATTGTCTCGCCATTCATCCTCTCCTATTGTGTTCGCTGCTTGTTAAAAGGCAGATAGAAAAATGTTTATCTGGTCATCCGCTTCACTGGATTTTTATTCTAAAGGAGTTAGCATTTTCTTGGGTAAGTAAATATAAAGTTCCGAGAATACACGATGAAATGAAGAAATAAGTTTATTAATTCCAGGCTGATAGCCAAATATACAAGAACAGCATTTATATTAAATTAGAATACGCATTTAAAATATAAAAGTTAATGGTAACAGTGGCCATTTAGTCTACCCTCGTGGAGTAATTATTTCAACAAGGTGACTTTACATTAAAATGGTTACCACAGAAGGATTTCGAAAAACATTCATCATTAGTGAACTAGTTAATTTCTAACTCTTGCAAAAAATAAAGTATAAGTAATGACTTTAGTTATGTAACTTTATCCTATTTAAGAAAAATCGATGAATAAAATTTTATTCATTTTTATTACAATAGGATATACAATTTAACTTTAAATATTGTTTGCTATTCTTGATAGCCAAATATATAGAACAGCATTTATATTAAATTAGAATACGCATTTAAAATATAAAAGTTAAAGGTAACAGTTAAATGCTAGACCATTTAGTTCAATCTCGTGGAATAATCATCTTGCCAAAGTGACTCTACACCAAAATCTATACCACAGAATGATTTCCAAAATAATTCATATGCTTTCATTATAACTTATCTAGTTAATTTCTAACTCTTGATAAAAAAAAAACAAAGTATAAGTAACGACTTTAGTTATGTAATTTAACCCTATTTTAACGAATTCAGTCAATAAAATTTCACCTTTTTAGTACAATATGATGCACAATTTAAATTCAAATATTGTTTACTATTCTTGATAGCCAAATATAAGAATAGAATTAATATTAAATTAGAATACGCATTTAAAGTATAAAAGTTAATGGTAACATTGGCCATTTAGTCTACCCTCGTGGAATAATTATCTTGCCAAGGTGACTCTACATTAAAATGGATACCACAGAAGTATTTCCAAAAACATTCATAAGCTGTCATCATTAGTAAACTAGTTAATTTCTTACTCTTGCTAAAAATAAAGTAATAACTTTATGTAACTTAATCATATTTAACCCATTCGATCTATACAATTTCACGTTTTTCTTTTAATACGATATACAATTTAACTTCAAATATTGTCTGCCATTCTTGATAGCTAAACATACAAGAATAGCATTTATATTAAATTAGAATAAAAAATTTAAATATGATAATTAATGCTAACAGGGAAATGCGCGACCATTTATTCTACCCTCGTGGAATAATTATCTTGCCAAGGTGACTCTACATTAAAATGGATACCACAGAAGGATTTCCAAAAACATTCTTAAGCTATCATCATTAGTAAACTAGTTAATTTCTTACTCCTGCTAAAAATAAAGTAATAACTTTATGTAACTTAATCATGTTTAACCCATTCGATCTATAAAATTTCACATTTTTAGTACAATATGATGTACAATTTAACTTCCAATATCGCTTGTTATTCTTGATAGCCAAATATACAAGAATAGCATTTATATTAAATTAGAATACGCATTTAAAATATAAAAGTTAATGGAAACAGAGACCATTTAGTCTACCCTTGTGGAATAATTATCTTTCAAGGTGACTCTACATTAAAATGCATACCACAGAAGGATTTCCAAAAGCATTCATCATTAGTGAACTAGTTTATAACATGCTAAAAATAAAATATTAGCAATGACTTTAGTTATGTAACTTTATCCTATTTAAGAAAACTCGATGAATAAAATTTTATTCATTTTTATTACAATAGGATATACAATTTAACTTTAAATATTGTTTGCTATTCTTGATAGCCAAATGTATAGAATAGCATTTATATTAAATTAGAATACGCATTTAAAATATAAAAGTTAAAGATAACAGTTAAATGCTAGACCATTTAGTTCAACCTCGTGGAATACTCATCTTGCCAAGGTGACTCTACACCAAAATCTATACCACAGAATGATTTCCAAAATAATTCATACGCTATCATCATAACTTATCTAGTTAATTTCTAACTCTTGATAAAAAACAAAGTAACGACTTTAGTTGTGTAATTTAACCCTATTTTAACCAATTCAGTCAATAAAATTTCACATTTTTAGTACAATATGAAGCACAATTTATATATTTAAATATTGTTTACTATTCTTGATAGCCAAATATATAAGAATAGAATTTATATTAAATTAGAATACGCATTTAAAATATAAAAGTTAATGGTAACAGTGACCATTTGGTCTATCCTCGTAGAATAATTATCTTGCCAAGGTGACTCTACATTAAAATACATACCACAGAAAAGATTTTCAAAAACATTCTTAAGCTATCATCATTAGTAAACTAGTTAATTTCTTACTCTTGCTAAAAATTAAGTAATAACTTTATGTACCTAATCATATTTAACCCATTCGATCTATAAAATTTCACGTTTTTCTTTCAATATGATATACAATTTAACTTCAAATATTGTCTGCCATTCTTGATAGCTAAACATACAAGAATAGCATTTATATTAAATTAGAATAATAAAATTTAAATATAATAATTAATGCTAACAGGGAAATACTCGACCATTTAGTCTACCCTCGTGGAATAATTATCTTGTCAAGGTGACTCTACATTAAAATGCACTCCCGAGAACGATTTCCAAAAACATTCATGAGCTATCATCATTAGTGAATTAGTTAATTTCTTACTCTTGCTAAAAATAAAGTAATAACTTATGTAATTTAATCATGTTTAACCCATTCGATCTATAAATATTCACATTTTTCTTACAATATGATATACAATTTAACTTCAAGTATTGTTTGCTATTCTTGGTAGCTAAATATAAAATAATAGTGTTTATATTAAATTATAATACGCATTTAAAATATAAAAATTAATGGTATCAGTGAAATGCTGGACCATTTAGTCTACCCTCGAATAATTATCTTGCCAAGATCGACATGAAATGCATACCAAAGAAGGATTGCCAAATAAATTCATGAGCTATCATCATTAGTGATCTAGTTAATTTCTAACTAAGGGTAACTTCTAATTAATTGTAACAGGGAAATGCTCGACCATTTAGTCTACCCTAGTGGAATAATTATCTTGCCAAGGTGACTCTATATTAAAATGCATACCATAGAAGGATTTCCAAAAACATTCATAAGCTATCATCATTAGTCATCTACTTAATTTCTAACTCATGCTAAAATGTATAGGTAATGACTTTAGTTATGTAACATAATCCTGTTTTAACCAATTCGATCCATAAAATTTCACATTTTTAATATAATGTGATATACAATTTAACTTCAAATTTTGTTTGCTATTCATAATAGCCAAATATACAAGAGCGTTTATATTAAATTGGAATACGCATTTAAAATATAAAATTAATGGAACAGTAAAATTTTATACCATTTATACTACCCTCGTGGAATAATTATCTTGCCAAGGTGATTCTACATTAAATTGCATACCACAGAAAGATTTAAAAAAAATTCTTAAGCTTTCATCATAAGTGATCTAGTTAATTTCTAACCTTTGCTAAAAAAAAAGTATAACTAACGCCTTTAGTTATGTATTTTAACCACTTCGTTCAATAAAATTTCACTTTCTTATTACAATATGATGTACAGTTTAACTTAAAATACTGTTTGCTAATCTTGATAGACAAATATACAAGAATAGCATTTATATTAAATTAGAATACGCATTTAAGATATAAAAGTTAATGATAACAGTGACCATTTAGTCTACCCTCGTAGAATAATTATCTTGCCAAGTTGACTCTACATTAAAATGCATACTACAGAAGGATATTCAAAAACATTCATAAGCTATCATCATTAGTAAACTAGTTAAATTCTAACTCTTGCTAAAAATAAAATATAAGCAACGACTTTAGTTATGTAACTTAATCCTATTTTAACCACTTCGATCAATACAATTTCACATTTTTATTACAATGTGATGTACAATTAAACTTCAACTTTTGTGTGCTATTCTTGATAGGAAAATATACAAGAATAGTATTTATATTAAATCATAATAAGCATTTAAAATATAAAAATTATTGGTAACAGTGAAATACTTGACCATTTAGTCTACTCTCGTGGAATAATTATCTTGCCAAGGTGACGCTAAGCAAATGGCTACAAGCATACCACAGAAAAATTTCCAAAAGCATTAATGAGCTATCATCATAAGTGATCTAGTTAATTTCTAACTCTTGCTAAAAATAAAGTATAAGTAATGTCTTTATGTAACTTAATCCTATTTTAAAATATTCGATCAATTTTTATCGCAATATTTTGTACAATTTAACTTCAAATATTGTTTGCTATTCTTGATAACCGAATATACAAGAATAGCATTTATATTAAATCAGAATATTATTTAAAATATAAAAATTAATAGTAACAGTGAAATACTCCACCATTTAGTCTACCCTCGTGGAATAATTGTCTTGTCAAGGTAACACTACATCAAAATGCATACCACAGAATGATTTCCAAAAACATTCATAAGCTATCATCATTAGTAAACTAGTTAGTTTCTAACTCTTGCTAAAAATAAAGTATAAGTGACGACTTAACTTATATAACTTAATCCTATTTTAACCAATTCGATCAATAAAATTTCACATTTTTATTACAATATGATGTACAATTTAACTTCAAATTTCGTTTGCTATTCTTGATAGCCAAATATACAAGAATAGCATTTATATTAAATTAGAATATAGAATTTAATGGTATGAATTTTATTCTACCCTCGTGAAATAATAATCTTGCCAAGGTGAAGCTACATCAAAATGCATACCACAGAAGGATTTGTAAAAAACGTCTTAAATTATCATCATAAGTAATCTAGTTAATTTCTAACTCTTACTAAAAATAAAGTATAAGTAACGGCATTTGTTATGTAACTTAATCATGTTTTAACCAATTTGACCTATAAAATTTCACATTTTTATTACAATAGGATATATAATTTAACTTCAAATTTTGTTTTCTTTAATTAAAATGTCAATAATAACGAAATTTGACTTTTGAAAATCCTTTTTTTTTGTATTCTTAATGAAAATAAATTTGTTAATTCCAGACCTATATCAGAATATACAAGAATAGTGTTTTTTATTAAATTAGAAGACGCATTTAAAATGTGGAAACCAATAATAATACCACACATTTAGTTTTTAATAATGGTCTCACATACTGATTAATTTTAAATATTTTTTTTCAATTTAAATGTTCACAATTACAAAATTTAAATCATTTCTTTCCTTCATATAGATTATTATACAGACAAGAACACACAATTTTGAAAAATATCATGTAAAAGTTTCCATCAGTTTATTATCATATATTTACATATGTACCCATAATTAAAGTATAAATTGTTTTGACATAATGTTAACAACTACAGACTTATTATATTTGCTGTTTCGCCAAAATTAAGTAAAATGTGTATCTGGTTATTAAAATAAAGGATTTAGATAATCTCTCATTTCTTTTTAACAGTAACTATCTAACTTGTAACCTCTTTTTAAATAATGTTCAAATAATTTTACATTTTTATACGATATCTCCTATAGCCTAACTTGGAAATAACTGTTCTCTTCAATTTAAATGTTATCAATTGAGGAGTTCAACTTTTTAAAATCATTTTCTGTCTTTACAGTAAATAATCTAGATAATTTCCAACTTTAACTTAAACTTTATAACTTTAAACCTCTTTATAAACAATTCGGAACAATTTCCCCTTTTTATTCCCATATCCTATATAGCACAACTTGAAAAAAATTTCTAATAAAAATAAATAAATAAATAAAAAAATAAGTAAATGAATAACCAAAAGTATATAATTATTATAATAAAATAAATAACAAAATATATTAAATAATATAATAAAGTAAATAAATAATTAATAAAATAAATAATAAATAAAATAGAACAATTAATTTATTAATCACAGGCTAAAGGTAAGTATACAAAAATAGTATTTGTTTTAAATAATAATATTAATTATACTCGTTTTAAATATTAAAATTGGTGATAGCAAGTAACTACGGACTGATAGATCAGTTTGGAAAAGCATGTACAGTTGGAGGGTTTTTTACGAAAGAATGTTATACCTTGAGATATAAACAATATAAATTTCCATATATTTTCTTAAGCTATTAACATGTATATCATAGTTACTTTTAACTTTTGGCAACAATAAAATGAAAGTAACAATAGACTTGTTTCATATTTAAATCGATTTGATTAAAAATTTCCTTTTTGTATGAATTACAATCTATTAACACCATAGTCAAATTTAATTTTTGATAATAATAAAGTAACACTTTTAGTCATTCAATTAATCATATTTTTAAATGAATCGATCCAAATAATATAACTTGTTCATTACTGTATCACATACAGATTAAATTCAAAATACGTTTTCTTTATTCTAAATATTGACAGTTACAAAATATAATCATTTATAATAATTTTCAATAATTTTGAAGGATAGGGGAAGAAATATGTTTATTATTTCTAGACTGTTAGCCAAATATGTAAGAATAGAAAGTATAATGAATTAATATAAACATTTAAACTATAAAAATCAATATAAATAGTACTAAGTAAATTAAACACTGTTCTTAAATAAACTTTACATTTATAAAATTTTATAAATTGAAATCACTAACAGTGGAATTTTTTAAAGATAGTTTCAAATTCTAAATGTAAAGTGTATTTTTTGGCAAAATAATTTTAAATTTAAGAAATAGATTTTATTATATTTCTAAAAAATGCATTTCTAAGGTGCATTTTTGATGCTAGTAAATTTAGTGTAATAGTGAAAGTTTCTAGTAAACTTTTATTTTTATTTTTCAAATTCTTTTAATCTTTTTTACTTCTTAGAAATTGTGAATTTTATCATTTGAGAGAATACTTTTCAAATTAATATTAAAATAAAAAATGGTTAACTTTTGCATTAAATTGATTTATTGCATTAAATAGCTCTTTCTAAATAAACACGTCTAGGTTAAGCAACAGTTAAATTTTGATTTTAAAAACTCATTTACTACAAATGTATTCAATTATTTTAAGTACCTATTTTGACTTATAAATCATGTAATAATAAATTAACACTTTTAACCATTCATCTAATCATGTTTTTAAATCAATCGATCCAAATAATATCGCTTGTTCATTATTGTATCACATACAGATTAATTTCAAAATGCATTGTCTTCATTCTAAATATTCACAGTTACAAAATATAATCATTTATAATATTTTTAATGATTTTGAAGGATAGATGAAAAAATAAGTTTATTATTTCTAGGCTGATAGCTGAATAAGTAATAATAGAGAGTATAATGATTTAATATAAACATTTAAAAATTAAAAATCAACTAAACACTGTTCTTCAATAAGCTTTAGATTTATAAAATTTTAAAAATTGAAGTCACTAGAAGTGAAATTTTTTTTAAATAGTTTCAAATTCTAAATGAAAAGTTAGTTTTTTCTCAAAATAATTTACAATTTAAGAAATAGATTTTATTATATTTCTAAAAATGCACCTTAAAAAGGTGCATCTTTTGGTGCTAGTAAATTTAGTGTAGTAGTGAAAGTTACTAGTAATTTTTTTTCATCTTTTAATTTCTCTTAATCTTTTATCACTTTTTCATTACGGTATCACATACAGATTAAATTCAAAATACGTTTTCATCATTCTAAATATTCACAGTTACAAATTATAATCATTTATAATAATTTTTAATAATTTTGAAGGACAGGTGAAGTAATATGTTTATTATTTTAGGCTGTTAGCCAAATATCTAAGAATAGAAAGTATAATGAATTAATATAAACATTTAAACTATAAAAATCAATATAAATAGTACTAAGTAAATTAAACACTGTCCTTAAATAAACTTTAGATTTATAAAATTTCATAAATTGAATTCATTAAAAGTGGAACTTTTTAAAGGTAGTTTTGAATTCTTAATGTAAAGTTATTTTTTAAATAATTTTAAATTTAGAAATATATTTTATTATATTTCTAAAAAATTCATTTTCTAAGGTGCATTTTTGATGCTAGTAAATTTATTGTAATAGTGAAAGTTTCTAGTAAACTTTTATTTTCATCTTTTAAATTCTTTTAATCTCTTTTACTTCTTAGAAATTGTGAATTTTATCATTAGACAGAATTCTTTTGATTCGGGGCTGTTAAGATACAAAATGGTTAACTTTTGCATTAACTTGATTTAGGCCTTTCTAAATAAACACTTCTAAGATAAATAATAATTAAATTTTGATTTTAAAAACTCATTTAGTACAAAAGTATTCAGTTATTTCAAGCACCTATTTTGATTTATAAAGCGTTTATTACAAAAGTACATAATTATTTTGAATTCAGTTTTCCCTGTAAATCAGTAGGAATAATCAAATCTTACTGTGCAATACAATACCAATGTCTAAATCAGAAGTTTAATATTAATTGTTAAAGTATAGCAATTAATAAATTAGTTTAAATCTAATTTTTCCAGTTAACTATATAATTTCTCTAGTTTAATCTACGATTTTCACTACTTCATAATTACATAAAGCAGCTAGCCCTTATAAAGGATAAGCTATCCTTTAACCAATTTCAAAATGTTTGAATAAATTATTTATTATTTTCATTTTATTAATAAACTGAGTGCTGCTGTAATATATTTTAAAGTACAAAAGATTTTAGAAACGCAGATTTATTTTATTTAGTTTTCTATTAAATTAAATAATTTAAACATGTGTGTCAGCCAAGTGAAATATGCTTGAATAATAGAGTAAAATTTGCTTAACATAATTGCTTATGTATTAAATTATGAATAAATAGATTTCATAGCCCACATACACTAAACAAAATTTATGTTTTTCTTAAAAGATTTCCCATTCTGATTAATAAATTCTTTCAAGGAACGGAGGATTTATCTGCTTTAAAAATAATTATACGGCACTAACTTAATAACGTTTAGACATTATTTATTTGAATAAAAAGGGTGCATCCATCGATATAAAACCTCTTCTAAATTCAGACTTTAATAAGAACCAATGGCTCTCAATGAAAAATTTAATAAATGTAATGCGTTCCATTTCAAAATTTAAATTTCTGTTCTCCCAAAACTATTCTATGCTTGATATAAAATTATCCACCATAAAATGTGTCATTACCATAAATCTATTTATTCGCCGATGTAGAAAAAAGTTATGACACATCTCTGATGAAACAAGTTTTATGAGCCGTTTTTAATAAAATCCACTGACTTGATGAAAGTGTTTTTGAAAGGATTTTTTTAAGTGAGTTTATGTTGGGCTTAATAATTTGTTGCGTATATTAAGTATGTATATTGAGAGATAAGAGACTAATAATTCAGTTTATAAGGATAATTTTTTTTCTCGTCCTAACATTTCTACTTTTTACTCCAAGCGTACTCGTATCCAATGAAGGATTTATTAATAGAGATTAGTGGCTATTATAAAATGGTTT
>CM063501.1:54651892-54666892 GCA_032207245.1 Pardosa pseudoannulata | reverse complement strand
CCATTCGGCCATCGTTCGGCCATTGCAAACCAGAGGATTTTCTACTTTATAAAACTGCCCACTCTACCTGTACCTTGATTTTACCAATGTAACAAAGAGTTACATCGCTAGTATAATTAGGCTATTGATGGAGAGGCTAAATGTTTCCATCATTCTTATTTTCAAGAATGCTGGGAACATTTTACATTCTTAATCAACATTCTTATGTCGAATTTCTAAGGAGACTGACTTTATGCTGTGACATATTTATGGAAAAATCAATATAATCTCTTAAATGCAATATAATCAAGACTAAAAAATATGAGCTAGTAGCAAAAAAAATAGCTCAGAATGAAGAAAAAAGAGTAGTTTTAAACTTTTCTGCTACTTGTATTTAAACATATTATTTTTTTTATGAATGAGTTGATGTAGACCTTGCAATTTGTAAAGCCTAAATTTTAACACTAATACCATCTCATCTGTTGTCGATCTTCAGGGTTAGTATCCGTTAAATGGTAACTTGACCTAATAGGGTAAATAGAAATGATTTCAATATCAACAAAATATATTAATGTATAACAAAATATATAAACAAAGTGTAGATGTGCAAAATTTGGTGCATTTGCTGCAAACCATAGAGTTTTCTACTTTATAAAACTGCCCAAGTTACTTGTACCTTGACATTACCAATGTAACAAAGTGTTACATCACTAGTATAATTAGGCTATCGATGGAGAGGCTAAATGTCTCCAGCATTCTTATTTTCAAGAATGCTGGGAACATTTTACATTCTTAATCTACTTTCTTATTTCGAAGTTCTGATTAGACTGACTTTACGCTGTAAACATATATATGGAAAAATCCAGATAAGCTCTTAAATGCAACATATTCAAGATTAAAACATGAATTAGTAGCAAAAAATAGTTCAGCACGTAAAAAAAATAATTTTTAACTTTTCTGCTTCTTTTATTTTTTATAAATGAGTTAATGTATACCTTGCAAGTTGTAAAGCATAGAAGTGAACACTAATGCACTCTCATCTGTTGTAAGTCGGCAGGGTTAATAACATTAAACGGTAATATTACCTAACAGTAGAACTTATTTCAATATCAACAAAATATATTTAAGTAGTCAAAGTGTAGCAGTGGAATATTTGGTGCAATTGCTGCAAACCATAAGGTCTTCTATTTTATAAAACTGCCTACGTTACTTGTACCTTGATTTTACCAATGTAACAATGAGTTACATCGCTATTATCATTAGGCTATCGATGGAGAGGCTAAATGTTTCCAACATTCTTATTTTCAAGAATGCTGGAAACATTTTACATTCTTAAACTACATTCCTATTTCAAAGTTCTGAGGATACTCACTTTAAGCTGTGAAATATTTAAGGAAAAATCAAGATAAGCTCTTAAATGCAATATATTCAAGACTAAAACATATGAATTAGTAGCAAAAAAGAGTTCAGTACACAAAAAAAGAAATAATGATTTTTTACTTTTACCTCTACTTAACCTTTACTTAAATAAATAACTTTTTCTTGTGAATAAATTAATGTATACCTTGCAAGTTGTAAAGTATAAATTTTAAAGCTAACGAGCTTCCATATGTTGTCGATCGTGAAGGTTAATACCATTTAAAGATTAACATTACCTAATAGGATGAGTATAAATGATTTTAATATCAACAAAATATATTTAAAAAGACAACGTGTAGCAGTGCAAAATTTGGGGCAATTGCTGCAAACCATAGGGTTTTCTACTTTATAAAACTGCCTACGTTACTTGTATCTTGATTTTACCAATGTAACAAACAGTACATAGCTAGTATGATTAGGCTATTTATAGAAAGGCTAAATGTTTCCAACATTCTTTTTTTAAAGTATGGTGTAAACATTTTGCATTCTCATTCTGCATCCTAATTTCGAAGTTCTTAGGATACTGACTTTATGCTGTGACATATTTATGGAAAAATCCACATAAGCTCTTAAATACAATATAAAGCAAAAACATATATAAATTAGTAGCAAAAAAAAAGTTCATTACACTAAAAAAGAATATATTTTGCTTCTCTGGTACTTTATTTAAATAAATTACTTTTCCCGGAGAATAATTTAATGTATACATTGCAAGTTGTAAAATATAAATTTTAACACTAACGCGCTTCTATGTGTCTTCACGGTTAAAGGGTGATATTACCTAATAGGGCGATTAAAAAGGATTTTAATATCAACAAAACCCATTTAAGGAATCAAAGAGTAGCTGTAAAAAATTTGGTATGTTTGCTGCATACAGTATGGTTTTCTACTTTATAAAAATCGACACGAGATTTGTACCCTAATTTTACCAGTGTAACAAAGAGTTACATCTCTGGTATCAGTAGGCTACCGGCTAAGAGGCTAAATTCTTCCAAAGTCTGATCTTGGTCAGACCCTGGGTGAACATATCGGGTTTGATGCACTCCCTCCATTAAATGAGGGAGGGAGGGGATCCAGTGTTTGTCCCCTCAGTGCATTTAGCAGATGATCACGACAAGGGAAGAACATAAATAAGATTTAGCGTAAGAAAGGGTCGAATGCACAATGTCTTTAGCGGTACCTAGGCCCCATCTTTCCTGACTCCATGACATCAACCATGAAGTACCTAACCAAGAATTGGAATTACGCTGAATAGTTATATTTATAAAAAAGAATAAATAGATCTGTAATTATGTTTAAGTTTTAAGTTAAGTTAAGATAAATTGTCGTCAACGATATGTCATCTCTCATTCATATCTTCTTACATATTTTTTACTGGAGTTTCTCAACAGACTTAGTCCATAGACTATGTTCCTACTTTCGTTTTCCCTAACGAGGGATTTTTCTTCCTCCTTCCCTCTCCGTTGGGGAAATAACTATTCTGAGGGTTTTTAGATTCTGTGATGAACGTATTGACAGTTGTGGATCTATCATTATGAAATATCAGTGCTTTTTTGTTAATTTGTTTGTGTGTGGTGTTTAGTGAATAAAAATAAGAAAAAACAAATAACTGACTGGTTATTGGAACACAAATACAGGAATTGGAGTTTAAGTTTACACATTCTGTGTTGTGGGATTATGTTTTTACTTTTCCACAACATCGCAAAATAACCATAAAATAGGCAATTTTGAGATCTTACGAAAAAAATTCCTTGTCAATATCTTAAAAAAATACAAATTGTATAACATTTTAAATTTAATTGTTTTAAGAAGTAACTACGTTTCAAATTTATTTTAACTTTATATATTTTATAATAATATCATATTTACTCTTAGGCATTGATTTAAACCAACAATAAAAGGAAAAGTATATTTATATTTGCTTATTTTAATTAACAAAAAAACACAAACACAATGACTGAAAAATGGTTCTTACATATTGAAAAATTTCCACATACAAGATACATTTTAAGCATTAAAGTACGGCTTCAAAAATATAAAAGAGCCATTAAATGAGAACAGTACAACAAATAAAAATAAACTTGTTATTACAGTGAAAATCATTATTCTAAAAAATGAGTATGCAACAAACTGATGTAATGACAATCCAGTGAAATAAAATTGGTGCAATGAAGCAATGTAACAAGTAAATCTTTACAATCTATCTATTGTTCAATTAGTGAAATGAATCACTATTAAAGAGGCAAGAAATTTATATAAATGAAAACATCAGATAGAGTTTCAACATATTTGCTAATTAAACATTTTCCTATATATTAATTTCAAGTAGAATTACATTCATTTATAATGTATTAACATTTTGTAAAAATACATTATGACTAGTACATAATATGTTTTATTTATTTAAAATGTGATCAATATGCATTTTTATTTCCTTAATTCTCCCTCTCTCTTTTTTAAGAGGCCTAATATTTATTTTTATTCTTCTCCCGAAGCCTCAAATCTCTGATCAAAGACTAATTAACTCAAAGAATTAACTATTCCTCGATTTGGATCTTCCTATAATTGAATGTATTTTATAGGAAAAATTCACACTTTAATTAGATATTATTATTGAATCAATGTTGCTAGAAGAGCATTTTATTTAAGTCACTCTAGTAATATTGTTGAATTGTGGTCAAGTAGTTACGAAACGATCGTTTAGAATCAGAGTAATATGGATAACTGTAGTAACTTAGAATGGGTATTAAGAAGTATATAGAAGTGTAAAACATTCAATATGAGCCTTAAACCTAAAAAAAAACTCTGTAAAGATTACGCATATATTTGCAGTTATTATATCAGTAAATCAATGTTGCCAAAATCATGTTAGCAAAATAAATCATAAACAGTGTAAAATAGACCATGTTAGCAATAAGCAGAGCTGTTGAATAATGGTCGAATAGCTAATGCAACTTAGAATAGGCTTTTTTTAAGAATTATATAAAATCGTAAAACATTAAATATGAAACCTACACCTTTAAAACTCTGTAAAGATCACACCTGTAAAGATCACACATACATTTGCAGTTATTATGTCAGTAAATCAATGTTGCTAAACTATATAAAATAAACAAAGCTATTGAATCATTTTCAGATTGCTAATGCAACTTAGAATAGGCTTTAAGAAGTATATGAAATCATAAAACATTCAATATGGCCCTTACAACTTTAAAAAATCTCTGTAAAGATTACACATACATTTGCAGTTATTATGTCAGTAAATCAATGTTGCTAAACTATATAAAATAAACAAAGCTATTGAATCATTTTCAGATTGCTAATGCAACTTAGAATAGGCTTTAAGAAGTATATGAAATCATAAAACATTCAATATGGCCCTTACAACTTTAAAAAATCTCTGTAAAGATTACACATACATTTGCAGTTTTTATGTCAGTAAATCAATGTTGCTAAAACCATGTTAAATAAACAAAGCTGTTGAATCATGCTGTCAGATAGCTAATGCAACATAGAATAGGCTTTTTTAAGAAGTATATAAAACCGTAAAACAGTCAATAGGAACCCTACATCTTTAAAAACTCTGTAAAAAATTACGCAGACATTTGCAGTTATTATATCAGTAAATCAAAGTTGCTAAAACCATTTAAGATAAAAAAAAACTGTTGAATCATTTTCAAATATCTAATGCAACTTGGAATATTCTTTTTTAAAAAGTATGTAAACTCGTACACCATTTAATATGAGCCTTACACCTTTAAAAACTCCTTAAAAATTACGCATACATTTGCAGTTATGATATTAATATATTAATGTTACTAAAACCATGTAAAATAACCAAAACTATTGAAATATGGTCAAATTGCTAATGCAACTTAGAATAGACTTTAAAAATTATATGAAATATCATAAAACATTCAATATGAGTCTTACACCTTTAAAAACTTTGTAAAAATTACGCATACATACGCAGTTATGATACCAGTAAATCAATGTTGTTAAAACCATGTAAGATAATCAAAGCTCTGAAACATTGTCAAATAGCTAATGCTCTGCCGTTCAGAATTACAGATTTTTGTTAATGAATAATAATTGATATTACAACCAAATTAGAATCGCCTACAAAAATTATACAAAGGGATAACGATCCTTCGATTACAGAATTATGGACCTCGCTAACTGTATGAACCTTGCCGAACGATGGTTGAATGGTTAAAGCGCTGGCCTTCAGAACCGCAGATCCTGGGTTCGAATCCCACAATGGCATAAGTGTTCATAGCCGTTCGGCTTTAAGCGGTAGGTCCCGGTTTCATTAGCCCTCGTGTTGCATAAAGTAGACTGCAGCGTTCCAAGCCAAACCAAACCAAACTGTATCAGCCTTATACCTTTCAAAATATTTCTGAAGAATGTTGAATATATGTAGTGATTATGAACTGAAGAATTTGTAATCCCTGTAACAATGAATTTAAGTTCCTAATAACTATGTGATGTATGTTATAATAACAAAACTATTGGATCAAAAATCATACAAAGGTCTACTAATCCACTGATTAGCCAATTATATACCTAAGGCTTAGTTAACTACAAGAACAAATGAAATTTAAATAACCCAATTAAAGCAATAGAAAATAAAAATTATTTATCAAAGAATTTTATCTGGTGATTAAAATAATGATATATTTGTTTTCAAAATTTGGTTCTTAATCTATATATTGAAGTATTTTTTGTGAGATATACATCCAAAGAACTTCATAGTTAAAATATAACATTTAAAAATATTTCGAAGTATTTTCAGCTTTTAAGAGCTAAAAAATAAGAAATGTATAATGTAATGAAATATAACATTAAATACTTATTACCATAGTGCTTTCTAGCAACTTCGAACAACTCCCAAGTGTATGAAATCGAACTTGACTCGAATTTCAGTATAAAGCGTCTAGGATTTAATAATGAAAAATGTTCACTACTTCTTCCTCAAACCCAAAATGTGCATCCCTGTACTTTATTCAAACTTTGTTTCGTTCGATACTTTCTTAAAATAGAAGTAAAGAAGATTAAAAGAAAAAGCCTTCATGCGTAGGTGCATGAATAATGAATTCCTTCATTGTAATCAAATTTGCATGACTAATATTTTTTTTTCCGGAAAATGGCTTGAATTTAGAAAGATATGTGCATTCTAAAATTTTGATTTGATGTTTCACATAATATTAAATTTCCTATAAGTTTAGGATGTTTCAATGTATGTACGTTTTTTTAATATTTGGAAATTTGTCTTAGAGTTTAAATAATAGAATTTATGTAAGAGAGCTTTGTTCAAGTAGTTACAAATCGGAAAGATACGTGCTCTTACCGCCATCTGCTGACGAAAATATGTGTTATTTTTGTAAAATTCAAAATACGCGAGCTAGCGTACTGCTGGTGACAATATTTAACCAAAAAAATTCAAATTTTAAAAATATAGTTGATGTAATGGTGAATAAATGATAGCTAAGTTAGTATTAATTAAATTATATTATTTTTGTTCTTTGGTTTAGTTCTGCGATTCTGTTTTTATTAGTATTGTGTGATAAGAATGTTGTTATATCACAAATACACTAACCGAAAGTAGATACAACTAAAAAAATATTATTTTTGCTTTTATATTTTTTTAAAAATAATTTTTGGTTTTGAGGAATATTCAAGTATATATCGCAGAAAACCTGCGTTATACTGTTCACAGAATATGATATTAGTCTCGATTAGGTAAGTATTCTGTAATTTATGTTAAATATATTTTATTATGAAGCATAAATTTGAGTTTTAAGTCACTATTTTAAAAATACCTAACAAAAACACATATCGCTTTAATTCCATATTAATTCCTTAATCCTTTATTTTAAACAAAACTTGAATGTAAAACTTAATTATTAAGAAATTTTAGTAGTTTGTAACTTAAAAGAAAATCCCTACGTCTGAAAATATATGTTTAAGACAATAAAAAAGATTCTTAAAAGTAAAGTTCAGCTATATAAATTTTCAGATATACCAAATACGGAATAAATTAATAAAAGCGTTCATATTACTTACATTTTAGTTCAAATACTTTAAAGAAAAATTAATCATTTTTCTTTAGTCGGTGAGAAAATTATTTAATTCGGGATTTTATATCTGTCTTAAATCATGTTCTATAAATATGTATTTTTATCTTTATAAGAAGTGCATTAAAAATTAATATATAGTTTTAATTATTATTTTGAAGTTTTCATTTATTTCTCAGATCATTTCCCATAGTTAAAGTTGTAATTGTATGTTTGCATCTTTCTATTTAAATAATGCATATAATTATAATTATTTTACTAAGTATAAAATTATTTATCTTTAAATTTTGTGTATAATTTGTGGAAACCTTTTCTTTTTCCTTGTAAATTATGAAATTGAAAAATATATATCCTAAATAAAAATTGTATTTGAAATATATATTTTGATATATTTATTTATATATTTTGTATATAATATATAATTTATATATATAAATATTTATAATTATTAAAATATTTTAAAATATATATTTTATAGATTAATATATAGATTTACGAACTAATGTAAATATTTATAAAAAAATTATTTTTATGATTATAAATTTGCTTTGTTTATAAGTACGATATTTTAAAGTGAATCAAAGAAAATTAACCAATTAAAATTTTTATATATATGTACTATTAGGAATAATCTGTTCTACTTAAGTAAAATTATAGACCAAATATAAAAATAAGAAAATTAAGAAAAAAAAAAATATTTTAAAAGTTTATACATTGCGATATATAATTAAAATTTTTACTAAAATACATATATATTTATAATTTTAATGATAACTATTAGTTCAAAATTAAGAGAAAATTTAAATTATAGGTAAATTTTTATATAAATAAACATAAAAAATTTATGTTTCTACTTTGCCTAAAATTACTGAAAAAATGTTTTTAGAAATGTTTGTCTAAAAGAAATTTAAAATTTAAAGTTTAAAATGTAAGTTGTTTTTTTTACTTAAATTTACTAAGTAAAAAGAAAAAATATTTAAATTTTATCTGTAATATACCTATTAAAAATTATTTCTATAAAAATTTATTTATGTATTATAGTAAATGTATTTTCTATAATAAGATAAACAAAAAATTAATTTTAGATTCAATATTTTGTTCTTAAAATATTTTCTACTTTCTATCTTTTAAAAAAATGAAAACATTTTTAAAATATACTTGTTAAAAGAATAAAATATTTAAGGGTTTAAGCATTGCAATATTATTAAAATCCTTTTTTACAGTTGTATAGTTTTATCTATACTATATATTGAGTATTTATTTATATAAATTCAATAGATTCAAGTAAAAAATATAATTTAGGTAGATTTTCTATAAATTTTTTCTTTTAAAAATTTTTTTTCTAATATCTGAGTCATAAAATTAGACAAAAGCATTTTTTAAATATACTTATTTTCAGGTAATATTGAAATTTTAAGGTTTACGCATTGCAATATATCTTATTTTAAAATATTTTTAGCAAACGATATTGATATAATATTAAAAATATTCTATAAGTTTACTTACAATATGTTTATAAGTTTCTTTTTTTATATGTACTAGATTTTATAATTCAACACTAAGAAAAAAAAATTTAAATTAGATTTCTGTATAAATTTTATTCTTAAAATTTTTGTCTACTATCTTAGTCATAAAATTAAAAAAAAGCATTTTTTTTTTAATATTAGCAAAGAGTGCTGTTTTGAAAAAATATTAAAAACATTTTAAAGTTAGCATGGCAATATGATTTATGAAAAAATTTCTTTTTTTTTCAGTTAGTGTTTTATAAAGTAAGTGATATCTTTATAATTCAAACTAAGAAAATTAAATTTAAATTAGGATTTCTGTATAAATTTCTATTCTTAAAATTATTTTGTACCTTTTATTTTAGTCTTTAAATTAGACAAAATTTTTTAATATTAAAAAATTAATGGTTTACGAAATTAAATATATTTATTTAAGCATTAATTTTTATTATCATATATATGTTTTATTTATGTTTATGTAGAGAAAAAATTAAAATAGATTTCTATATAAAATTTATTCTTAAAAGTATTTTGTATCTATTTCTAGTCATTAAAATTAGACAAAAGCATTTTTTTTTAAATTAATCAATGAGTTGTTTCAAAAATATTAAAATATTTTAAGTTTTACGCATTGCAATATATTTATTAAAAAATACTTCTATTTTATACATGTATATGTTATTTTCTATTTCTTAGTTAAGATTAAGATAAAAAAAAATTAAATTGTGGTTAGATTTCAGTATAAATTTCTTCTCTTAAAAATATTTTGTACCTTCTATTTTTTAAATATAAAATAATGTCTGTTTAAAATATGTTAAAAATATTTTAAGGGTTTTCGCATTGCAAATATTATTTATTAAAATTCATTTTTTCATATATGTGTTTTATTATAAGCAGTGATCTTTTAATTCAATACTAAGAAAAAAAATTGTAGGTTATTTAAATATATTCTATTCTTAAAAATATTTTGTCTACATCTAGTCATAAAATTAAAAAGTTTTTTAAATGTAAGGAATAAGTTGTTTGAAAATATTAAAATATTTTAAGTGTTTACCATGCAATATATCTTATTATATTTATTTTTTATAGCATGTGTTTTATATAAGTTAGTGAAATATTATAGTAAGAAAAAGTGAATTTCAGTAGGATTTCTAAATAAATTTATTCTTAAAAATATTTGTGTAACTATCTTAGTCATAAAATTATACAGAATCATTTTTAAATATAAATAGTCAATGCCTGTTTTGAAGAAATATTAAAAATATTTTAAGTGTTTACTGACATTGCAATATCTTATTAAAGATTTTAATAGCATATATTTTTTATTACAAAATAGGGATATCTTTATCAAGATTAAAGAAAAGTTAAATTTGAGGTAGGATTTCTCTTCAGATTTTTATACCCTTAGAAATATTTTGTACATACTATCTTAGCCATAAATTTATACAAAAGCATTTTTTAAATATAAATAGTTAATAACTGTTTGAAGCAATATTAATAATATTTTAATTGATTACTGATTGCAATATATCTCATTAAATATTTTTAGCAGCATATATATGTTTTACGTACAATTATGAGTGATGTATTTAAAATTAAATTTGAGGTTGGATTTCTGTACAAATTTTATACTC
This sequence comes from Pardosa pseudoannulata, assembly GCA_032207245.1. Lineage (NCBI taxonomy): Eukaryota > Metazoa > Arthropoda > Arachnida > Araneae > Lycosidae > Pardosa > Pardosa pseudoannulata. Next base: position 54,656,278 of record CM063501.1, on the reverse strand, counting down.
TTTGAAAATATTTTGTACATACTATCTTAGTCATACATTTATACAAAAGCATTTTTAAATATAAATAGTTAATACCCGTTTGAAGCAATATTAAAAAAAATTAAAGTGTTTACTGATTGCAATATATCTTACTAAAGATTTTTAACTACATATATATGTTTTATCTACAAATATCAGGGATATATTTAAAATTAAATTTGAGACTGGATTTCTCTTCAAATTTTATACTCTTGAAACATTTTGCACATACTATCTTAGTTAATAAATTTATACAAAGCGCATTTTTAATTAAATACAGTCAATCATTTGAAGCAATATTAAATATAGTAAGTGTTTACTGATTGCAATATATCTTACTAAAGATTTTTAACATCATATATATGTTTTATCTACAAATATCAGGGATATATTTAAAATGAAATTTGAGACTACATTTCTCTTCAAATTTTATACTCTTTGAAATATTTTGTGCATATTATCTTAGTCATAAAATTATACAAAAGTATTTTTTAAATATAAACAGTCAATACCCGTTTGTAGCAATATTAATAATATTTTAATTGTTTACTGATTGCAATATATCTCATTAAATATTTTTAACAGCATATATATGTTTTACGTACAAATATGAGTGATGTATTTAAAATTAAATTTGAGGTTGGATTTCTCTACAAATTTTATACTTTTTCAAATATTTTGTACATACTAACTTATTCATAAAATTATACAAAATCATTTATTAATTATAAACAGTCAATACCTGTTTGAAGCAATATTAAAAATATTTTAAGTGTTTACTGATTGCAATATATCTTACTAAAGATTTTTAACTACATATATATGTTTTATCTACAAATATGAGGGATATATTTATAATCAAATTTGAGACTGGATTTCTCATCAAATTTTATACTCTTTGAAAATATATTTGTACATCATATCTTAGTCATAAAATTATACAGAGTCATTTTTAAATATAAATAGTCAATACCCGTTTGAAGCAATATTAAAAATATTTTAAGTGTTTACTGATTGCAATATATCTTACTAAATATTTTTAACAGCATATATATGTTTTATCTACAAATATGAGGGATATATTTAAAATCCAATTTGAGACTGGATTTCTCTTCAAATTTTATACTCTTTGAAATATTTTGTACATACTATCTTAGTCATAAAATTATACAAAAGCATTTTTAAATATAAACAGTCAATACCCGTTTGAAGCAATATTAAAAATATTTTAAGTGTTTACTGATTGCAATATATCTTACTAAAGATTTTTAACTGCATATATATGTTTTATCTACAAATATGACGGATGTATTTAAAATTAAATTTAAGACTGCATATCTCTTCAAATTTTATACTCTTTAAAAATATTTTGTACATACTATCTTAGTCATAAAATTATACAAAAGAATTTTTTAAATAAAAACAGTCAATGACTGTTTGATGCAGCATTAAAAATATTTTAATAGTTTACTGATTGCAATATATCTCATTAAAGATTTTTAACTGCATATATATGTTTTATCTACAAATATGAGGGATATATTTAAAATCAAATCTGAGACTGGATTTCTCTTCAAATTTTATACTCTTTGAAATATTTTGTACAGACTATCTTAATCTTAAAATTATACAAAAGCATTTTTTAAATATAAATAGTCAATACCCGTTTGAAGCACTATTAAATATATTAAGTGTTTACTGATTGCAATATATCTTACTAAAGATTTTTAACAGCATATGTATGTTTTATGTAGAAATATGATTGGTATTTTTAAAATCAAATTTGAGACTGGATTTCTCTTTAAATTTTATACTCTTTGAAAATATTTTGTACATACTATCTTAGACATCAAATTAGACAAAAGCATTTTTAAATGTAAGCAGTCAATTTTTGTTTAGCACAATATTAAAAATATTTTAATGGTTTAAGCCTTGTAATCTGTCTTTTTAGATATTCCTTTTTATTAGCATCTATATGTTTTATCTATAAATGCTAGTAATTATTTTAAAATTCAAGACTAACAGAAAAAATAAATTTGAGAAAGTATTTCTACATAAATTTCATTTTCTGAGAAATATTTTGAACACTTTTTCTTAGTCATAAAATAGACAATTGCATTTTTAAATATAAGCAATGATTGTCTGTAATATTAAAAATATTTTATGGATTTAAGCGTTGCAATAGATCTTATTACAATTTCCTTTTTTTTAGAATCTATGTTTTTATTTATAAGTGCGAGTGATAATTTTATAAGTTAACACTAAGATGAGAATTAATGTTTAGGTTGGATTTCTATACAAATTTTACCTTTCAATAATCTTTACACCTACTATGTTTGCAGAAATTAATAAAAAAGAATCTTTGTTGAAAAATTAGCATTATCAAATTATTTATTTGTTATTCTTTCATAAAACAAAGATATTATTTTTGCTAAAAATAGTTTTTACGTTTATATGAGTCGTGAAACAAGTATTTGGGATAAATCAAGACACAAAATTCTCAAAATAAGTCATTTTTGTCTCTCAAACGTAAAGAAATAAAAAGATTGTTACATCAGAAAATTTAAATCAATTCTTTACATTAAGATGCAGTCCTTTTGAATTGTTGTCGTATTATCTGAGAAGAATTTCAAAGCCAGAAACATTTTTATAGCCTACGATTATATCTAACATTTATTTATAAGCAGAAAAACAAAATAATTAAGGACATTTCTGTAGGGATATTCACACCGATAGGTCTTTAAATGCATATAACTCCAAAGGTACCTAATTATTGATAAATAAATAATCGTTCGTTGTTACTGGTTGTTTGTACAGAATATTTCCTTTGTTGTTATTTATCTATGTCATGACTAATTTTAAATTTAAAAAAAAATTCTATTTTTCCCACTTTCTTTATAAGTATTCAAAGCTTACAAGTACAAAGTACGATTAAAGCGCACTTTTCAGATTAGTATAGAAGTTTTCACTCTTGCATAATATATAAAGGCATCTATAACTGCATTATAAGATTTAATTCTAAATATAGTTATAAAAGCTATAGATGTTTAATAATATGGTTTAATTTGTAAAATGCATCTTAAAAATATGTAAATACGCTATGTGATAGTTTTTGTATTCAGCAATTATCTTCATTATTTATTTATTAAAGTTAATAAAAATTTTAATATTTATATATATATTTATATATATATATTATATATATATATATATAGTATATATATATATATATATATATATATATATATATATATATATTTATATATATATATATATGTATATATTATATATATATTTATATATATGTGTATATATATATATATGTACGTATGTATATATGTATGTATGTGTGTATTTATGTAAGTATATATATTTCTCTATTGTCAAAAACATAATATGAAAAATATTATAGGTTATGTTGCTTTTAACAATGCATTTAATTTTAGAAAGGTTTAAAAATTTTAATGATTAAATTAGTGAAACTAATGAATTTATTAATAAAATTAGAGAAACTAATAATATTAAGTATTAAAATGGTTTAAAGAGAAAGGTAAAGTAGGATTTATTTACTCATTCTATGAAATGATAAATTTTTTGTTTTGTTTAAACGGGTTCTTTTTGTACCCAAATCTCATAGAAAAATTAGCTGAAAACTTACACGACATATATGTGCAGATAGGAATGAAAAATTGTTATAAGACATTGAATTTAAATTCAATTTTATGTTACATAAACATACATATACCTGGAATAATTTTCATTGAAAAACGCTTATAAAATGTGTTTAAGTGAAAATTCAAAATCTATGTCAAGAATCATGGTAAATAAACCATTTTTCATTCTTGACAGCATCAATTTTTTTAACTTTGTGGTTAAAATTGTCATTATGAATTGCTTATTATTTTCAAGAAGTCTTAGCTAATTGATTGCTTATGCTCGAACTCTTTTGAAAAACTGAAGATTAAAACGTATACATTAATGAAACGTGGTGTAAAGAAAATTTATTAGCTCTTAAAAAACCTTAATTTTATTTAAATTACTTTTTTTCAATTTCCATTCACCGTTTAGCGCGTTCAATATTCAAAGTTGAAAAAAAAGGAAAAATTGAATTTTTTTTTTCAAAAAAAAAGTTAATTGTTGTAATATATCAGTGAAATCCAATCAAGATAAAATCGTTCAATTTCTTTATCTTAAAATATTTTTTTCTGGCGTATATATCAAAGATAAAAATCATTTAATGGAATTTAAAAAAAAAAAGAAGATAAGAATCATCTAATTTAAGAAAACGAAATTTTTTGGTGGTATTTTTTTCTATGTGCTAAAATTTTCTTTCATTATTCATAGAAATATCTTATAAAATGTATGCTT
>CM063501.1:54584392-54649392 GCA_032207245.1 Pardosa pseudoannulata | reverse complement strand
CACTCTTCGGTTTTAAGATGTATAACAAGGATTTTATAGTTTTAAACCAATATCTACCAAGTTTACAAATTCATATAAATATGAAATATTTATATTAAATTTATTAAAAGAACATATAAATATGCAAATACTTTAAAATATTTTAATGCATTACTTCAATTTTACTTTCAAATGGAGTGAGAAGTATTGTAAATTGTATTATTTGAATAATCTGCACTTTTAAGAAATACGGCGTCCGATACGGCTAAACAATTATTACAATAAATCCAAAAGTTGCAAAAATAAATAATAAAGTTTATTTTTTTATATTTTATGCTTGCGTATCCACTTAAACAATAATTTGAGATGGAAGTGATGCAACTTTATAATAGAGATGAAGAGTATTACAAGATTTCAGCATTATTTTCACTCTTTTTAAGATGTATAAGAAGGATTTTATTGTTTTAAACCAATATCTACCAAGTTTGCAAATTCATATAAATATGCAATATTTATATTAATTTTCTTAAGAGAGCATATAAACATGCAAATATTTTAAAATATTTTAAGACATTACTTTTTCCATATTTCAAATGGAGTGAGAATTATTGTGAATTGTATTATTTGAATAATCTGAACTTTTAAAAAGTAAGGCGTCCGATACGGCTAGATAATTATTACAATAAGTCCAAAAATTACAAAAATAAATAATAGTTTATGTTTATTGTGTGTATTGTACGATTGTTATGTACTTAAACAATAATTTTAGATGGAAGTGATGCAACTTTATAATCAAGAAGAGTATAAGAATTCAGCATTATTTTCACTCTTTAGTTTTAAGCTATATAACAAGCATTTTATTATTTTAAACCAATATCTACCAAGTCTGTAAATTCATATAAATATTCAAATATTTATATTAATTTTCTTAAAAGAGCATATAAATATGCAAATATTTTACTGCATTACTTTTTCCATATTTCAAATGGAGTGAAAATTATTGTGAATTGTATTATTTGAATAATCTGCACTTTTAAGAAGTATGGCGTCCGATGCGGCTAATTAATTATTACAATAAGTCCAAAAGTTACAAAAACAAATAATAAAGTTTATGTTAATTGTTTGTATTGTATGTATGCATATGTACTTAAACAATAATTTGAGATGGAAGTTATGCAACTTTATAATCCTCAAAAAGAGTATTACAAGATTTCAGCATTATTTTCACTCCAGTTTTAAGATGTATAACAAGGATTTTATTATTTTAAACCAATATTTATCAAGTCTGAAATTCATATAAATATTCAAATATTTACATTAATTTTCCTAAGAGAGCATATAAATATGCAAATATTTTAAAATATTTTAATGCATTACTTTTTCCATATTTCAAATGGAAATATTGTGAATTGTAATATTTGAATAATCTACACTTTTAAGACGTATGGCGTCCGATACGGGTAAATAATTATTACAATAAGTCCAAAAGTTACAAAAATAAATAAAGTTTTATATTTATTGTGTGTATTGTATGATTGCATATGTACTTAAACAAAAGTTTGAGATGGAAGTGATGCAAATTTATAATACAGAAAAAGAGTATTACGAGATTTCAGCATAATTTTCACTCTTTGGTTTTAAGATGCATAACAAGGATTTTATTATTTTAAACCAATATGTACCAAATCTGTAAATTCATATAAATATTCAAATATTTATATTAATTTTCTTAAGAGAGCACATAAATATGCAAATATTTTAATACATTACTTTTTAAATATTTCAAATGAAGTGAAAATTATTGTGAATTGCATTATTTGAATAATCTGCTCTTTTAAGAAGTATGGCTTCCAATACGGCTAAATAATTATTACAATAAGTCCAAAAGTTATAAAAAATAAATGACAAAGTTTATTGTTTGTATTGTATGCTTGTGTATGCACTTAAACAATAATTTGAGATGAAGGTAATGTAAATTTATAATCCAGAAGAAGAGTATTACAAGATTTCAACATTATTTTCACTCTTCAGCTTTAAGATGTATAACAAGGATTTTATTATTTTAAACCAATATAAGTATGCAAATAAATAAATAAATATATATATATATATATATATATATATATATATATATATATATATATATATATATATATATATATATATATATATATATATATATATATTCAAATATTTATATTAATTTGGTTGAAAAAGCATATGAATCTGTAAAACTTTTAAAATATTTCAATGCATTACTTTTTTCATATTTCAAATGGAGTGAGAATTATTGTGAATTGAATTATTTGCATGATCTGCACTTTTAACAGGTATGCCTTCCAATACAGCAAAATAATTGTTAAAATAACTCCAACAAAAAATTAAGTGTATATTTGTTCTTTGTAAGTGTGAATATACAGGGTGTTTCAAAAATGACTGGTATATTTGAAAAATCAATAAAAACTAAACGGACAGTGATAGAAATACACAGTTTATTGCAATATGCTTGGGACAATAGTAAATTTTCAGACAGACAAACTTTCAAAATTAGTTACAATGTTCCACAACAGATGACGCTGCCGTCTGGAAATATCTAAACTACGATATTTTCCAGATATCCACCATGTGCAGCAATAATATAGCGTATTCTCAGAACGAAATTATCTGAAACCCGTGTAAACGTCTCAGGCAGGGTGGCTTCACATGCAGAACAGATGTACTGTTCCAGTTATTCAATTGTTTCTGGATAGTGCCGGTACACCTTGTCTTTTAAGAGTCCCCACAGACAAATATCGTAGTTTAGATTTTTCCAGACTGTGTTGGGGAATATTGTAACTAATTTTGAAAGTTTGTCTGCCTGAAAATTTACTATAATCCCAAGCATTTTGCAATAAACTGTGTTTTTCTATCACTGTCAGTTTAGTCTTTATTGAATTTTCAATTATACCGGTCATTTTTTAAACACCCTGTATGTTTGTGTATGCATTTAAACGATACGTAGACTGATAAACTATGAGTGTAACAGTAAAATATAGGAGAATATGACAAGAGCTTTCACTGCTTAATCTTAGAATTTATAAAAAGGTTTGGTTTGGTTTGGTTTGGTTTGGAGTGCTATGGTCTACTTTTTGCAACACGAAGGCTAGTTTTAATGAATTTTCAAACATACCGGTCATTTTCGAAACACCATGTATGTTTGTGTATGCATTTAAACGATAGGTAGACTGAGAATCCATGAGTGTAACAGTAAAATTAGGAGAATATGACAAGAGTTTTCACTGCTTAATCTTAGAATTTATAAAAAGGTTTGGTTTGGTTTGGTTTGGTTTGGAGTGCTACGGTCTACTTTTTGCAACACGAGGGCTAATGAGACCGGGACCTACAGTTTAAAGCCGATTCCGAACTATAAAAAAGATTTTATTACTTTAAACATTTTTTTGCTCGTTCAAGCTTGCAATGATTTGTTTAAGTGGTAATATTATCTATCAGATGAAAGAAAATAAAACTCAATCACTAGCTGTTATTCCTTGTTTTATAAGAAAAGACTTCAAATATCTTTAAAATACTTCCAAACAGTATTTCACCTGTCCATTGGTGATTTAAGTTTTCACCATGATATGGAAAGGATACTTTAATCTTGAACATGCCAAGGAAATAACATGGCCTTAACTTGATTTAAATGTGTAATAATTTATAATGCTTTCCCCTTTTCTGATAATCGAATTTTGTGGGTAGACAATTTTTCTTGCATGAATTTTCTTAGAATCAACAATCATTTATCATAGCACACAGGGCAGCAAAAAAAAAAAAGACCTATCCAATTTGTTACCGAAACCTTTTCATGTACATTAATCATTCACAGCCTGAACGCTGAAAAATTCTCTTGGGCCAAACAAGACGAAAGGTCCATTTTAATATTTCAAAGTTATTTATAACTGAAAAACAATCGGCATTTCAATCCAACTTCTACCTTCTAACGACCCTCTATATATACATATATTTATATCTTAATGTATTGTGCTATACAATAATAAATTTAGTACATTATTTAATCCTATTCTAACAGGAACTGAAACTTAATACGAATTTCCCCAATTAATTACAACTTCTCAAAAATGGTTCTAGTTCAAGATGGATATATTTGATATATTTCGTAAGAAAGGCACATTTTAAATAGGAAATGAGACTAATGTTTTGTTTGAAGAAATGCAACATTTAATGAAATTTAACCTACTTAAGAAGGCGGATTAATTTCGGAACTAGTTCATTTCGTTTTAACTTTCTCACTCAATTTTCACATGAAAATCAAAAGAAAAATCGTTTTATAAATTCGTATATAAGAGGGGTGGGTTTTTGTGATAAATTTAACCTTTTTTACCAGTCCGCTTAAAAATTTAATACATTATTAGCGCTATAAATATAATTTGGCAAAAAGTGTATGTACTTTCAGAGTAAAGACTTCAATTTAAAAGTTATTAATTCTTAAATATATATATATATATATACATATATATGCTGCCCAACTCAGAGGAGAGTGTATACACACCTCCATACCAGGATTTTCACCGACTATGTCACTTTAAGCAAAGGAAATCGTAATTAGGGAAATTGTGTAAATTTCGTTACACGATTTCTTAAAACTTCTCCTAGTCCAAGGGAGCCTCAAACCAACATAGTTGTATACATATAAATTAAGCGAGTTGTGAACATTTTAAAAGTTGTGAACTCTTCCGAAATAACAAAATAAATGAAAAAACACGCTCGCGTAAGCTTTTAGGATCATCCGGTCAGGCGGAAACATTTTGAAGGAATTTGATGAGTATGCAAACCGATTCTAGCCAGTTAGAGCTTAGGCGTAGAGCTGTCAACCCACTCCACGCACAAGCGAAGCCTTTAAACGAAACTCTATATTAAAAAGAGAGATGATTTACCAAGAGAGACTGTTTCGTCCATTCGCCTTACCACTGGAACACGTTATATATATATATATATATATATATATATATATATATATATATATATATATATATTTATATATATATTATATATATATATTTATATATATATATATATATATATATATATATATATATATGTGTGTGTGTGTGTGTGTGTGTGTGTGTGTATATATATAAATATATATATATATGTGTGTATATATATATATATATATATGTAAGTATATATATGCATAAATTTCGAGCAGTTCCAGAGAGAGTTCATGTCTGTCTGAAATTTTTCCATAACTCTCATACTCTTATTTATATACTCCAAATTTTTTACATGAGCACATTTTCTTTCTCAACAAGTTTTATAAATTTAATGCTTGAAAAAAAACTATGTATAAAAATATAACGATGTTCAAAATATATTTTCAAGAACACAGGTTTAGAATATGTTTTACAATCTGATAACCAAACTGTTAATACAGATATAGTATTCACTGCAAAAAGTTGGAATTTTAGAACTCTTTGAATCTTCTAATACTAATTCCTTATAATAAATCGCAATACTTATTCCTTACAATAAAATACCTTTAAAAAAATTTTATGTTATGCCTAATCAGTTAGCTTTAAATGTATCTTTAGTAACTTAGATAAAAACTACGTAAATTAAATTACTAATGTTTTCGATACTCTTTTACGTATACTAAAAGTTGAGTATAATAAAAGCACTAACTGCTCAAACATTAAAGCATATAAAATGTTTTACGGATGAAGCCCGTATTTTTGTACTACAGTATATTTAAATTTCTTTTAAACTTAAAAATGCATAAATAATTTCTTAAAATCACCATCTTCATATCATATAGTTAAAACTGTTCAATAAAGATATATTCGCAGAATATTAATTTTCTGATATTTGATTCTTTAAAATCAACATTTTATTAGATTCATAGAGTGTTATATAAATGTTCTCGATGGATCTAAACTAACTTAACACACAATTAAAATACAGTGAACAACTATTATTCACGAATTTTAATAGCGTTTTAAACTCTTTTACCCCTGGCTTTTGTATCGTAGAGGTAACACATTAAGCTTCCGCATACGAGGTCTTTGTTTCGATTCTCCGCATTGGCGTTGTAATACTTTAACCCCTTAAGGTGCACGTTCGAGTTAACTCCAGCACGCTAAACTTTCCAAACTGTGCACACTCGAGATAATTCGAGCGGCGTTGTATTTTATGTTGCTATAATTTTTCACACTCGAATGCAATCGAGAATTGAAAATAACAATGTGAAAGAAAAATAATTAATCGTTTTATTGATATTTATCATTTACATGGGAATGTAATCTATAACACTTACTTATTCAAGTATAAAATATATATTTTTTCTAAATTCAAAAATTGTATATGTTATGTAATTTTCTAAATTGTGTTTTTTATATTAAAAAATTGATTTTTTGACGGCCTTTTTCAAAATAACTGTGCATTAAGGGGTTAAATAATTTTACTTACCGTTTGTTTATAAATCCAAATGATACAATAAAATTCATTACTCATCTGCTGAATAAAAATCTACAATTCTAAAATTTTGTATCAACAGTAAAAACTAATGATTAACTTAATTTGAAATTGAATGTATTGATGTAAAAAATCTTGAAAATCCTGCACTATTGCAGTAGTTTGTACAAACAGCAGAAATAATGTTCTAAATAAAGTTCGACAGTGAATGGGGATATACCAGACCACCATGGCATTTGCAACCATAAACTACCTTTGGGGATTACTTGTGGACCTGGGGACCAGTCTTTAAATCTACAATTCTACTATTGAAATGGCCACATTATGAAACTCTATCGACCAAGCAATAAGCATATACCCATGTGTTTCTGATATTCTAGGCTTTTTAATCTCTTTTACGACTATCTATGGGACAATTTGTCTATACATTGTCAAATTTTATAGCTTATATACAGATATTAAAGATTACTCTATAGAGCTTTACAGAAAATATTCCATAAAATGTGATAAACTTGAATAAAAATATGTAAATATCAAAGTTCAAGCTTTTCATGTTGTAATTGTTCTTAAAGCTTACATTTTTATCTATTTTAAATTAAAAGAAATTTGAATTCTAAAATAAATTACATAAAAGGTCACATACTTATGCAAAAACATGCAAATATCAGAGTTCCCATTCTGTCTGCCGTAATTATCGCTGAATCTATCATAGTCATATTTTTAATTAAAAGAAATTTCATTTTTTTACAGTTTATAGTTTCAAATTTTAATTTTGTATTTTTACTGTTTTCAAAACTGGATCTTTTAACTCAAAAATAACGAAGCTGAATTCTTCCGGCCTTCGTAAAAATGAATAAAGTTATTGCAAAATCACTACTAGTTGATTTAAATTACCATTACTATTATTACTAATTATTATTTTATATTACTATTACTATTATTATTTTAAACTACTTAGACTTTTATTATTACTAATTATTATTTTAAACACTATTGTTATAAATTGCTACTATAAATATTTACAATATTTTAAATTACTATTTTAAATTACTATTAATATTACTAATTATTATTTACTATTGTTATAAATTGCTACTATAACTATTTACAATTTAATAAATTACTATTTTAAATTACTCTTTACCTTTTAATAAGTTACTATTTGAAATTACTCTTTACCTTTTAATAAGTTACTATTTGAAATTACTCTTAATACCCCTACTTACTATTCTCAATTACTATTATTATTATTAATTACTGTTTTAAATTATTATTATTTGTCGTTATTTTCTATCTACCTAGATATTTAATAAGTAGATATTTATTTCACAAAATGTGATAGACTTGGAAATAGATATATAAATTTAAACATTCACACTTTTTTTATCGTATTTGCTCTGACGTTCATATTAATATATCTTCTATTAAAATAGATATGTGTATCATAACTGTGTAAATCATAATTACACAAAATATATGTGTTGAATTTGTAAGGAACCTTTTTATATGTATTTACCAATCCGACTACTATCAAAGTTAATGTAAAAACTCCTTATCAAAATATTCTTTTGTAGTTTTTAATTTAAAATTTAAATTTTTGCAATTTCACGCACATTAGAAATGGCTTTGTTAAAGAAAGAGGGAATAAAAAAGCTGAATCATTTTACATTTCTAAGTGATAAATAAAGATATTTAAAATTAGAATATGCTATTATAACTTACTTTCTTAAAGTCCTATTTACTAAAACTATTTTAAATTGTCTTTATTTACTACTTAGATATAACTAAGAAAATATTACACTTTGGGAACCAAGCAATTTCAAGATTTATCCTTTTAAATAATCTGCAATGTGATTTCAAATTGAACGCGTATCAAAAAATAAAATAAAACGTACTTAAATAAATAACTTTACTTAACAAAATAACAAAACAGCTTAAGCCACCACATGTACAATGATAAAAAATAGAAGGCGACCTACTGAAGCTTTACAATATCTCTTTATATTTGGTGCCAACTCCCCTTCAAGAATGACATTTGCAGTGTTCAGCTGGTAGGCAAGTTTGATGATTGTGATCTGTGTAACTGACGCAATTCAGCCCCACAGCATACAAAAAGTCGTAGACTTAAAAATACATAGCACAATATTAAATTTCCCAACTTTTCTAGAATCTCTATGATTCAATTTTTTTATAATCATCCTTTTTAATTAAAATAAGCTTTATTAAATCTATTTATGGTTGGTGCCAAGGCACCTCCAACTAGGACATATGAATAGTTTTCAATTGGTAGGCAAGTTCCATGATTGTGATCTGCGATTCCTAACTGACGCAATTTAGCCCCCACAGCATAAAAACGTAGACTTAAAAATACATAGTACAAAGTTAAATTTCCCAATTTTTCTAGAATCTCTATGATTCAAACTTTCTATAATCATACTTTTTAATTAAAATAAGATTTACAAAGTCTATTTATAGTTGGTACCAAAGCACCTCCAACAAGGACATTTATATAGTTCACAACTGGTAGGCAAGTTCGATTATTGTGATCTGCAATTATTAACTGACGCAATTCAGCCCCCACAGCATAAAAAAATCATATACTTAAAAATACGTAGTAAAATATTAAAATTCCTTATTTTTCTAGAATCTCTATCATTCAAACTTTTTATAATCATACTTTTTAGTTAAAATAAGCTTTATAAAGTTTATTTATGGTTGATGCCAACGCAACTTCCAACAATGACATTTGCATAGTTTTCAACTGGTAGGCAAGTTAGATGATTGTGATCTGCGATTGCTAACTGAAGCAATTCAGCCCCCACAGCATAAAAAAATCATATACATAAAAATACATAGTACAATATTAAAATTCCCAATTTTTCTAGAATCTCTGGGATTCAAACTTTTTATAATCATCCTTTTTAATTAAAATAAGCTTTACAAAGTCTATTTATGGTTGGTGCCAAAGCACCTCCAACAAGGACATTTGCATAGTTCACAATTGGTAGGCAAGTTCGATAATTGTTAACTGACGCAATTTAGCCCCACAGCATAAAAAAACGTAGACTTAAAAATACATAGTGCAATATTAAACTTCCCAATTTTTCTAGAATCTCTATGATTCAAACTTTTTATAATCATAGTTTTTAATTAAAATAAGCTTTACAATGTCTATTTAAGGTTGGTTCCAACGGCCCTCCAACAATGACATTTGCATGGGTCTCAACTGGTAGGCAAGTTCGATGATTGTGATCTGCGATTGCTAACTGAAGCAATTCAGCCCCCATAGCATAAAACATAGTAGACGTAAAAATACTTCGTACAATATTAAATTTCAAAATTTTTGTAGAATCTCTATGATTCAAACTTTTTATAATCATCCTTTTTAATTAAAATAAGCTTTACAAAGCATATTTATAGTTGGTGCCAAGGCAACTCTAACAATGGCATTTGCCTAGTTCTCAACTGGTAGGAAAGTTCGATGATTGTGATCTGCGATTGCTAACTGACGCAATTCAGCCCCCACAGCATAAAAAAATCATATACTTAAAAATACGTAGTAAAATATTAAAATTCCCTATTTTTCTAGAATCTCTGGGATTCAAACTTTTTATAATCAACCTTTTTTAATTAAAATAAGCTTTACAAAATCTATTTATGGGTGGGGCCAAAGCACCTCCAACAATGATATTTGCATACTTCTACACTGGTAGGCAAGTTCAATGATTGTGATCTGCGATTGATAATCGAAGCAATTCAGCCACCACCACCCCCCTAGTATAAAACATCGAATACGTAAAAATACTTCGTACAATATTAAATTTCCCAATTTTTGTAGAATCTTTATGATTCAAATATTTTATAATAATACTTTTTAATTAAAATAAGCTGAACAAGGTCCATTTATGGTTGGTGCCAACTCACATCCAACAATGACATTTGACTGGTTCTCAACTAGTAAGCAAGTTCCATGATTGTAATTTGCGATTGCTAACTGAAGCAATTCAGCCACCACAACATAAAAGATCATAGACTTAAAAATACATATTACAATATTAAATTTCATAATTTTTCTACAATATCTAGGATTTAAACTTTTTATAATCATCCTTTTTAATCGAAATAAGCTTTTCAAAGTCTATAAGGCGATTTCACGCAGTAGGGCACATCTCAACTTACGACATTTCTGGCTTTAGTTTCAAACGGAAGAGCAGTTTATTGTTTGACTATTGGCTGTTGTAAACATAAAAAATGAATTGAAAGGACATTATAGTAGTTCGTGACGTTGCGACAAATTGTTCTATTTATGGTTGGTGCCAACGTACCTCCAACAAGAACATTTGCATTGTTCTCAACTGGTAGGCAAGTTCGATGATTGTGATCTGCGATTGCTAACTGACGCAATTCAGCCCCCACAGCATAAAAAGCATAGACTTAAAAGTACATAGAACAACATTAAATTTCCCAATTTTTCTAGAATCTCTATGATTCAAACTTTTTATAAACATACTATTTAATTAAAACAAGCTTTACAAAGTCTATTTATGGCTGGTGCCAACGTACCTTCAACAAGAACATTTGCATATTTCTTAACTGGTAGGCAAGTTCGATTATTGTGATCTGCAATTGGTAAATGACGCAATTCCTCTTCCACAGCATAAAAAATCGTAGGCTTAAAAATACATAGTACAATATTAAACTTCCCAATTTATCTAAAATCTCTATGATTCAAACTTTTTATAATCATCATTTTAATTAAAATAAGCTTTATAAAGTATATTTATGGTTGGTGACAACAATGACATTTGCATAGTTCTCAACTGGTAGGCAAGTTCGATGATTGTGATCTGCAATTGCTAACTGACGCAATTCATAAAAAAATCGTATACTTAAAAATACATAGTATAATATTAAATTTCCCAATATTTCTAGAATCTCTATGATTCAAACCTTTTATAATCATCCTTTTTAATTAAAAAAAAAAGCTTTAAATGAAAATTATTTATTGGATTTATATTGCGCTTTTACATCAGTTTTATGAATATCCAGTTTTTATGAAATTATCATTTATCAAAGAATTTTTCAACAGTTTTTAACTCCCAATCTAAATTTTCGAATATTTGCTCATTTTAAAAATGGCTCCGCCAACGCAAAAATAAGAATCTCAAATACCTTTCTCAGAGATGAATCAAGTTATTTTAAATTTCTAAACAAGTGAAGCTGCGGATATGAAACTACAGAAAATTAGATAAATATATTTTTTTCAGGAAAATTAAAGAATTGTTGAAATAAAACCAGAAAAACGAACAGTATTCTTAGAAAATCAATTTCTTCTAATCGTATTTCTCGAAATATCACAAAGAAATACCCTTCCTTTTTGCTTGCAAAAAGTATTATCTTTTTTTATACTTTATCCTTTATCTAAATAGATCTCGGATCTCCATTCTCTAAGAAACAACTTCTATTTTTATATCCATCTGATTGTAGAAAAGGTAAAGCTGTGTAAGTTCTCAGTATAAAAAAAATAAAAGAAGTAAAACTTATCTATTTTTCTGTTTCTAATACTGTAATTCTGATTACATGATTATATTTTGTGCATCTTTTAACTATATTTCTTATCTTTTTGCTGTGTACAAAGGAAATCAAACTTAAGTCTGCTCCAAGAAAGTTAATTTTGGGAACTTATCTCTGCAAGCATGATATATGGTGATACAACCTTATAAAAATATTTAGGTATTAAAAGAGATATCAGATAAACTCTTTCAAAATCACATACTCTTGTTTCTAACTAAATTATATATATATTTATATATAATATATATATTTATATATATATATATATATATATATATATATATATATTATGTATTTTATATATATATATATATATTTATATATATATATTTATATATAAATATATGTATATGTATATATATATATATGCTAGTTAATAAGTATGCAAAGCACCATTTGTCTGATTTTATTTGGGTCTAATTTCCCTTTTTTATTCATGTTAGAAATTAGAAAATATTTTCTTGCTTAGAAACAAATATTCACTAAATTTAACACGTTAATGATGAAAGATAGTCATATTTTTACAATAATACTTTTTAATTTATAACTGTAATTTTTCATTTAAAACTGTAATAAATTTTAAATAGAAATAAAATCCTAAATTTTAATATTCTGGTAAATTTTTGAATGTGTGAAATTTAAGGATAGTTTAACATGGTTTTATTTTTAAAGAAAGGAGAATATGTAATGTGCTTTGATCAGCAGATAACATATGATAAAAATTATCAGATAAAATTTGTAGTGTATATCAATTAATAATTTGGTTTCAAATTTATTTATCATCATCGATTTATTTGTAATATTTTTCATTACAAACATATATATATTATCAAATCTTTCTTTTACTTAAGAAATAGTATTGTATATGTGAAAACAATATATAAATTTAATAAGGAAATATTTAAATAAATGAAGATTTAAAAATATAATAATATTATATGGTAATATTATATTTATAAATGAATGTTTTTAAATTAATGCATTTCACATAAACTAGCAGATTTCAGTAACAAATAACGCGAGTCACCAAAAATTAAACAAAACTGAAATCTACTCTAACGGTAGACTGTATGCTGAACTCTGTTAGTAGATCGCTGGAAAATCTTGTATGATCAAGTCTGTAAATCTAGTAAAGTCCAAAGTTTCAACAGGGAGGTTTGATTTAAGATTAAATTACTGCCGTAATTTTAAAGCTTAAAATTACCTCGAATTTTGTGTTATTGATTCACAACATTTGTTACTTTATTTTACTGAAATGCCGTAGTTTTTCGTTCCGATTTTTCGATTGTATGTCTGTGTGCAGTTCTCTTAAATAACCTTTAAAATTCATTAAAAATCAATCCAATAGGGTTTTTTTTCAGACTACTAGATAAGAATCATTGAATAGTACAATAAAAAGTGTGTACAGTAATAGTATTTTCACTCAAATTAACTACAGACTTTAGTTCTCGTGTAGCAAAAAGTAGACCATAGCGCTGCAAACCAAACCCAACCAAACTAACAACGGACTATAATAATTTTTAGAAATTTCAAAGAGAAAACAAATGTAATTTTAGATTAGAAGTACATTTAGACAAGAGATTTCCAAAATAAAATTGAGAATTTACCTATATGGAAAAATATGGAAATCAAAAAGTATCAAGCAAGATACAAACGTATATGAATCTACCCTAAAAATTATTCAAATCTGTTAAGTTTCAAATTTTAAGATTTTTACCTTGAAAAATTATTTTATTGAAATTGCTTTTAATGGTACATTTTCTTTTTTATTGAAATTGTTTTTAATGGTGCTTTTCACTTTTAAACTTTATAAAACCATTTTTTTACTTTGATGTAATTTTTTTTGGAGGGGGGGATTTTTAAAATATTCCGAGTGCATCATTATTTTATAACTTCTTCTCAAATTTCTTTAAATTTTTTAAAATAATACACTGAAATAATGAAAAAACTGTACAATACACTGTACAAGATTATGAATATAGCCTAATACAGTGTATTGTAATGAATACACTGTACAAGGTTAAGTTGTGAAAGATGTTTAAAAAAATTTATTTAGAAATATCATGTTTCTTCAAAAATGTTAAATATAAAATAAACGTTAACAGCTATTCATTATTTTGATAGTATTTTTAAATAATGCTACTTGCAACTCAACTTTTAAGAAAAGTTTCCTATTTTAATTAATTTTTTTGAGAAATTAGTACCTTAGGTATTTCATATAATGATATTAATTATGTTCATGTTCAGAAAGCAGTTGAAAATTAAGTATTTGAAAAATTAAAGCTTATATTCTTTATTCGAATTGGATAAGAAATAACTTTTAATTACACTCCAAGGATAATTATAATTGATATAAACGTAGGAGATCAGTAGAACTATATTTTTTGTTCGAAACATGTCCACAAGAGTGAATTGTATTTAGTTATAATCATAAAATTATCAAATTACTGTTCAGATTTCAATTGTTGTGTTATATAAATTGTATTTAACACAAGTAAAATTGATAGCCAGTTTTGTTTTTATAAAAACGCTAATCATACGATAAAAAAATTGACAATTGATTAAAAAGTAATGCACTGCAGACATTTTTGGTGTATACTGCTAAACAACTCGGTTTTTATGAAAAATGGTTTAGTGCAAATTTTAGGGTCTAAAAAATGTGGCTCAAATTGTAGCCCTTAAGTAAAATCACAAATTTGTCAAAAATCTACAAAGAAATAAATAGAGTTTTATCAAGAAAACCTTAATTAAAAAAAGGCTTTTGTCTCTTTTAATATAAATGTATAACTTGTAGACTTTTTAATCAAAATAGCAAAAGTAAAAGAATTACGTCTATGAGAACTTACTTTCTAAGTCAACCACGTATTCTTTAAATGACTAATTTGATCTGTAAATAAAATCCATAATTTTGGAACAGTGCATTAAGGCTTTTTTTACCCAAACAATTCCTTAACTACTGTAAAATACCTACCTAAAGAGAAATATGTGTCATCAAAATATTATAAAAGCTAATGAGATGAGAAGAAAATTTTAAAGAAAGCAACAAAAAATTAATTTTAGTAGAGTGTATAAGAGACGGGTACTTTTTCTAAGACCAGTTAAAAACTTCTTGTTACTCAAAAACATATTATGCTGTCATCAGAGGTGTTTTTTGGGAGCTTTATTTAAAATATTTACACTGTTAAGACTTAAGATAACTTTTCTTACATTTCTAACTAATATAATTTCAAATTTCTTATGTATAGTAGATTTAATGCAAAGTAATTCTAGAATACTTATACCAATATGCATTTTTTTGTAGGTAATGAACTTCTTCACCAATAAATTTTTATTTTATAATATAAACTTTTCAGATATTTTTAAATGTTTGATGTAAAACATTCTATTATGCTACGAAATATTTTTTTTATTTACGATTGTATAGATACAGAAGTTAAAGGGGACAGTAAATTCATAAAATTAATTTACTTGGTTTCTGACCAATCTATTTGAAGACGTTAATATTTTATTAATAATACATTAGTGTAAAAAATGTTTACAGTTTACTGGTAAAATATTAACAATTTTAGAAATTAGAAATTATTTAAATAATTCAATACAATTTTAAAAGTAGCTTTACAGAAAATATCCCATGCTTATTCCTTTTATGTGTATGATGATCATTTATATTCATAGAATAGCTGTTTGACCTTGGAATAAAACTTAGATATTGTAAGCATCTTTGGGATTATAGCTAAAGGAAATAACAATATTGATGTAATAGTTTTTAACATACTCCTTTTAAGATTACAAATAATTAATGGAAAACTTATAAATCAACTTTAAGGATCCATATTTCTGTTAAATATTAATTTGGATAATCAACTCTATAGTTCATGCGGAAAACCATGTAATATAATGTATAAAAATGAAATTAAATTCAAATTTTGAAACTTGTTCACATTTCTCAAAGTCAAACAACCGTAAAAAGTCTAGATTCAAACTGCACTTTCAGAATATATCCATTAAAATTCAACATACATGAATAATCTATGAGAAGATAACTGAGTATATTGAATAAAAAAGGAAAACTATATATGTGACTGAAGCTAAACTTTTTTAGAAAGTATATGAAATACAGCATTAAAATATAAATTGTATATTTAAATTACTAATTATACAGTACATAATTATATATATTTTATACCAAAAAACATTAGTTTCGCTGTAACTTTAACAAAATTTATATATTCTAGTCTAGCTTTCCATGAAAAATAAATTTTGAAATGCCATGCCATTAAAAATGTTTCTCAAAAAAAATGTTTTAAGCATCAGATATTTATTTTATACCTAATGTTAATTAACACGTGTAATTACTTTTTAGAAATTTAATATGGAGAAAGCTAATGCTAATTTAATTTTTATGTAAATCATATTTTTACTTTTATTCAGTGAGCTGCATTGAATGTATTCAATCATCTCCTGGATGAAAAGACCTGATTTTTTCAAAGTCTTACATAAAATTGCATTAGTTTAAGTGCAAAATGTGTGTAAAATTAATGTTCAATCCTATACCGCAAATGCAAAGCTTATACCCAGAAACGCCAGAAAAAATATTTGTTTCAAATATCTGATTTCAAGCGATCTTATAGAGTATGTCTCATTATACCATTAGTAGGTACACATTTATATGTTTATTTGTAAGATTTTCAAGGAGACCGAAGTTAATAACTTTGAGAAAATTACCATGCCCGGCAAAAACTAAGTGTTAAGCCCATCTTTTTAAAAACTGTGGAAACTTAACATATTTTGGCGTTTCAAATTGAAAATAGTAATTAAAATTGTTTTTATTTACATAGTTCTTGGAAACAATTACGAAAAATCGCAACTTAGTTTTAGCTTTCAAATCCTGACGCAGAAATTAGCAAAGAGTAATCTAAAGGAAGATATTTTGTAATGTCTTCATTTTAGGTAAAAAATTCTAATTAAGCATTAAATTGCTTTTATTGATCTAAGCATTTCCAGAAACCTTTGAAGTATGCTATTTTTACAGTTTTAATGGCTTTGGTGAAGGTTCAGAAATGATCTTAGTATTTTGTTTTTTTTTTAATAAAGTAGCATTTAGCATTTACATTAAGTAAAACTGAAAACATCCTTTGATAAAGAATTTGTTCATTGATTTAAAAAGTGGCGCTCGAGATCTTTGAAGTGAAATGAATTCAGATAGCTCTAGGTTCCCTGACGCGATGCAAATAATTAAAACATCACTCTTAAGAAAACTTATTTCTCCCTATTTGCCAAAAGAACAAAATGAGTTCCATAATTGATAGTTTCAGTTTTGCTAAAGAAAAATATCGTACCATTTCCAGCAAATAGGATTTCGAAGATATAGACAGGGAAATATCAAAATATCAACAAGAGTAAACTCTTCAAAAGATAATGAACATTGTCCTGCATGTGCCCTAACTGATAAATGATTTCAATTTTCATCCACGCAAAGATTTATTACACATTTATAATCAAGATAAGTAAGAGATTTAGAGGCAGACTCATATCTCCCTGGAAAAAAATTTCATTTATCTACAAGATTCGAAAAAATTCTTATAGAATTATGAAGTGTTTTGTTCTATTGTAATTAATCATCATAGTACGTGCTACTTTGGGTTAAGAAATATCCTAATAAATAAAAATGGAAAATGGAAAAAATATTTAGAAGTATACCAGTGTAAAGATTAACAAAATTAAAAACATATTACGAAGAAATAACGACTTTTCTTTACAAATTTTTGCTTTCTTTGGGTATAACCCCTTAATCGCATAAAGCTGATGATAGTTTGTAAGTACACATTTAAACACTGCATGCTTGAAACTGCACTGCTTCATTTTCAATTTTAAATAAATACTAAATAACACATTATGGATTTAGGGAAATATTGAGATGATTATGTTAAATAATTCACTATATTTATTAATTGATAAATAGTATTTTGAATTATGGAATTAATGAATGTAGTTTGCGTAAGTTTAAAGATATTTAGAGTTATACATAATACTTCTCTTTCTCCGACGAGATTACATCATTCATTGGCTGAAGCCCCCTCTGTTTGATAAAACATTCCATATATATATATATATATATATATATATATATATATATATATATATATATATATATATAGATAGATAGATAGATAGATAGATAGATATACATAATACAGTCAGTACGGCTATATGGTCACCCGCTTATAAGGTCACCCTGCTTATCTGGTCAGTTTTCTAAAGTCCCGTCTAACGTAGGGACATGTGCTAAAGCGAACCGGTTATACAGTCATATTATTTTTCTTGTATTATATGGTATTTCATGTTTCAACGAGTATTTTTTTCTTTTCATTTTTTTAAGAAGTTAGTGCGAAATCGGAGAGGACCTGAATTCAAGCCTTTATTTCCCTCCCTTTCCCCTTTCTTGTTAGTGTAGACTCTTCGTCGGAGTTTCTCACCTCTCTCAGTTCTCTTGCCCCCTGACAAGAGGTGGACTTCTGTCTTTTTATTGGCTGAAGTTGTCTCTCCCTGCTTAAGTTGAAATGAGAAGAAACAAGTAAAGGAAATTTTTAGAGTGTGGATCATACGTCACGAATAAGAACGTTCATTTTTTAATTATAATTCGAATAAGAATTTATTATTTTAAAAATGAATTGATTGAAAATTTTTTAAAAATCTAATATATAAATATATTTACCAAATAAAATTCGATTCCAGATATTAAGCAACGTGTTATACCAAACTTTGCTCCTCAAGTGTTGAAATCGGTTATAGAAAGAAAACGTCAGCGTTTGTATCATATGGAAAAATATTAAGACTCTTCTGTTATGGATTAAAAATACATATTATATGCACAATATTTTACTGTTCTATATGGTCACCCCACTTATATGGTCTGATTTTTCTGGACCGCTGACTTGACCATTAACCAATGCAGAATTTATATGGAAGCTTAGCCACGACACAGGTCCGATTCGATCTCTCAAAGTTGACTGAGCCTTTCATTCCTTCAGTGGGTAGACAAACTGAGGACCAAGCATGGCTGAGAACTAAACACTGGTGCCTTAGTAAGGCTAACCACCTAACCGGGACATCTGCTTCGCAATACAGGGTCCTCGGTCTCGGAACGAATATTGGCACCATAGGCCCTGACACCCTCGGGGCTGTTGATACGAGTTTAGTTATATAAATATGGCAGATATTATCTCTATATAAATATGGCTATAATCTTAATATATAATTTATAGAAATATAATTTATCTATAAATATGGCTCTTTATATAACCATATATATATATTTATATATATATATATTATATATATATATATATATATATATATATATATTATATATATATATATATATATATATTATATATATGTATATATATATCATATATATATATATTATATATATATGTATATATATATATATATCATATATATATATATGTATGTATATATATATATCATATATATATGTATGTATATATATATGTTTATATATGTATATTTATATATATTTTTTTATATGTATATATATATATATATATATATATATATATATATATATATATATATATATATATATATATATGACATGAACGAGTGGTTAAGGCATGGAAGACACATTTGATTTCACATAATAACTTCTTTATTGTAATCCTTTTCTCCATGGCTATGCCATTTAGATATCCTTTGTTCTCATATTTTGCCACAACTTACATGGATGATGTTATCAGCTCGATTTCCTTCTCAGAACTGTCACTTTTGGCTCTACCTTAGCAAATTCCTATGTCTACTTCCCCGTCAGATTTTTTACTCTGTATAGTTCCGGTCGAGAGTGTGTCTTTCTCCTATTACGTTATCGTTAATGAGTTCTAACTATTTTAATTATAACTCGCTTAATTCTTAACCCCCATTTTTAAACCTGATATATATACATACATATACATATATATATATATATATATATATATATATATATATATATATATATATATATATATATATATATATATATATATATATATATATATATTATATTTTATACATGTATATATGCATGTATATATACATATATATATATATATATATATATATATATATATATATATATATATATATATATATTCATATATATATATGGGGGTGAGGGTGGATGTGTAGGTGTGGATGTGTGTATAATGATATTTCATCCAATCTAACCAACATAGTTGTACCTGTATTCTAAAATATATTTCTGGCTAATTTATCCCTGGAATTACAGCCTTTGGCGAAATGTCTTTGCTTCTCCTTTTATTGTGATAATATTTGGTGATTAGAGAACATCAAACTAACTTCTACATAACTCAACTTATTTTATATAATTCATTTACATAACTTAATTTCTTTTCAAAATATCCACCATGTGATTAATCTTAATACTCTGATTGGCTGGCTCACTTCCGCCGTCAGACCCCTAAGAAGCGAATGTAAACATTTTAAAGAGTGGTTGTCAAATATTGATGACTGTCAAGTCACCAGTGTTTGACACATCCTTTATGAATTCATAATATTTTTATCTCTAAATTTTAATGTATTACTGTATACTTATTATTATGTTTACTTATTATTTATACTTATTACTGTATACTTATTACTACGTTTTTTATTACTTATATTTATTACTGTATACTTATTACTACGTTTTCTTATTACTTATGTTTATTACTGTATACTTATTACTTACTATGTGTATTACTATGTTTTACTATTATTTCTGTATACTTATTACTATGTTTAATTATTACTTTTACTTATTACTATGTTTTCTTATTACTTATACTTATTACTGTATACTTATTACTATGTGTATTACTATGTTTTACTATTATTACTCTATACTTATTACTATGTTTACTTATTACGTATACTTATTACTGTATACTTATTACTATGTTTACTAATTACTTATACTTATTACTGTATACTTATTACTATGTTTACTTATACTTATTACTGTATACTTATTACTATGTTTACTTATACTTATTACTGTATACTTATTACTTATACTTATTACTGTATACTTATTACTATGTTTTCTTATTACTTATACTTATTACTGTATACTTATTACTATGTTTAATTATTACTTATACTTATTACTGTATACTTATTACTATGTGTATTACTATGTTTGACTGTATACTTTTTTATCCTAATGAATTCATTTTATGCTGCATAGATTACTAAGTTTATACTGGGGAAAAACACAGCTTATTTTTATATATGCATATACAAGCATTGAATTCCGTGGTTCATCCTTTTTTTGTTTTTTCCTTCCTCCATATGTATTTCCTATTGCCAAAAATAATAACCAAAATTAATAATTTTTCAAAATAAATATTTTTAATATAAATTTAAATCTATTTGAATGTTCAAAAATCCTGTTCTTTTCATAGACAAATAAATCACTTATATTTCAATATATACACATAAGCAAATAAATATTTGTGCATATATTTTTATTTCCTTTAAACCTAAACGGTAGAAAAAAAATTCCATTTTAATGGGTTTTCATATTTGCTTAAAGAGACACCCTATTTTAAAATAGGAAGCTATCCAGTTTCTTTTATAAAGCGAAAAAAAAAGAGGATATTCCTTTTCATTTGTTGAGAAATAAAATTCCTTCTCCATAAAACCACCTCTCGAAGAAAAAAAAAAACCCAAATTCTGTCAAGTTTTGTAAAAGAACCGAAAGTATAAAAGAAAACGATAACAAATTTCTTTAAAATATATCTTTAAAATATTCCTTGCAATTTTGAGTATTACTTATAATAACTTAAATCATCGAAAATTTTTCACAGTTATTTGTCACACAAGATTCAAAAGATTTGTCAAAAGAGGTTTTTTTTCAAAATTACATCTCTTCAAAGTAGCATGCGATTAAAATAAATTGCAAAATACGACATTGAACATCATTTAAAGGATATTATGTTTTTTTTTTCACCATACAACTTACCTTAAGATCTAATCCAAATGGGGTATTTTGAAATAGATTTTATCTTGAAGCTTTTCTATTTGGTTCCTATAGCTTTTTTTTATAATGTGCACTTTCGAAATTGATATATAAAAATGTTCTTCCCCTGAAAGTAATCACATAAAAATATTTTTTAAATCTTTCTTTTGTGAAGGCTGGGACTTCTTTCTGAATAATTATTTTTTCACAATTTCTTAGGAAAAAGTATTATTCCTTTTATTATTGTTTCACTTAAAACTGTTTTTAAGTATTAACAATGGATTTTAAAAATATTGATGTCAATAATATGTTTTTAAAACACTATTAGAATTTTTAGGGATAAATTAAACACTATTAGATCTTTTGGGGGTAAATTGAAGAAATAGGATAATTAAATATAAATAAATGAATTCTAGTATAAATAAAATTTAGTAGTTTAAATAATTTCTATGTATATGTATAGAAAACTTATCTAAAGTCACCACCCGTTGAACCATAAATCAAATTCATTATATTTCATACCTATATCTTTAGAGAAGGAATTAGTTAAAGTTTACTTTCAGAAAGTTTTACTTTTTCGATTCAATGAAAAAGAAAGAGCAAATTATCTCTGCTATATTATATGGTTATCTGTTTGCTTGCCGGATGATACCAATTTAAATATGCATAATTTAATTATAGTTTTGATAAAAATCATTAGTTCAAATAATTTCTATGCATATGTATAGTAAAATTATCTAAAGTTTTGAACCATAAATCAAAATGATTATATTTCATGTCTATGTCTTTAGAGAAGGAATTAGTTGAAGTTTACTTTTATTTAGAGAGTTTTACCTTTTTGATTCAATTAAAAGGAAAGAGCAAATTAGCTCTGCTATATTGTATGGTTATCTGTTTGCTTGCCGGACGATACCAATTTAAATGTGTATAACTTAATTAGAGTTTTAATAAAATTTAGTAATTCAAATAATTTCTATGTATATGTATAGAAAAACTTATCTAAAGTCACCACCCATTGAACCATAAATCATATTCATTATATTTCATGCCTATATCTTTAGATAAGGAATTAGTTGAAGTTTACATTTATTTAGAAAGTTTTATCTTTTTGATTCAGTGAAAAAGAAAGAGCAAATTATCTCTGCTATATTATATGGTTATATGTTTGCTTGCCGGACGATACCAATTTAAATATGTATAATTTAATTATAGTTTTAATAACATTTAGTAATTCAAATAATTTATATTCATATGTATACATAGGTATAGTAAAACTTATCTAAAGTCACCACATGTTGAATAATAAATCCAATTCATTATATTTCGAACCTATATATTTAGAAAATCAATTAGTTGAAGTTAACATTCATTTAGAGCGTTTTACCTTTTTGACACAGTTAAAAAGAAAGAGCAAATTGGATATGCTATATTATATAGTTATCTGTTTGATTGCCAGACGATACTAATTTAAATATGTATAAATTAATTATAGTTTTGATAAAAGTTAGTAGTTCAAATAATTTCTATGTATATATATGGAAAAAGTTATCTAAAGTCATCACCCGTTGAACAGTAAATCAAATTCATTATACTTCATGCCTACATCTTTAGATAAGGAATTAGTTGAAGTTTACTTTTATTTAGAGAGTTTTGCCTTTTTGATTCAGTTAAAAGGAAAGAGCAAATTAGCTCTGCTATATTGTATGGTTATCTGTTTGCTTGCCGGACGATACCAATATAAATGTGTATAACTTAATTATAATTTTAATAACATGTAATAATTCAAATAATTTTATGCATATGTACAGTAAAATTTATTTAAAGTCACCACTCATTGAATCATAAATCAAATTCATTATATTTCATGCCTATATCTTTAGAGAAGAAATTAGTTGAAGTTTACTTTTATTAAAAGTTTTACTTCTCTGACTCAGTTAAAAGGAAAGAGCAAATTAGCTATGTTATATTGAATGGTTATCTGTTTGCTTGCCGGATGATACCAATTTAAATATGCATAATTTAATTATTATTTTGATAAAAATCAGTAGTTCAAATAATTTCTAGGCATATGTATAGTAAAATTATCTAACGTTTTGAACCATAAATCAAAATGATTATATTTCATGCCTATGTCTTTAGAGAAGGAATTAGTTGAAGTTTACTTTTATTTAGAGAGTTTTACCTTTCTGATTCAATTAAAAGGAAAGAGCAAATTAGCTCTGCTATATTGTATGGTTATCTGTTTTGCTTGCCGGACGATACCAATATAAATATGTATAACTTAATTATAATTTTAATAACATGTAGTAATTCAAATAATTTCTATGCATATGTATAGTAAAACTTATCCAAAGTCACCACCCATTGAATCATAAATCAAATTCCTTATATTTCATGCCTAAATATTTAGATAAGAAATTAACTGAAGTTTACTTTTATTTAAAGTTTTACCTTTTTGATTTAGTTAAAAGGAAAAAGAAAAATAGCTCTACTATATTGTATGATTATCTGTTTGCTTGCCGATGATACTAAATTGAATACGTATAAATTGGTTATAAGTTAAATAAAATTTAGTAGTTCAAATAATTTCTATGTATATGTATAGAAAAACATATCTAAAGTCATCACCCGTTGAAAAATAAATCAAATTCATCATATTTTATGCCTATATCTTTAGAGTATGAAATAGTTGAAGTTTACTTTTATTTAGATAATTTTACCTTTTTGTTTCAGTTAAAAGGAAAGAGCAAATTATCTCTGCTCTGTGGTATAGTTATCCGTTTGCCTACCAGACAATACCAATTTAAATGTGTATAACTTAATTATAGTTTTAATAACATTTAGTAATTTAAATAGTTTCTATGTATATGTATAGAAAAAACATATCTAAAGCCACCAACCGTTGAACAATATACCAAATTCTTTGTATTTCATGTCTATAGCTATAGAGAAAGAATTAGTTGAAGTTCACTTTTAGAGAATATTACCTTTTTCATTCAGTTAAAAGGAAAGAGCAAACTAACTCTGCTATATTGTATGGTTATCTATTTGCTTGCCGGACGATACCAATTTAAATGTGTATAACTTATTACTGTATACTTATTATTTATACTTATTATTGTATACTTATTACTATGTTTTCTTATTACTTATACTTATTACTATATTTAATTATAGTTCTAATAAAATTTAGTAAGACAAATAATTTCTATGCATATGTATAGTAAAACTTATCTAAAGTTACCACCCGTTGAACGATAAATGAAATTCCTTATATTTCAGGTCTATATTTTTAGAGAAGAAATTAGTTTAAGTTTACTTTTAGAGAGTTTTACTTTTTCGATTCAGTTAAAAGGAAAGAGCAAATTAGCTCTACCATATTGTATGGTTATCTATTTGCTTGCCGGACGATGCTAATTTAAATATGTATAAATTAGTTATAGTTTTGATAAAAGTTAGCAGTTCAAATAATTTCTATGTATATGTAGAGAAAAACTTATTTAAAGTCATCACCCATTGAACCGTAAATCAAATTCGTTGTATTTCATTCCTATATTTTTAGAGATTTAGTAAGTTAAGGTTTACTTTTATTTAGAGAGTTTTACCTTTTTCATTCAATTAAAAGGAAAGAACAAATTAGCTATGATATATTGTATGGTTAAATGTTTGCTTGCAGGACGATACCAACTTAAACGAGTATAACTTAATTATAGTTTTAATAACATCTAGTAATTCAAATAATTTCTATGCATATGTACAGTAAAATTATCTAAAATTACCACCCATTGAACCATAAATCAAAATTATTATATTTCAAGTCTATATCTTTAGAGCAGGAATTAATTGAAGTTTACTTTTATTTAGAGAGTTTTATATTTTTGACTCCGTTAAAAGGAAAGAGCAAATTAGCTCTGCTATATTGTATGGTTATCTGTTTTCTTGCCGGACAATGCTAATTTAAAAATGTATAATTTAATAATAGCTTTAATAAAATTTAGTAATTAAAATAATTTCTATGCATATGTAATGAAAAACTTATCTAATGTTAATTATAAATCAAAATTGTTATGTTTCATGCCTATATCTTTAGAGATAGCTGAAGTTTACTTTTATTTAAAGTTTTACCTTTCTAATTCAGTTAAAAGAAAAGAGCAAATTAGCTGTGAAATATTGTATGGTTATCTGTTTGCTTTCCGGATAATACAAAATTAAATATGTATAATTTAATTATATTTTTGATAAAAGGTAATAATTCAAATGATTTCTATCATATGTATAGTAAAATTATCTAAAGTTATCACACATAAATCAAAATTATTATATTTCATGCCTATATCTTTAGAAAAGGAATTACTTGAAGTTTAATTTTATTTAGTGAGTTTTACACTTTTGACTCATTTAAAAGAAAAGAAGAAATTAGCTCTGCTATATTGTATGGTTATCTGTTTTCTTTCCAAACGATATTAATTTAAATATGTATAAATTAGTTGTAGTTTTAATATAATTTAGTAATTCAAATAATTTTTATGCATATGTATTGTAAAACTTATCTAAAGTCACCACCCATTGAATCATAAAAACAATTAAGAGACTATCTCTGAATAGATAATGCGTAATACAAAGTGTCATACAAAATATACTAAAATTTATTTTTCTATTTCATTATATTTCATGTCTATTTTTTTAGAACAGGAATTAGTTGAAGTTTACTGTCATTTGGAGTGTTTTACATCTTTGATTCAGTTAAAGCAAAGAAAAAAGAAAGTTACCTGTGATATATTGTATGGTTATCAGTTTGCTTTCCGGAAGATACCAATATTCACCATGTTCAGGTTGTAATCTCATTTGTTTTAATTATATTATATTTATTAACTATTAATTAAAAATAACATTAATGCTTCATTTTTATATTATTAAAATTGTTTTATTTATTTTTAATTAAACTAGACCATGAGCCATATTTTAGACTGAATGCTTAAATGTACCATTCCAATGTTTTTAAAAATTTTCTTATTTCTTGAACTTTAAAATTCAGATTCTAGAATTATCATATTTCCTTATACAAGCAATACTACTTTTCGAGAGGAAGAGTGATAAGTGATTCCTCAGGAAAGGAGAAGGAAAATGATGTCTTTTTAGTATGTTGACTGCCATGGGGGTCACCGGTGACTGGCACTCGACTTGGCTACATCACCGTAGGGGTCACCCGTGACAAGCGACGCAGCAAATAATAAAAGTACATAATGAAAGTAAATATGGACTGATAAATTTTTCAAAGAAAACATTGTTATTATAATGGCTTGAATAAATTAATGCAATATAGAACGTACAAAAATAATTTTATTAGTACATGAAGAATATGCGTTTTATCAGTGCATATTACGATGAGTCAGATTGAAACATTCAATTCAATGAAAAGATGAATCAACGCAATCGGAACAATATGTCACCACTCTTTAGTCAAATCCTTTGCTCTAGTTCTTCTTAGCTGCTTTGAATGCTAAAGAATGAGAGTAATCACTTAGACGTCGAAACACAATTGTTGAAAAAATTGTAACAATTGCCTACCGAACCCTGGGAGTCACCGATGACCCCACCACCACGAAAACTGCTTCAATCATGATTTTCTAATTCGTTTTATGCGCTGCAAATAATATTTCAGCATATGCATCGCATAATAAAAAGTTCACGTCGGTGCCTAGGGCAAACCATCGAGGATAAGTCTGGCAGTCAACGTGTTAATGATAAAAGTCTAATAAGTGGTGCAAAAATCCATCTTTAATTCATATGTAATTAATAAAAAGATATACATCTTAATAATACATCATATACATCTAAATTAATTATGAAAAGTTCACCTCGGCGCCTTGCTTAACTATCGAAAATACGTCTGGAAGTCAATGTGTTGATAGAGGTAAAATAGTACTGATCCTTATTTGGCCTTCACATTAAAGATTTTACAAAACATATATGTATTAAGAAAGAATTTAACACAAATGTATTTTAACAAGACTTGAAAATTTACCGCATATCTTATAATACAGGTTTATATATATTCTTTTCTATAAAACCTAAACACATTGTTCATAGACATCCAATTATTTCTATAGTAGAAAAAGACTACTTAACATTACATTTTTTGTAAGATACAGATAACAAAACTTATCTTATAAAAATAATTGCTTACACTACTATCAATATTGCTGAATTTTGTTAAAAAAAACTGATTGGGTACAGTCAAACATGTGACGATTCTTTGACATTAAAATTGCAGTTTTTTTTATATTTACTCTATAAAACGTATATTGTACATAAAAATGCAATTTTTTAAATTACCGTAACAAACTCCATCTAAGATAGACAAAATAAAACTATTTAACGTTAAATTTTTGTAAAATATAGGATTAACAAAACTTATCTTTTCAAAATAATTGCTTACACTACTATTCATTTTGCTTAATTTTGTACAAAAATCTGATGTGGTACAGTCAAACATGTGACGATTCTTTGACATTTAAATTGCAGTTTTTGAATATTTACTCTATGAAACATATATTGTACATAAAAATGCAATTTTTTAAATTACCGTAACAAACTCCATCTAAGATAGATAACATAAAACTACTTAACATTAAATTTTTTGTAAGATATAGGTTCAACGAAACTTACCTTTTAAAGATAATTCCTATACTACTATTAATTTTGCTTAATTTTGTACAAAAATCTGATTTGGTACAGTCAAACATGTGACGATTCTTTGACATTTAAATTGCAGTTTTTGAATATTTACTCTATGAAACATATATTGTACATAAAAATGCGATTTTTTAAATTACTGGAACAAACTCCATCTAAGATAGACAAAATAAAACTACTTAACATTGAATTTTTTGTAAGATATAGGATTAACAAAACTTATCTTTTAAAAATAATTACTATATTACTATTAATTTTGTACAAAAAAAACTGATTCGGTACAGTCAAACATGTGACGATTCTTTGACATTTAAATTGCAGTTTTTTAATATTTACTTTATGAAACATATATTGTACATAAAAATGCATTTTTTTTAAATTACCATAAAAAGCTCCATCTAAGACAGATAAAATAACACAATCACGTATATTATGAAAGCATGTCATTTAGCTAACAACTTCACTTATAGTTAGAATCAGTTAGTTAACGCCCACACCTTCATCTTTCTTACAAAATTTATGACTGATTTGGGAATTAGTGGGCTTTAATATCGCTAAAGATAAAAAGAATTATTCCTCCTACGTGGTTTAATGGTACTAGAAAGGAAAAAAAGAGAATTTTCTCTATTTTAACATGCATTGTTTCATGAACAACTATCGCATAAATGAAACTAAATTTAATATCTAAAAAGTTCATTTTGTTTGATTATATAGAAGTTGTTCAGACATTTTTGTAACGTTTTGACTTTTTCCATGAGTTTAAATTTAAATGTTAAAATAAAAAACGTGACTTGCATCAAATTGGAATAGGGTTTTAATATCATCTACAACATTAAAAATAGCTTGCTCTTTAAAATTTCTCTGAGAAAGAAACAATGGATTAAAGGCTATATTTTTCACTTTCTGAATAAATATATTTCTATTCAGTTATTGAAAAAAGATGTAGAAAAGATGGTTTTAATGTTTCTATACGTAAAATAAGTGACACATTTAATGAAAGAAGGAAGAAGGGTCAAAGTTTACATTTGACTGGGAGAAATTCAAAAAAAGGTAGAATCCCAGTTCCGGTGGCCGGCAGCCATGTTTTTGGCTCTATTTTTGTACAAGTGATCGCCAAGTGATGTTTACAATTTGTGCTTCGTTTTGTATTAGGTTTATACCAAATTATTTCAAAGCATATTTTGAATAAAAAAATGTTTGAAATTTTGTTAAGATGGATACAAATTTGAAAAAAAATAGAAAATAAAAAATAGGTTTGGTAGAAAACTGGATTTTAGAATTTGACGACGTTGCCCACGCTTGACGTGCCAACTGAACTTGGCTGGGCAGACCGCCTGAATTGGGATTTAGACCCAAAAAATACATGCTCAACAAAGGTACTTGTTATTAAATCTTAAGTCTCACCTCATGTTTAAAAAACACATGAGGTGTATTTAAAAAAAAAACCTCATGTCAAAGGTGTTAATAAAAGCCTTTCTCTCCCCCGCCCCTTCAAAAAAATGACTATTGTAAATTCTTTAAGTATGTGAACAAAATGGAGTATGAAAGAATGGAAATGTGAACAAAATTATTAAACCTCATTTACAGCTGACAAAAAAAAAATAAACAAAAATAAACAAAAACATTATGTTCGCCGTTTAACAATGAAGCTTGTTTTTCAACGTGTAAATACTGTGCAGGTTGTTGTATGAAAATTATTTCTCAGATGAAAAAAAGATAATATGTACATACAATTAATGAGGATTGTCTTTACTTATCTGATTGCAATGAGAAAAGATATATTTACTACCAGAAACAGGGGAGGAACATATTTAAAATGTTGATTTAGAGAGAATAAAGAAGGATTTCCTAAAGGTTTTGTCTTTACTGTTGAATACACTTATAACGGAGAAACAAAAGAAAGGAAAGTTTAAAATTATTAAAATTAACATGGATTATTATCAGAAATATTATAACATTTATTTTCAAAAAAATAATTTCCTTTCTTTACTCAAAGACTTTTAAATGCGTTACTTTACATCACCATATCTCTATTAGCCATACTATGAAATCTACTGGTGTAATAAATAAAAATACCCAGGATTAATTTACCAAAGTTTACTTCCGCGAAACATCAACATTTACACACGAAAAAGAAATATAAACAACATGGGACGGGAATTCTACAGTACACGACCATACCGATCGACTGCCGGCCTCGAACTTAGTTCTTTCTTGGTATACATTATAGAGGACGCTGTAAACTACTTCACAGTCTAGACTTATTTGTTACACTGGTCTAATTTTAAATAAAAGAAATAAAACTGAAATTGGAGCTATACCACACTTTAAATGCAACCCCTTCAAATCCCCTGGCCCTACAGATTTCTCTGCATTTTAACTTTTAAAACAGCTCCAAAATATTTTAAAAAGCGGCATCCTAGAACATTGGAAAGACTCTAGATTGGTTTGGTTTCGAGTGCTACGTTCTACTTTTTGCAACACGAGGGCTAATGAGACCGGGACCTACAGCTGAAAGCCGATTCCGAATGGCTACGAACATCCATGCCACAGTGGGATTCGAGCCCACTAACTCTGGTACCGAAGGCTAGCACCCTAACCAATCGGCCATAGTTCGGTAGACTGTAGAAGACTGTAGAAGAATTGAACAAAGTCAAAATTAATATTTCAAGAAAAGCTCCATTAGCTTGGAAATCAAGATGTAATATGATAGGTCAAAAAAGAAGTTAGATTTATAATATTAGATTAAAGATCTTATATTTGTTTATATATGTAGTGGGCAATTTAGCCTATTCCAGAAGCAAGATAATCCATATTGGTTTGGATGTCGTCGTAAGTAAAGTAGTCTGAAAAACAAAGAATAGAATTTTATAAAAAAGAAAATGAGTTAATTCTAGCATCATCTATCAAAAGTGAAAAAACAGTGCATGACAATTTATAGGTGTATGAGCCAGCCAATCTATGTTCTAAATGGTTAGTCACATGAGAGATTGTGGAGGAAGGGAAACTGATTCTATAAAGAGTTATATCAGTCGGGCTGATGGAAACAGAAATTAATTTTGGTGTATTCGCCAACTGTAAGAAAAGAACAAAAGATAGTCATAGAAGGATAGAATACCCCGAAAGTTATTCTAAAATACCCTTAAATTACCCTTAAGTTAGTTTTTTAGACTAAAAATATAATTGTATGTATATATATTTATTAAATGTTTAAATGAATGAACTGTTTTGTCCCTTAAAATTAATTCAATGTTAGAGTTTGTTTTCTTTTCTTTTTTAAACTTTAGTCAAATTCCTTTTTTAAATATCGTTTCATTTAAAAACAAAACTATCTAGTGTTACGTTTTTTAATAAGCTATTTTAAGTAGTTATCATGACAACGATTTTACCTTTAATTTCTAAAAACATCATTACGTATTGGTCACAAATTCTGTAATTTTCTAGCAAGTATAATTACCTCACTTGTGATACTGTGCAAATTAGAATATAAAAAGATTATGTCCTTAAAAAAAGGAAAAATATAGATCTGATTAAATTTATATACTTTAATAAATTATTGCTTGATAATAGTTCTCCTTCCCCCCCCAAAAAAAAAAAAATCTGTATTTTTCTAGCAAATATAATTACCTCACTTATGGCACTATATAAACTAGAATCTAAAATAACTATGTCCTTAAAAAAAAGGAAAAATATAGATCTGATTAAATTTATATGCTTCAATAAATTATTGCGTGACAATAGTTCTCCTTCACACACACACACCCCAAAAAAAACTGTAATTTTCTAACAAGTATAATTACCTCACTTATGGCACTATGTAAACTATAATATAAAATAACTATGTCCTTAAAAAAAGGAAAAATATAGATCTGAATAATTTATATGCTTTAATAAATTATTGAGGGATAATTGTTCTCTTTCCCCCCACCTCGCGAAAAAAATTATTTTAAATTTCTTTTTTCGAAAGCTCCTTTTTATGAACGTAATGAATTAATTCTAATATGTAGATAGAATCATCTTACAATGATGCTAATAAATCTATATAATAGATTAGCTTTTCAACATAAAATAAATCAATTTAGATGCTACATAAAACAAGCATTCAACTCCAGGATATCCTAGCATTGAATTCCTCCTCCCCTCTATAAAATTTTTATACACATCTAGGGAATTTTACCCGCATTCTTATTTTACGAAAAATCATTAAAAGCTATTAATCTAATTATAGCAATAAAGTTAAATTAACGATCAATAACTCAATATTATTTATGTATAAAAATATCCTTCACTCTCCTGTGACATGCTTCTTATATGAATTATTGCCAAATATCTAAATTTTATGTTCTCAGAACTTGAAAGCAAACTTCACAGAGGAAAAAAGTGGTGCATATACCGCCCTTCATTGATTTCTCCATAACTCTTAAGTTGTTCTTTACGTTCCGCTATAAATTTCGAACACTATTGGCAGATTTCTTCATTTTCAATACATAAGAAAATATCCCAAGATCGATGCAGGTCTGAAGTCAAAATTCTTTCATTTAATGGGAAACTTTTTGACTGTGGATTATGACCGTAATGCAGCTGCACGACTCACTGAGTAATTCTGGTGAATTATCTCTCTAATAACTCGTATGGTTCTTTTTTTTCCATATTGATCATTGATCAGATACAATGTAGAATGTTCGGATGGTTTTGAACTGCTTTTATATTGATTAATGCATTTAACAATGTTAAAATCTAAGCAAAAACTTTTAAAATGCTATGAGGGTGTACTTTTTAAATAACTAATGGAAAATTTCTGGTGACTCTAATGTTTAGGAGGTGAAGATAAACAAATGTGTCTTAAAGGATGTTTTTTATATAACGTGGCAAATCTGGAATCTGCATTGAGTAAAAGCGGGGAAGAATATACAGTGCAGTTTTATTACGGGTATACTCTCTATTTTATAAATATATCGTTGTAAATCACTGAGTTATATAAAAAAATTGAGCAAAATTGAAAATCATCTTAAGAGTGAGAAGCAGTTCAAAATTTTAAAATTCTAGCAAATATGAATTTTATTTTGAACATTTTCACAATTAGTTTGTAATGTTTAGGAGGTGAAGATAAACAAATGTGCCTTAGATGATGTTTTTTGTGTAACGTGACAACTCTGAATTCTGCATCGAGTGAAAACGGGGATGGATATACACTGCAGTTTTATTACGAGTATACTCTCTATTTTATAAATATGTCCTTGTAAATCATTGAGTTATATAAAAAAAATTGAGAAAAATTGAAAATCATCTTAAGAGTGACAAGCATTTCAAAATTTTAAAATTCTACCAAATATGAATTTTATTTTAAACATTTTCACAGTTAGTTTGTAATGTTTAGGAGGTGAAGATAAACAAATGTGTTTTAGATGATGATTTTTATTAACGTGCCAAATCTGAAATCTGCGTTGAGTGAAAACGGGGATGGATATACAGTGAATTTTTATTATGGGTATACTCTCTATTTTATAAATATATCCTTGTAAATCATTGAGTTATATAAAAAAATTACTCAAAATTGAAAATCATCTTAAGAGTAACAAGCATTTCAAAATTTTAAAATTCTAGTAAATATGAGATTTATGTTTTTGAAAACATGAACATTTTCACAATTAGTTTGTAATGTTTAGGAGGTGCAGATAAACAAATGTGTCTTAGATGACGTTTTTTATGTAACTTGCCAAATCTGAAATCTCCATTGAATTAATACGGGGATGGATATACAGTTTATTTTTATTACGGGTATACTTTCTATTTTATAAATATATCCTTGTAAATTATTGAGTTATATAAAAAACTTACTCAAAATTTAGAATCATTATAAGAGTAACAAGCATTTCAAAATCTTAAAATTCTAGAAAATATGAATTTTATTTTCTTAAAAATAGAAACATTTTCACGATTAGTTTGTAATGTTTAGGAGGTGCAGATAAACAAATGTGTCTTAGATGATGTTTTTTATGTAACTTGCCAAATCTGAAATCTCCATTGAATTAAAACGAGGATGAATATACAGTATATTTTTATTACGGGTATACTTTCTATTTTATAAATATATCCTTGTAAATTATTGAGTTATATAAAAAAGTTACTCAAAATCGAGAATCATTATAAGAGTAACAAGCATTTCAAAATTTTAAATTTCTAGTAAACATGAGATTAATGTTTTTGAAAACATGAACATTTGCACAATTAGTTTCTAATGCTTAGGAGGTGAAGATAAACAAATGTGTCTTAGATGATGTTTTTATGTAACGTGGCAAATCTGAAATCTGCATTGAGTGAAAACAGGGATAGATATTCAGTGCATTTTTATCCCGTGTATACCCTCTATTGTATAAATATATCCTTGTAAATCATTGAGTTATATAAAAAATACGCAAAATTGAAAATCATCTTAAGAGATACAATCATTTCAAAATTTTAAAAATCTAGCAAATATGAGATTTGTTTTCTTAAAAATGTGAACATTTTCACAATAAGTTCATGTGTTTGATTGTAAATCAGTTGCAAAATACATTGATGGAGTACTTTTTAAATTAGAAAAAAATTGCTGTGCTAGTGTTTTCTGACAAAGATAAATAAACAAATGTGATATTCTTGTATAATGTTTTAAATGACGTGGCATGGAGCTTTAATTTAGACAAGATTGCACTGAAAAATTGGCATAAAACAGAGGTTGGTTATACAGTAAATATTAAGTAGGGGTTTACCCTTAATATTCATTTTTCAGATACACTGTAGAATGTTCCAATGGTTTTGAACTGCTTTTATATTGATTAATGCATCTAACAATGTTAAAATCTAGGCAAAAACTTTTAAAATGCTGTGAGGGTGTACTTTTTAAATAACTAATGGGAATTTTCTGGTGACTGTAATGTTTAGGAGGTGAAGATAAACAAATGTGTCTTAGATGATATTTATTTTCTTAAAAATAGGAACATTTTCACAATTGATTCATAAGTTTGATTGTCAATCAATTCAAAAAATGCACTGATGGAGTACTTTTTAAATAAAAAAAAATGTTGTATTAGTATTTTCATGACAAATATAAATAAACAAATGTAATAGTCTTGTATAATGTTTTATACGACATGGCATTAAGTTTTAAATTAGACAAGGTTGCATTGAAAAATTGGCATAAAACAGAGGTTGGTTATACAGTAAATATTAAGTAGGGGTTTACCCCTTAATATTTCATTATTACTAGTAATTTATCTATTTCCATAAAACAAACTAGATTATATATGTAATAAGAAAATTTCAGTAGTAGATGAACTGTCAAAACTGCGGAACTTGATGAAAAATACTATCTTTTCATATCTTTCATAACATATCCTTTACGTAAACAAGTGAAATGTTTGCAGTCAAGTGATTATTTTATTTCGTTGAAATCTTTCTCGAGTTGTTTTGGTTTAACTGTAAAAATGTCTGGTGTAAATAGTCTGGTGTTTATTTACCTTATTAGAGTACAAAACGCATATCTTCTAAAATTCTTCCAAATTTCTAGACATTTTTAGCTGGGTCTGCTATTTTAAATGTTGAATATTTATAGACTTTGTATTACAATGAAATGACGAAAAGTTTCTAACACATTGTGTATTATACTTGATTTATGTAAATTAAAATTGATGGACATAAAATTCGATACATAGTTCTATATAAATGCTAAATATACATTAAAACTTAAAGCAGTACATTAACATACATAGGCTAGAAGCATTTTTAAAGACTCATAGTTGACTAAATTTTTAAAGAATCGGCTCACACTGTATTACTTATTCATTCTATTGAAACATTATTTATGTAAACATTAAGAACTAAAATTTAAATGTTACGAAAAGAAGTATATGTCCACTTATTAATTTAAAATATTAGATTGGATTTACGGTAAATACATTCAGCACTTTTTCATATCCCCTGTTGTAGAACAGTCTCTTCCGCATAAAAATATTTTTTAATCATATCTGAACTTAAATATGTAGTAATCTAGTTAATCCTGTAGTAAACTGTAGTACATGTAGTCTATTTGTAGTAAACTAGTAGTAAGTTACAGATTTCAATTTAGGCATTAATTATTTATTAAGTAAAATTAGAGTATAAATAAAGAAATCATAAAGTCCTTCATTTTTGTCAGTTGTTTTATAATGCACCATTTTCAACCACTCCCATAAAAATAATAAATGCATCTACAAAATAACCTATTGCAAAAACATAGAGTTGCTAGAAGAATTTATCTTCAAAAAATTATTAACTTAATTGCACATAAAATTTTCAAAATAACCATGAGCTAAAGTCTAAGCTATTTGCCACCGTTAGTATAGTCAGTTGGTAGGACTGACCAATAGTTTGCTATCCCTCTCAAAGAGGGAATTTTAAAAAGACTGCACGTTTATAAGAAATCAAAGCAATTGAAAGCAAAATTCTTCATTAGGTTTAGTTTTATCTCCTACAAATTTTCGGAAAACTATTCCCTAAAATTTTCCTATTTTGCTAGCAAAGAATCAGACGCGACTGTCTGTGATCTCACATTTTCAATGCCAGACACTCCTAATCACCTAAAAGTATTATGAGGGACTCTTATGAGCTTATCAAAAAGGAACATTTGGAAGAATGCCCTTTTATTTGTGGGTTTAGCGACAATGTTGAAAGGTACATATTAAAGGTTTAAAAGCTGAAGTCAGGGGCATTTTTCCTCAGCAATACTTTTTTACTACAGAACCGTTAAGTTTGTTGCAAAATGCATCATTAGGGGTTTTGTAAAAATAAAAATTCTGTCGCCTCTTTCGGTGATGCTTCTACTAGCTTAAATAAAATTAGTGATCGTTTAATACCCCATCCTATTGGTAAAGTACTACAAACTACCAAATAAAATTAAAGCTTTTACTTACTGTAACTTATCATTTATGCTTTTATAAATTTTGTTTGTATAATGATAAACACCATCAATGAAAAAGATAATGGAATAAAAAGTTATGCAGAAGCAAATGTATTGCCCTCCTTTCATCACCCAAGGCTAACCATTATTGTTAAACACCATTGTGTCATCAAAACGTTTATTTAATATTCCCCTCTCTTTTAAAAGTTATCAATCGATTACAGATTTAATTAGAGATGGTAAATAGATTGCCATAAGCTTTTAAAAAGAAAATTATGTAAGTATATCAGCAATATAAGAGCTTACTTTTATAATTTTGTATAAACATGATAATCAAATTCCAGTACCATCTCCACATAAAATGAGGTCATTATATAATTGCCTTCAAATACATAAAAAGAAAATTTATGTGTTTGAATAGAAATTAATAAAGAAATTAAT
The DNA here is from genome assembly GCA_032207245.1 of Pardosa pseudoannulata. Taxonomy (NCBI): domain Eukaryota; kingdom Metazoa; phylum Arthropoda; class Arachnida; order Araneae; family Lycosidae; genus Pardosa; species Pardosa pseudoannulata. Next base: position 54,611,299 of record CM063501.1, on the reverse strand, counting down.
CGTTATTTGGTGTTTGCTAAACATTGATCACAAATAGTCCTACTGTCTCATTTTATATAGTAATGCATCACAACATATATAAATTTTCGATAATGCATCGATTTGTCACATTTTCTTCCTAAACCATAAATGCACATTTTCACGTTTTTACTCTAAGTAGGTTATATAAGTATAATAACAGTTACTATTTCTAGTAAAGAATATATGTTTAACATTATACCATGTGATAGACAGTAAATTTCCTTTTCGAAGAATAGAATATTTGACACTTTTGAGATTTTACATATAAAAGTTAATATTTCAGTAAATGGTTGATATTTCAAGAAGAAATATTTATTGGAATTAAAAAAGTGACGAACTGAATAATATATTTATATAAACAGCATATTAAGTCAAATAATATATGCAGTAGTGTTTGAGTAAACGTATACATATGTTTCTATGCATATATATATATATATATATATATATATATATATATATATATATATATATATATATATATATATATATATATTTATATATATATATATGTATACAAATATATACATATGTGTGTATGTGTGTAATTGTAATATTAAAATACCTTATTTACATATTTTAGTATTAATATAATAACTTCTGTCCATAAATTCAGTTATAAGGGTTTGAGCGGTAATTCTGATTTTTACCTCTAGACACGCTATAGACTTAATCCAGCCTCTGTCTGAATTTCTTTAACCAAAAATAAGCGCGTTCTCTTTAGACATGGGTATTTTTTTATCACATGATCAAATTTTTGTGGGATTATTCTTAGTCTTTTTTGCCTGGCAAATCCCTACTTAAAAATGTGTGTGCACGATGTTCTCGAAGTTTTTGCCTGTTGAACTCATTGATGAACCGTCACCAGAAATGAATGTGTGTTGTTCTTTTTTAATGAATCTCGCCCATCTTACATATATATGTATATATATATATATATATATATATATATATATATATATATATATATATATATATATATATATATATATATATATATATATATATATATATATATATATATATATATATATATATATATATATATATATATATATATATATATATATATATATATATATATATATATATATATATATATTATATATATATATATATATATATATATATATATATATATATATTATATATATACAACTGCTGGATAAGGTGAAGCCTAATCAGCTTAGCAGTAATTTGGTAAGATGCAGTCTGGCCACATTGAAGAGAACTGCACAAGTCTAATTAAAACTTTATTTTAGAGCTGCTAAAACGGACATCTTTACTAGTCAACAACAGACAAAAGAAAGAACACAAAAATCACTCTGCTCGAACAGAGGTGCACCCATGAGAGACGGTAGAAAAATTTTTTCCAAGGGACAAAAAACTTAGTCATCGAATTAAACTGTTAAGATCAGGAAAAACGCGGTACCATTTGCCGGCGACAGTTGGAAGACGTGTTGAATAGACAGAAAATTTACATCTATAGGATAGAAAGCTTTGGAAAATGTATCGAAAGAATTTTAAGTCGAGGGCACTCCTATGATTCAGACATTTAGAGGTGGGGAAAAAGATTTTAAGGAATTAGAATGGAAGAGAAGAGGTTTTTAAAGAAATATTAAAGTAAAAATAATTTTGATATATTACACACACACACACACACACACACACACACACACACACACACATATATATATATATATATATATATATATATATATGTGTGTATATATATACATATATATATATATATATATATATATATATATATATATATGTATGTATATATATATATATAATATATATATATATATATATATATATATATATATATATATATATATATATATATATATATACATATATGTGTGCATATATATGATTACATGCATGGATGTATACATGTATATATGCATATTTATATATGTATATGTATGGATGGACTATATGTGTATATGTGTATGTATGCATAGACGTATATGTGTATATATATATGCATACATACAAATACAATATATATATATATATATGTGTGTGTGTGTGTGTGTGTGTTTTTACATGTTCGTGTACGGGTGTAACTCTTAATATACTTATATGTATACTGTTAAAACTTTTCCTTTCATTTTTTTATTATGTTCATAAATATTGTTACAAAATAATGTATAATACCATATATGTACAAACTGCGTAAATTTCTAAAGTGTAAAGAAATAAATTGAGTATATTATATTAGTTTAAAAAGTGTTAGTCTGCAGATTCTTCTGCATCATGTTAAGAAACGTGATAGATATGCCATCAACGAAATTGCTTTACCACAAACTAATTTAATTAGCAAATTCGTCCCTCCCAAAGTGATTTTATCTTGAAAATCCCCTGTCTTATCTCACCCGTATCATATTGCTAAAAAAATTATTTAAAAATTGAAAATTTCTCTCGTGATTACATATTAATATTTTCGCAACATTAATAAAACACGTATTTAATAAACAACATTTTTAGAGACGCATAAATAAAAATATGTAATAACTAAATAAGGAGCTAATTTCCTTATCATCTGTTATGTTTAAGAATTATAAAGGAAATTAGAATGTATTATCTCCTATCCTAATATTTCCTTCTTTTTCCAACCCGAAGGAAAAAAAACCTCTTAATGTTATGTTTAATTGAACTAATAATTAAATCACTCTTGTAATTTATCAAAATAAGAACACATATATAATTTCTAGAAGTTCCTTGGGGAAAAATTCTTAAGGGTGAGGGAAAAAACTTCGCTAACTGAATATTAAGTCGTTTCCGTGCCAATTTTCTTCCTTTCTGCGAATTCTTTCCCCAGGAAAGAAATGAGAAAAATTGTCACCTTTCCGCAAATTTATGGTCTTGTTCCGTTGTTCTTAGGGGAAAATAGGATGAAAAATGTGGAGGTGCATATTAGAATGAACTTATTGTTTGGTATATATATTAACCTAAAGAATCGCTTTCCTCTTTTTTGACGCTCTTTCTGAATCTTTTTGCGAGGTATGTCTGGAGTTTTATGTGTAATATATAAGTTTCATATATATTCAAGTACCTTTAAATAAGATTCCTAATATGTATTGCAGAAATATATCACAAATATACCGAAAGAAGCAGTGATGTTATATCACTGACATTGTTCAACAGTAGTTTCTCTTTTCAGTTAATACCGAATGGCAACAAAAGAAGTCTCATATATCTGTCGCAAGGTTTATTGTGTGTAATTTCTAAGAACAAACATAGAATAACTATCCCTAATCAATTTATCTTGTTTTCCTGTTCTATGTTTAATTATCAGTTTGAAGAAACAAACATTCTCTTTATTTTTAGTTATTATAACGCATCACACTGCTACTTTTCTGAAACATCATTCATTTTTAAGTAAATAAACATGCATATTAAATGTTTCTTCTTTTCCATATCATAACAATAATGGACAATTGAAAACAAGTAAGCGTTTATTAAAAGACATTAAACTTTTGTTGCAGGTTTGTTGGTGTCACAGATTTAAACTTCTATTTCTGATATTAGTTTAATTATCAGTTTGAAAAAAAAACAAGCACTCTCTTTATTTTTAATGCCATTGTATAGTACCACACTGCTGCTTTTCTAGAAGATTATCATTCACTTTTAAGTAAATAAATGTTGTTAAATATTCTTTCTTTTCCATTTTTTAATAAACTTTAAACTTTTATTGCCCTTTTCTTTCTCATGTAGCAAATTTAAAATTTACTTTCTTGGTATTAGTTTAGTTATCAGTTTGAAGAAACAAACGTTCTCTTTATTTTTAGTTATTGTAGCGTATCACATTGCTACTTTTATGGAAACTTATCATTCACTTTTAAGTAAATAAACATGCATATTAAATGTTCCTTCTTTTCCATACCATAACAATAATGAACAACTGAAAACAAATAAACGCTTTTTAATAGACATTAAACTTTTGCTGCACTTTTGTTGATGTCACAAATTTAAATTCTTTTTTGATATTAGTTTAATTATCAGTTTGAAAAAAAACACGAACTCTCTTTATTTTTAAAGGCATTGCAACGTATTACATTGCTGCTTTTATAGAAGCTTATCATTCCCTTTTAAGTAAATAAATGTGGTTAAATATTCTTTCTTTTCCATATAATGGCAATAATGCACAACTGAAAACAAATTAATGCTTATTTATAAACATCATACTTTTATTGCACGTTTTTGTCATGTGTCCCGAATTCAAATTTGCTATCCTGGTATTAGTTTAATTATCAGTTTGAAAACACAAGAACTCTCTTTATTTTTAAAGCCATTGCTACGTATCACATTGCTGCTTTTCTAGAAGCTTATCATTCACTTTTAATTAAATAAATTTGGCTAAATATTCCTTTTTTTCATTTCGTGGCAATAATGCACAGCTGAAAACAAATCAAGGTTTATTTATAAACTTCAAACTTTTATTACAAGCTCATATCTGGTGTCCCAAATTTAAAATTTTTGTCCAGGTATTAGTTTAATTATCAGTTGGAAGAAAGAAACACTCTCTTTGTTGTTAAAGCCATTGCAACGTATTAACTGCTACTTTTCTAGAAGCTTATCATTCATTTATCAAGTAAATAAATGTGGTTAAATATTCACCTTTTTTCATATCCTGACAATAATGCACAATGAATCAATGTTTATTAATAAATATTAATTATATAATTATCAAACTTTTATTGTAAGCTTCTGTTTGGTGTCCCGAATTTAAACTTATTTTCTTGGTATTTGTTTAATTATCAGTTTCGAGTAACAAACACTATCTTTATTTTTAAATTCATTGTAACGTATCACACTTCTAGAACATAATTTCTAGAATCTTATCATTCACTTTTGTGTAAGTAAACATAATTGTTAAATTTTCTTTCCTTTCATATCACAACAATAATACACAACTGAAAACCAATCAAATTTTATTTTTTAATATTGAACTTTTTGGCTTGTTCATTTCAGGTATCCCAATTTTAAACTTTTTGTCTTGTTATTAATTTAATTTTCAGTTTACAAACCATACTCTATCTTCATATTTAAAGGCATTATAACGTATCACACTACAAATTTCTAGAAGCTCATTATTCATTTTAAGTAAGTAAGAATAGCTTTAACTCTTCTTTTTCTAACACAGCATAGTTTTTACTGTTCTTTCTCTGCATATCACAACAATAAAGCACAGCTAAAAGCATGTCAATATTTATAAATAAATATTGAATATTTGTTATACCTTTACTTCTTGTTGACGAATTTAAACTTTTTGTCCCAGTATTAATTTAATCATCAGTTTTCAAAACAAACAATTTCTTAATTTTAAAGCTATTGTAACAGTATCTAGATTTAGAGATAGATCTGTATAACAAATAATGCTAAATCACTGATATCGTTCATTGGTTCTTTCTCTTTTCAGTTAATACCGAATGGTAGCAAAAGAAGTCTTATCTGTCTCAAGGTTCGAGCAGTCAAAGAATAACTATCTCGAATGAATTCAAAATTGTTTTCATGTTGTTAGTTTCATTATCCGCTTGAAGAAAATAAACTGTCTCTTTATTTTTATAGCCACTGAAATGTATCACACTGCAACTTTTCTAGAAGCTCATCATTCAAGTTTAAGTAAGTATACATAGTTGTTAAATCTTCTTTCTCTTCTATATCACAACAGTAATGTACAATACAAACAAATGAGAGTTTATTGCATATTGTTTTTAGGGGCGAAACCGACTCGAGAACAGTCTTCGATATCTACAAATGATAAGTTGATTCCAGTTGTATTCCTTAGGCATTTATTTAATTATATAAAATCATTTATTCAAGATATATTTGTCCATGTGTTTTTTAATGAGTTTAGATTTCTTCTTTCTCAAACACTAGGTCAACGTATTAGAGCAATTATATATTTACAAAGGTTGAACAGGGTCGAACCTAAAAATACCTAACAACTGTATGAATCATTTCCTCTGACTGCATGAATTTATACGACTCAAAATTTTTAAAATATAACAAATATGTTTGATTTATAAGTTGATCCCCAATAAATTACTTGAAGAGCCACATGTGACTAGCCAGCCACTATTTGGCCACCGTTGGACTAAATCTTGGGGAATAGGTGATTATACATACACACACACATATATATATATGTGTGTGTGTGTGTGTGTGTGTGTGTGTGTAATCCAGGAATTATATAACTGCTGAATAAGGTGAAGCCTAATCAGCTTAGCCATAATTTGGTAAGTTGCAGTCTGGCCACATTGAAAAGAACGGCACAAATGTAACTTAAAAAAACTCTATTTTAGAGCTGGTAAAACGGACATCTTTATTAGTCAACGACAGATAAAAGAAAGACATAAAAATCACTCTGACGAACAGAGGTGCTCCCAAGACAGAAGACTGAAAGAAATTTCCCAAGGGACAAGTAACTTAATCAGGAAATTAAACTGATAAGATCAGGAAAACGCGGAGCCATTTGCCGGCGACAGCTGGAAAATGTGTTGAATAGACAGAAAATTTACATCTATAGGACAGAGAGCTTTGGGAAATATATCGAGGAATTTTAAGTCTAGGACACCCCTTTGAAGACATTTAGAAGCTTCAAAAAAGATTTTAAAGAATTAGAATGGGAGAGGAGGTTTTTAAGGAAATATTAAAGTTAAATAATTTTGATATATTACATATTTATATAATATGTATTTTATGTATATGATTATATGTATAATTATTGTTTAATCTTTATTATTTATGGACTTTATAGAAATATAGTGATAAATTACATTTGATATTTTTCATGAATTTTATTGATAGAACTTGAAAGAAGTGCATAATTATAAATTACTGTATCTTTTTCACAGTATTAATTATGAATTAAACAGATACATTCACTGAAAGAAACGTTAAAAACGCTTCGGTGACACTTTGTGAAATTATTTTCAATAAATTATCATATGCTTAAGCATGACTTGGAAGGAAAAGTAACGTAATCTATTTCGAGATTTTGAAAGAATTTAACAACTCTTTTATTCGAATTCCAAAACAGTTTTTAACCAGGAACCCCCAAAATTAATCATTTTCCAATACTCTGGTATTACGCTGGAAGTTTTTAAAAGGCTTGATACACTTTCAAGCGGTCTTCAAGGTTTACTTTTCTCTGAAATGATATCGATGTCGGTTGATATCGACAGCTGAATGATTTTTCCTTTTCCTAAAGATTAAGAAACTGCCACTGCCACTCAAAAATTCTGTCGAAAAATATAAAAGATCCATGGATGAAATGAAGAAAGCAGTAAATGTATTCGGTTTTTCTATTTTGATAGCAGCATGCATAACATATTCTAAAAATTCTAAAGTTTCAGTCGTGTACGTGAAAAAAAAAATAATTTAAATCGGGGTAGGAAAAGAGCTGTCTTTATAAACTATAAGAAATATACTGGAATTATTCGAGTATAGAATTTTCATAGGGATCTTCTGCTAAATAAAGTTTTCTGTAAGTAACACTGGTGTTGCAATTTAGAAGTGTTTTTAATAAAATGAAGAAAGAAACATTTAATTAATATGTTATTTATCTTTATAATCAAGGATAAACAATTTGGAGAAATAAAAGGCCTTAAAGGTATATCTTCGAATAGTTTGTTCGTTTAAAACATGTAAAATGTAAAATTGCATGATTGGGTAAGTAATTAGCTATTCCTATAATTGATTGTATTCACTTGACTAGCTCATATAAATAATATAAATATTAGGTATGTTTATTTAGGAATATAGAAGTTAAAAAAATCCACATACTCTTTTTTTAATACTTTCAATACATAACAATACTCTTCGAATTATACTACCCCACCCTTTTTGAATTACTTACAAAATCCATCAAACTAATGAAATGAAAGTTATTCTTATTTTTATTTTTAACGAAGAAAGAATAGCATTATGACGTGTAATTAGTGACTGATATAATGCAAATTTATTATAAATGAATTAACTGAATATGATCCTTTTGTATTGATTGATATCAAACTAGTTTACTGATGATATTCAAACTAGTCTTTAATTTACATTGAAAATTAAATTTTCATTTCGTTGTTTATTTTCATTTTATAATTAGTTAATGGTATATTACAAATTTACTATAAATGAATTAACTGAATATGATCCTATTTATTAATTGATATCAAACTTGTTGACCTATAATACCCAAAATATTATATAATTTACATTGAAAATAAAATTTTCATTTCGTAATTTATTTTCAATTACCTTTTTTAATTTCATAATTAGTGAATGATATAACGCAAATTGATTATAAGTGGATTAATTATATATGATCATATTTATTGATTGATATCAATCTAGTTTACTTATGATCCCCAAGAAGTTACATTAAAAATAAAATTTTCATTTCGTTATTTATTTTCCTTTTATAATTAATGACTGGTATAGTATAAATTTGCTACAAATGAATTAACTGAATATGATCCTATTTAATGACTGATATCAAACTAGTTGACTTTTAATACTCAAAATATTATTTAATTTACATTGAAAATAAAATTTTCATTTCATTATTTATTTTCATTTACTTTTCATTTCATAATTAGTGAATGATATAATCCAAATTTATTATAAATGTTTTAATTATATATAATCCTATTTATTGATTGATATCAAACTAGTTTACTTATGATCCTCAAGAAGTTACATTAAAAATAAAATTTTCATTTCGTTATTTATTTTTATTTTATAATTAGTGAATGGTATATTGCAAATTTACTATAAATGAATTAACTGAATATGATCCTATTTATTGATTGATATCAAACTAGTTAACTTATAATACTCAAAATAGTTTTTAATTTACATTGAAAATAAAATTTTCATTTCGTTATTTATTTTCACTTACTTTTCATTTCATAATTAGTGAATGATATAATGCAAATTAATTATAAATGAATTAATTATATGTGGTCCTATTTATTGATTGATATCAAGCTAGTTAACTTATAATACTCAAACTAGTCTTTAATTTACTTTGAAAATAAAATTTTCATTGCGTTATTTATTTTCATTTTATAATTAGTGACTGCTATAGTACAAATTTACTATAAATGAATTAACTGAATATGATCCTATCTGTTGATTGATATCAAACTAGTTGACTTATAATAAGCAAAATATTATTTACTTTACATTGAAAATAAAATATTCATTTCGTTATTTATTTTCAATTACTTTTAATTTCATAATTAGTGAATGATATAATGCAAACTTATTATAAATGAAGTAATTTTATATGGTCCTATTTATTGATTGATATGAAGCTATTTAACTTATGATATTAAAAATAGTCTTTTATTTACATTGAAAATAAAACTTTCATTTCGTTATTTATTTTCATTCCATGTTCATTTTATAATTAGTGAATGGTATAGTACAAATTCACTATAAATGAATTAACTGAATATGATCCTATTTATTCATTGATAGCAAACTGGTTGACGTATAATGCGAAAAATATTATTTGATTTACATTGAAAATAAAATTTTCATTTCGTTATTTATTTTTATTTACTTTTAATTTCATAGTTAGTGAATGATATGATGCAAATTTATTATAAATGAATTAACTGAATATGATCCTTTTGTATTGATTGATATCAAACTAGTTTACATGATACTCAAAATAGTCTTGAATTTACATTGAAAATAAAATTTTCATTTCGTTATTTATTTTCATTCCACTTTCATTTTATAATTAGTGAATGATATAGTACAAATTTACTATAAATGAATTAATTGAATATGATCCTTTTGTATTGATTGATATCAAACTAGTTGACTTGGATACTCAAAATAATCTTTAATTTACATTGAAAATAAAATTTTCATTTCGTAGTTTATTTTCATATACTTTTCATTTCTTAATTAGTGAATGATATAAATCAAATTTATTATAAATGGTTTAGTTATATGTGATTCTATTTCTTGATTGATATCAAACTAGTTGACTTAAAATACGCAAAATATTTTTTAATTTACATTGAAAATAAAATTTTCATTTCGTTATTTATTTTCATTTGCTTTTAATTTCATAATTAGTTAATAATACAACAAAAATTCATTATAAATGAATTAATTTAGTATGACACTATTTATTGATTGATATCAATCCTATTTATTAATTATATTTATTGACTTATAATACTCTAAAGAGTTTTTAATTTACATTGAAAAATTATTTTCATTTCATTATTTATTTTCATTTTATAATTAGGGAATGATATGATACAAATGTATTGTAAATTAATTAATTGAATATGATCCTGTTTATTCATTGATATCTGGGTTAGGTTGACTCAGCCTTTCATCTCTACAGTGGGTAGATGAACTGAGGACCAAGCGTGCTTGGGAACTAAACACTAGGGGTTCCGCGTAAAATTGACCACCTAACCGGAACATATGCTTCGCACACCAGGGCCCTTGGTCATGTAAACAGAGATTGGCACCGTAGACCATGCCCCCCTAGGGGCTGTTGCGCAGAGCAGGAGAGTTACAATTTGTTAAATTATCTTTTATATATTTTAATTGATGTACTTTAATACTTAGGATAATATATTTATTTCGGGTTTTTTCAGTAACAAAATGTTAATAGGACACTAAATATAAACTATTTGCCCATACTTCAACCTTTTCTGATTAATTTCGCTGTTTTAACTAGACAGAAAGAGAAAAATGATCTCTGGAATTTTTTAGTTTTAATAACACATCACTACAAAATCAATAATTCTGTTTACGCGTATTTATAAATTTCTTCTTTCTCTCTATTTAATTACGGTTTTAAACTATTTAAGCCAGAGTTATTTATTATGCAACTACCTACAATCTATTAACGACTAGTCTGAACTAACTAGAATATTTTTATTCAAGATGTGTTAGACTTAATTATTAAAAGCTTTTTTTTCTCGTAATCTCTTCTTAATTTTCAACCTGATTACCTTCTTCTACATTCTTCTACCACAAAGGATTATTAATTAGGTTTTTACACGACAAAACATGGAGGGGGGAAATGCCAAATGAATGTAGTATTCATCAAAACATGGAGTGAAAAATTTTCGAAAGAAGTGAAATGAAGTAAAATTGATTTTATCCAATATTATTCTAGTTCCGTTAAAACGTTTTCTGGTTTTCCATAAATCGATAAACTGCCAATACTAGCGAAATTTATAGTTTTCATTCCAAAAATGTTCCTAAATATTTTAGAAAGATCAGCATTTTTTCTTACTTTATGATGATCCCAGCTTACCAGTTTGATTTATTTCTAGCTTATCTAAACTGCAGACATTTAGTTGAGTAATGTATGCGAGATTCATAAACTGCTAAGCTGTATTCGGTTTCAGTCGTTTAGCCTCCACTGCCAATAGCATTAGATCTTCTTCTTTTCAAAGAGGCTTTTCTCGCCTTTCAACTTGCTATTTTTAGATAGAAGTTTTTTTCATCCTACAAAAGTTTCCATTTTTGACTAAATCACTCAAGTATACTTGTTACAATAAAGGTTTTAAAAGTGACAAATATTAATGTCAGAATTTGCATTTGTTCAAAAAGTGGAGATTCCAGTCTGTTATGCGAACCAGTGGTTAGTTTTACTCTTTTGATTTATTTGTACAAAGAATAAAAGCCTAGTTATTTTTCTCATATCTAAATGAAAAGAGAGAGAATATATGAGTTTCATTTCTGTGTGTTAGAAAATAATAACCCTTTACACACTTAATATGATGCCGGGAAGCTTTGTTAAACTGCTTGGATATTTCTTATAAATGGTAAAGCTTAGTTATTCTCCACTGTATTTTTAAAGTATTGAGAGAAGTAACATTTTGATTAACTTACCATTCTTTATTAGTTTCTAAATTTCTTTAAACTTATTCTTTTCACCTTATTTATTTGTGTATAACACGCATCCTTGATAAGGGAAATTTATGAAAAATTATATATCAGGATTACAGGAGTAGAGTCAATAAGTTATTACTGAAATGGGACCCGCATTTACCGAGGTGTCCGTTGGAGGAGAAATACCTCTTTTGGACGTTATCAGAACTAATAAGCAAAGTACACAGCCATGTAGAATTCGCTTCTGGTACTGTCGACGTTAGCTGCAGATCATGTTTGACAAAGCGAATTTTTCATTCGTTCTAATTTAAAATATTGTCTATAGAGCAGGGTGCAAGCATCAAATTTTGCTTTTTGTTCGAGAAATCAACTTCTAAGATGCTCGAGATGCTGAAGAAAATGTACGGAAACGATGCCATGAAAAAACTGTTGTGTAAGAGTGGCATAAGCGTCTCATAATCATCGAAGATGACATTCGGACTGGGCCCTCCTCCTCTTCCACAGCAGATAAGAATATTGAGCGAGTTCAGAAAATTGTGCAGGCGGACAGACGAATAACCATTGATGCTATTGGCTCTGAACTTGGAAATTCTCGTGGAAGTGTTCACGGCATTCTTCATGATTCTCCAATTCGTCAATAAAGAACCTTAAACGACTATAAGATGCAATGAGACGAAATCGACATGAAAAATGGGCATCAAAATATTGGTTTATTTTACACGACAATCTCATCTACATCAAGCTCTGATTGGGAAAAAGTACCTTGCCAGAAACGGTGTTACCAATCTGGAGCACCTTATTCTCCCCACCCAGCAACGGTAGATGTTTTCAGTTTTTCATGCCTAAAAATGAAATTGAAATGTCACTGTTTTGTTCATTCAAATAAGGTGATCAAAATTCGAAAGTAACAATTGTGGACCTTTCAAAAAAAATGGAATCCAGAAGTGTTACTGTCGTTGGATCAAGTTTGTGGATGCTGGAGAAAAGTAATTTGAAGGATAATACTCTAAAGTTTTTGTTTTATTTTTTAACAATTTGTAATTGACATATTTCGGGAACTTTTTACCCTACCTCAAATGCTACTCGTTGATGCACGATGGGAAATTTTTCCATACGATTTTAATGAAGAGGAAATTGTTTTACTTGTAGTACATTACAAATTCTATCACAAGAACTATAGTCAATGATATCGAAATTATTACATTATGTAATAGAAATATTCAGTAAATAAGCTAATTAAGTAATTTCTACACTTTCTGAATATTTTATATCCATTGATAGCGTATTTTATAAGCTAGAAGACTCATCACCACCAATAAAATGTTAATAAAACTGCCACTGTTTTAAGACATTGGCTACTGTTTGCAGTGTAAGTGGACGATGCATTGTAAATACAAACTGAAACAGCTCGAAATAATTTCAGTCACCTAACTCAAATTTAGATTTCTCCGAATGACATAGAAAAATAGTACTGTGCTCACGGAAAAAAATATCAGCATAAACTTTTAAGTGGTAACTAAACAGGTGTGAAGACTGGATGTCTAGGTATCCAATATTCACGCGTCTCCAGACTCGTGTTCCAGTTGCGTTCCAGTCTCACTTTAGGCAGAGAAACGCACCCACTGCACTGAGCATGCGCATACTCCCAGACGTAATGCACATGCGGAGAAATGTAAATTTTAATTGCAAATTCCCGCTAATTAATGCCAATTATTATTATAAAAGTGAAAATTTTCACATCTATAAACAAATATCTTTCACTAAAACTGAAATGGGGAAAGATTGAAATTTTTACCGAGTGAAATTATTCTCCATTTCCTTCCTTAAATACTTGTCTTTGTGTTCATTCCATAATAACAAGAAGTAGCACAATTTTCTCTATAACTACCATGAACAGTCAGCTTTGGACTAAAATTTTAAAAACAAATTTTAGGGGTAAATATGATTTGTTGACACATCATATTTGTTTCCATATATTATGACCACAGAATAAAAAAGTTTTAATAATAACCATTATAAATATTCAAAATAATATTTCAAAATTATAGCCCATTGTAGACCATATGTTCAACAATATTTTTTAAATAATACAAAACCATTAAATACGCAGGTTAGTTTTTGACACAAACTAAAAATAACATAAATAAAATGTAAAATTTAATAATGATAAAAAGTTAAATCATTGTACTCTGAATACAAGAATTTCTAAGTAACAAATCAACATGTAGACTTCTTCTTATAAGTTTTCTCGATTTTGCACAGACATAAAAGCTCCTAGGAGATTTGAAACGTCTGTTTGCTGTCTTGCATATTTATTCATTTGTACACATTTGTGTATTTATTCCTACATATTTTCACGTTTTTGTTGTTTTATCTTATGTATTTCATTCAGGAAAATATAATTTCACAGAAGGGAAATCGAAATTTATATATGTGTATAATCAGAAGCACACCCAGGATTTTGTTCTGGGAGAGGCTCGAGAAATAAAATTGAACCGTTTCACAATTTCGGTATGCCATACTAAACTATTAAAAATAGAAAATGCACTTAAAGTTGAGATTCTAATTAATCATTTCTTAATAATATTTACATTAGACACTTGCTTGATTAAAATACCTTAGAAAAAAGTACTAAAACTAAAAAGTAACACTAAGGTTAAAATTTAACTAAAAATTAAAAATTAATATAACAAATAATAAAAAGATAATTAAAGTTATAAATGTCAGTAACTATAAATTTTTAGGACTGTTTTAGCTAATTTTTAAAGAAGTTGTGAATTAAGATAGTAGAACAATCTAAAACATGCATTTCTTTACATTACCTTCTCTGAAGTTTATTTATGAGTGACAGTCAAATTTGATATAGATTTCCTTTGTATATATATTTCCTCAATCTAGGCTTCTTGAAATTTAATTTGTCTAACATCGATATACCTATTACCATATCAATGTCAAAGCGTATTTCATAATGTCTCTTAAACACTGGTCATTTAGTATTCCTCATTACGCTTTTATTTTGATCAAAATATAATGACTGTTTTCCTAATTTAATATTAAATAAATATTATTTCTTTCATCAGTCAACTTTAAAAGCTCATAAACGATTGAGATCATAAAAAATAAATGCTTATGCATGTTTCTAAACTATTTCAAATAGTTGTTTCTTTTAAAGTACATTCTGTCTATTATATTTCAAAATTTTAGTTCCCAATCTATAACCATTGTGATTATTTACCATTCCTTAACCCCTTAATGCACAATTTTTCTGAAATAGCCGGCCAAAGAAAATCAATTTTTTTAATGTAAAAAGCACAATTTACAGTATGATGTGTCATACTTTGATGCGCAGGTATCAAACATGAAACCCTTATGTTTCATATCTGAAGAATAAAGTACATAAAGTGACGCCTCTAATTAAGGATGTCTTTACAGCCAGAGCTTAGTAATAAAATAGTTTACAATTATATTTAATTTTATTTTATATTTTAGTAAAACATATATTGAAAAATGAGCGAATCACAATATGAATATGAATACGCTGTAGAAAAGCGGATCACAAGGAAGAGATAAGTCGTAAGTGATAAGTAGAATATCTATCTATCTATATATCTATATCTATATATATATATATATATATATATATATATATATATATATATATATATATATATATATATATAATACTTGAATAAGTAAGTGTTATAACTTAGAATCTTATGTAAATGATAAATATCAATAAAACGATTATTTTTTGCTCTCACATTGTTATTTTCAATTCTCGATTGCATTCGAGTGTGAAAAATTATAGCAACATAAAGTACAAAGCCGTTCGAATTATCTCGAGTGAGCACAGTTTGGGCAGTTTAACGCGCTCTAGTTAACTCTTATATTGCACGTTAAGAGGTTAATAAAAGCCTCAAAAGTTTGGAAAAACAGTAGTGCAAAACTGCATAAAAATGGCTTCAAATCTTAATTCTTTCGATGCTTTCAGATTCATATTTTTATGATAACTCTTTGAGATGTTAATTGAGATACATTCAATATACTATAACTAAATTTCAGCTCTATTTATTTTTGATAAGTAAATTCTCAATCATACATTTTAAAATCATGAAAACTTTACAAAAACTAACCATCTAAATACACTCTATTTGAGCAATTTGCTTCCTTATATGTAAAACAGATTCATTCAAAATAATTTTTTAAAAATAAATTGTTTTCAACTAAGAACTATCTACAAACACACTATAATGCACTTATAATGTATAGTAAAAAGAGTTGCATAACGTGAAGCAATTACCTTTTAATTTGGTTCAGATGCATAAAGATTCTGAAATCAATATTTTGTTCGTTTCATAAATAAGATTAAACATATTATCTATTTTCAATTGAAAACATATGGTCAATGTCTCACGATTTTTCTTATTTTGCGTTATTCCTTTTCTATCGAAGTACTTTGCGTTTACTACATTTAAAGGAAAAATTAAATAATGTCATTTTTGGAAAATGCATTAAGCAGTCAGACGAAAAAAAAATGTAAGGATTTCATGCAAATGAAGCAAAGAAAAGCTGTGTATTTAGTAAAAACAGACATTTCTTCGTGCTGTTTAAAATGATTTAATTTAAAAGGCGAAATTAAGAGAAGTTTAATTAATAAACGATGGGTTTGTTTGTAACTAGAAAATATAGTAATCATAAAATATAAGAGAAAGAATGCACTATTTTTAAATTTTCTATTGCATGAAAACATTAGCGTTATGGAGTAATAATTTAAATAAACTATGCTGTTATTATTTTTTCCAGTAACCCGTCCGTTTATGGCTTAGTTGTAAAATGTACACCTTCCAGTCTGGGGACCCGGTCACGATTCCATGAGGGAGAATTTCTTGTTTTCTTCGTTTATGGCATGCCTTTTTCTACAGCTTATTGTAAAATTTAACAGATTTTTTCCTGTAATAATTATGTATATTTTTATTTTACATTTATAGAATGATAAGTATACGAGATGTGAAGCCTTCGATTGTTCTTGAGTGAAGAATTAGCCTGAAGGAGGATCACAGACTTAACAGAATTGGAAATCACTCTTATTTTCTGGAGTAAATAATTGCTATACACAAATGGATTCTAATGTCCCAAAACAATTCGAAATGTAAAAGATTGTTGCTTGGATAACACATCCATGATGATCACAGTCGTAAAAAAGAATTTAATATTCTCACACGATGGGGAGGCTTTTATAGGGTGCAATGCTAACCCAATCTATCCCCCGTTCGGTGTCCGAGACCCTGCCGGTCCTTATATGAGCGGACCTTATGAGTCTCCCGAACATAGTTGCTAAAAAGCTGGCTCCGGTCAAAAGTCGATGAAGTCTCCAAGAAGTCAACGCACCTACGAAAAAAATGTCGAAAAGCCCTGAGTCGCAAAATTCTAGGCTTTTTATACCTGGGGGTCAGTTACAATCCGGCCAAACGTTTTCTGGTCAGTTACGATTCCAGTTACCTGAGAACTCCAACTAAGGTTACAGCTGGTTAATTAGTCGAATTCTCATTCGCTAGCCGTCCTTTTCCGGAATTAAGCCGAACGATGGCGATACGTTAGAGTGCTGACCATCGGTACCGGAGTTCGTGGGTTCGAATCCCACTCCGGCATGGATGTTCGTAGCCGTTCGGAATCGGCTTTAAGCTGTAGGTCCCGGTCTCATTAGCCCTCATGCTGCAAAAAGTAGACAGTAGCACTCCAAACCTAACCCTTTCCGAAATTCTCTAGGAAATGCTCCGGATTCATTACCGCGACCGATCAGGGCTTGACACCTATTCAACTGAACTGTCAACATCCCAGACACTGCGTCGCCGAGCTATTGTAGTCTGGTAAAGCACGTGGGACCCAGCTTGGCCGATTTCGGTCGTTCTGAACAAGGTACAAAGTAAACAAAAAGGTAGATAGATATAAATAAGTAACAGCTATCACACTTTTGGCAATATTTTTTGGTCACCGTTTTACAATTGATTGTTTTTTCAACGAGTTACTACAAATGAGTTTTCTGTTCATTCTTAACTTGTCCCAAAGTAAATAAAAAGGTAGATAAAAATATATAAGTAACAGTAATTACTGTTTTGGTAATATATTTTGGTCTGAATATATTTTAGTCTGCATTCTACTACTGTTTGGTTTATCAATGAGTTACTTACTACGAAGGAGTTTTATCTATATTCTTACATTGTTATAAAGTAAATAAAAAGATCGATAAAAACAAATGAGTAATAGCAATTACTACTTTCGTAACCAGTTTGGTAACTCATTTGAACGCGTGGTCAATCAGAGTAATTGCCGTAATTACGGTTGTTCAAACAGTGAATGTTTCGCATATCTTCTTTTAAATGTGTGCTATTTATTTAAGCAAATATCTTTAATATCATATAAATGCACATTTCAAGGAGCATATTCGAGCATTTAAAATTAAAGTAATAAAAAATATTAACAGATAGGTTTTGGCTTCTCCGTGGAGGCATGCGTATTTTTTTATGTAAAGAACAATGTAAACTGCATAAAAGGAAAGAAGTTTTTATCACTATAAATAGTTGCGATATCCACTATTACAATCAACAATTTACTATTGATTAGTTTATGAATGAGTTAATATAAGAGTTTTATCTCCATTCTTACATTGTTGCAAGTACATAAAAAAAGTTAAAAAACAAATGGTTACTAGTAACTATTACTTTACAATAGACCATTTCGGTAACACATTCGAACACATGTGGTTAATCAAAACAATTCAGGTAACCATGATTCTTCAAATAGTGAATATTTCTTATACCATAGTATCTGCTACTACTATATTATTTATTAAAATAATTATCTATAATATCAAATTTACATTTTCACCAAGAAAATTATTCGAAATTTACAGTTGGAATGAGAAAATAGATTAAATCAAGGCTTTTTGTTCTCAGTGAAAGCATGAAGTGGTCCTTCAGTGTAAACTGCAGGGAATGACAGGTCTTTATCTCCCCAGTTAATTTAAATGTGTAATTATAATAAACATTTTAGTATTTGTATTTTATATTTTTGCAAAGTAAATAAAAAATAATGTTTGGGAACAGCAATTACTATTTTTTAGTTGACCATTTTGGAAACACATCGAAACACACAATTCTGGTTTATCAGAGCAATTTGTGTAACTACGACTTCTAGTATGGTATTAATCCAAGCAATTAAAATATCATATACTCTAATATTTCAAGGCACTTAGTCAAACAGTTAAATTTTGAAATGCAAAATAGATTAAGCCACTATTTTCTAGTAGACCTAGTAGTAATACCTAGTAGTAATGGTCTACTATTTTCTAGTAGACCATTTTGGAAACACATCGAAACACACAATTCTGATTTATTAGAGCAATTTGTGTAACTACGACTTCTAGTATGCTATTTATCCAAGCAATTAAAATATCATATACTCTAATGTTTCAAGGCACTTAGTCAAACAGTTAAAATTTGAAATGAAAAATAGATTACTCCACTATTTTCTAGTAGACCTAGTAGTAATACCTAGTAGTAATGGTCTACTATTTTCTAGTAGACCATTTATAAACACATTGAAACACACAATTCTGGTTTATCAGATCAATTTGTGTAAAGAGGATTTCTAGCTTGCTATTTATCCCAGCAATTAAAATATCATATACTCTAATATTTCAAGGCACTTAGTCAAACAGTTAAATTTTGAAATGCAAAATAGATTAAGCCACTATTTTCTAGTAGACCCAGTAGTAATACCTAGTAGTAATACCTAGTAGTAATGGTGTACTATTTTCTAGTAGACCATTTTGTAAACACATCGAAACACACAATTCTGATTTATTAGAGCAATTTGTGTAACTACGACTTCTAGTATGCTGTTTATCCAAGCAATTAAAATATCACATACTCTAATATTTCAAGGCACTTAGTCAAACAGTTAAATTTTGAAATGCAAAATAGATTAACATATATTTTGAGTTCTAATCTTCATTCTGTGTTTGTTAAATATAAATAACTGGGTTAACTAAGCTTATATTCGTTAAATATAGGAATAAATAATTATGATTTGCATTTGAATTTTATAATTTTTTACCAAGTTCAAACTGAAAGAAAAGTAATAACAAAAGATAAACACAAACATCTTCATGTAGGAATCATTTTTGTTTTCATTGTCGACGTTAGTCAGTGACAGACCTAATTTAAGAGAATGAATAAGACAAAAGTGCAATTATAACCCACATTAAAAACACAAAACCTCATAAGTTTACACGTGGATTAATTTAGTGCTTGTTTCCAATTCCTGAGGCATCAGTATGCACATTTTTATAAGGCGGTGAAAGTAGCTGGCTAATTAGTTGCAATAGCCACGGGGTATGCATTACGCATTTCACATGACAGAAAAACCATGAAAATGGAAAAGAAACTACTGAGAGGGAAATGTATAGAAAATGAATTAAGATTACCATGTTAGAAAAGGACGAGAGAAAATAAATTAAGGTTACAGAGTCAATTATTTGAGTGCTGAATAATTATCTCATTTAATGATAATGAATCATAATTTCTAAAAATTTGGCAAAAGGAATTTATAATTGATTTTTTTACACCAATTTTAAGTGAATAATAAAATTGCATGAAAACAATTCGATCTTATGGAGCACCGATATTTTACTTTAGGTATTCTTTGAACTTTTAGGCCTGCATTTATTTAGCTGAAAGGGAATTTTGTAGAATAGGGTGCCACAACAGTCTGGAAAGGAAAAAAAAAGAAATTTGAAACATAGTATTTCCATTGAAAAGAGATTATTTTTCTTTGTGGCAGAGTTTGTGTTTGCAGAACAAAGCTACGATTTTGGATGGAAGTCAAGAAAGCTCCTTTTAAAACGAAATTTGGTAGATTCTGCATATTTACTTTATCGTGGTTGTAGACTGGTTCTGAATATGGCTCGCTCATACAATACACCACTGATTTGGAAAAAAAAAGGTAAGATAATTTGCCCATAATCATTAGAATGCAAATGAATCTTTAATGATTCAATTACTAACTTCTTATACTAATTAAAGTTTTCAATGTAGTAATGAAATGAGGTTTTTTTTAATCTTCCTTGAATTAACTTTTGATCTAAAGCTATTTGATTTTGATTCAGATTTTAATAAAATTCCAGAAATTTTTATTTTAGATATTGAAAATGCATTAAAACGTCATAAATTCTTTCATATTCAACGCTATTTGTTGAATTTTCAATAACATATAACTGCCGCATCTTTTCAGTGGTATTTGTGTAAAATGCGAATAATTTATTAATTGAATACGCTTCTAGAATTGGTTTACATTAATCTTTTAGGTCTGTAATCAAGTTAGTGGAAAAAAGTTTTTTATAGCTTTAGTTTTTAACTTTTAAACGCTATTTTACAAACTATTAATCAGCATTGAGTAGATTGAGAGTGATATAATATTATAAAAATAGATACATAATATTTATTAATAATAGCTGAGTTAGAAAATTAATAAATATATTCATGAAAATAGCCTTCAGTTTTATCCTAGTCCCAGTAATTTGTTGAGAGCTAAAAATATTCTACTGCCATGTTTTTTTAAAGCTTATAAAGAAAAATCAAAGTGCAGATAATTAAGAATGCCTTAAAAAGTTACATTTCCTTTTTGTTTAATATAATAATGTTATATCTATTCATCTACCTATCTATATATACATTTACTATATCAACATCAATATCTATAAAGATCTATATGGCCTATGATATTTCCATTAATTTTCATATATTTTTATTTTATCAGGAACAGTGTAATAATGACGATATATATAATTTATAATACTTAATTCATAAATCAACCAGTAGTAAAAAGTTGGATTATAATATTACATGTATAAATGTAAATATATAATGTTATAATATAATTACTGCATGAAGTACTGTAGGTGAAGCCTTCTGCCAGTTTATTAAGTGCTTTACACGAGGACACTCCATATATCTGAGAATCCAAAACATATGAGTTAATCCATTTTACCATTTCAAATTTAAGTGTTCGTCTAAGTGCCTTTAAATGTGTGAGTATGTATATGATATTATAGATAATTGCTTGAGTAAATAGTATGCTAGAAACAGACACTAAGGAATGCGAAACATTCACTACTCTAAGTGCATTATTCACCCAAATTGCTCTGATTAACCACAATTATTTGTCGGAATGTGCTAAAAATATGGCTTAATGGAAAATAGTAAATGATGTTTCCCATCACCTTCTGTTTATCTTTTACTTTATTTTATTTGCCCACTTTCGTATTTTTTCAATTTTCCATGAAAGCAGATAATTATTGTAATTCTAGCCAAATATTGTAACATTAATATCCCAATATCTATTTTCATTTTAAATCATCTAATAGCTACGTGAATGCTTGAATTATTATTTGGAAGTGTATTTTCAAAAATATGTTCAAGATACAAGAAATTTGAAACAATCCTAACCTATTAAAATTAACGATATGCGCTAGGAATTCTGGGGATACTTAAGACTATTATCGTTATAGGTAATCTAATTATTTAACAAATATTAGTTAAATTTCCTGAATCTGAAAACCAAATGTTATGTTAAAAATAGTGTCTGTTTGATTGCTTGTGTGTATTTTTTACACATTTTGTAATAGTGTCATCAAATTTTAGAAAGACATTCTTTAATAGAGACAGACTGTTATTGTCGATATTAAAACACTTCTTATCTTATCATAGATACAATGGTATAATTAAAGGCACCTATTGACGATAGACTGCAGTACATGAACACTATTAAATTATTTTACTACGTGGAAAGTATGGGCTAGATAATTAGTAACTTAGCAACTAGTAATTGATCTAAAGATAAAACTGTTTTCAAGCTATTTTGAAATATTTTTTACAGTAAGATAAAATGTAAGATATAAATTACAAAAAACATTACATTTATATTTAAATGCATAGTATATGTGTAATTTATTTTCCTATCTTCAAACTAGCAACATACATAAACGGCTAATTGTCACTACTTTTCATAATTCTCAAATTCTGCTAATCTTTTCCTGAAAGCACATTCCAGTGGTTAAGAATGTCCTATATGCTACTTTTAGTTTTGTATTATAAAAAACACCATAAAATTTATATAATATACAATGCACAAGACGTTAGCCTAATACAAGGTTAAATATCCAAATATTACCAAATAAGGAATTTTAGGTATCAGAATTTATGTGAAGTTAAATATTTTAATTAAATACAATTTGTCTAAAATTAAAAACACTTTCAAACAATCACATGAGTATAATAATTATGTCGTTATTGTTGTTTCTGATGCCACTTGGTCAAACCAAGCACGATTACCCATCTCTTATTGGGTGAAGTACCTCCACAGTGTGAGTATTGTAAAGCATCTTACACCGTTCCACACATTTTGTCATTGTGTTGTTATCTCAGATCAATGCATATAAAATTTTTTAAAAATTTATCGCCGAATCTTGACACAATCATCGGTGAAACGCTACATCCAGGCTTTTTTCCCTTTCTTCGCTGCACAGGTTTTTATTGTGAAATCTAAATTCTATGGTTTTTAACTTGTACGTTAATTTTTATTTTCAATTTTTAATTAATAATTTTAAATTTAACTATTTTTTATTTAGAGTTTTTCAATTTTCAAATTTGTTTTTAATTTTCTTATACTGTAATAATCTATCTTGTATATATGTTCAATTTTAGTATCTCCGTTGGTTTAATTTTTATGTGCTTATGCTTTTTTTTCAATTTGTTTTTTCTTTTATGTCCTCCTCAAAATTCCTTTCTCTTGTGTATTTTGCTTTGTTTTTAACTGTTACTTTGTTTTTAATTTCATCTTGTTTGGCGCAGTTTGTCCTTTCAGGAATTAGCGCCACTAAATTCCAATCAACCAACCAACAAACAACCAAGCACGATTGAGCCATACGGTACTCATTTTAAGACAAAGGGGTGCACCTTTCATTTAAGAAGAACTTCGACTACAACTTTTGCTCAAGTGGGGCCTCATAATTTTAAAGCAAGGACCAGGCAGAAGACCCATTGAGAACATGGAGGACATTATGACCACAAACATATTTTACGTGCCTCCTTCACCTTTCACGAACATAGTGAATCTTATGCCAGCTAGGGCTCTGAGCCCAAACCCCTCCAGTTATGAGAGCGTTGCCTTTTTCGACTGAGCTACCGTGGTTATATCATGTGTACTCTGTATTTTAATAAACATGGTAATACAAATGGTAATATGAATTATTTTCATACTCTATGTAGGTCATAAAACAAATTTATGTATATTTTACTTATTTTGCTTAACCCCAGTGATTGAACATTTTATAAAACTGACTCAACGTTAACAAGTAATTGCTATTTTTATATTTTTTTAACTTCCTTGAATTTTTCCTAAGTTATCACATAAAGATCTTTAAATTTTTTTGAAAACTTCATGATCATTTATAATATTTCTACATCTAAAATGCATCATTTCATAAACTTTTTCTCTAGTCATTCTCATAGCTCCTGAAAACATTGTATCAGGAATATATTTTTTAAGAATTATGCACCAAGAAATTTTAATATATAGTTCTTAAAAAATGTATTTATGATACATGGTTCGATATACAATCTTATTCTATCGGAATCATTTCGAGATTCATACTGGAAATTTTGGTGGTACTAAAGAAAATAATCGATATTGGGATTTCATTTTTCACCAAAAATTAGTTAAACATCTTAGAGCTAAATACCAAAGTAGAATTTAAAAATGGGATATGACAGGTAGTCTATCTTAAAATAAAATATGCAGAAATAAATTATTATGTGCACTATGGTTAATTTTCCCCACTCTTAAAAAATCTCAAAATAAATTTTCGTCTATCCTATTATCGCTTTTCAACATTCAGGAATATAATCAATACGAAGGTAACACTAAATCACTTTGTAAAAAAAAATAATGATAAATCACAGAAATGTTATTGCAGTAACCCTTAATAAAACCTTTAACCGACACAATTTTAATATCTTTGAAAATGATCTTAAAGTTTTCAAAGACTTCTAGCAACTTTCGAATATCCATCAACCCTCTAAAAAGATATTATACGCCATTAATAACAGCCAACTGATACTGCATATTTTTTGAAAGTTAATCGTTTTAATGCAGCTCTTCTTAAACGAAATTCGTTTAGAAAATTTCAAGTATTTTTCGAAAAAAAAACATATTTAAAGTTATATTTTTTCAATCGAAAAACTTATAAGTTACAAAGTTTAAAAATTATCTGAAAATGTTGCGGTATTTTTAAAAAAACCATTAAAAGATCCATTTACCGCTTTTCTACAGTCTTTAATCTTTCAAAAAGGCCTTTATAAATGGTCCTTAGGATCCGCTTATACCCCATGTTCCCTAAAAAAACTTGATTCTTTATTTCAGTATCGACACCGAAAGTTGTTTTTTCCGCATTTTTTTTTTCTACCCCGGATGAAGAACCTGCCAATACACTTCAAAATTTATCGCGAAGCTTGAAAATCCACATCAGAATGATGCAGAAATCAATGATTTTCTGCCTTCATGTGACGTTTTTCTTATTCCAGTTTTTTTTTTTTTTTCTTTAAACTTCATTTCAACTCTGGAGAATATGAAATGTGGATATTTGCGTACGACACGAACACATTCGAATTTTTTAAAGTAGAAAGAGTGAAAATGTAAAAAAAAAAAAAAATACAAGTCTGATTAGGTAGACGCTTTGCATTTTTTATGCAAATCTGTTTATAACGAAATTTTGGATGTGAACTTTCCTTTCGAAACTGTCCAGTTTGTGCTGTTTGTGTATTCATTAATTTTAACCTGATTTATCTCCTTTTTATATTTTATAGATTGTGGTTAATCTTAAAAACTACAAGATAAAATATTACATAGGCAGAGAAATAGATAGTTAATACTATAAATGAATATAGAATTGTAATATATTTAAAATATATTTCTACTTCTACATTAGAAACTCACTGAGTTTGACTTTGTGTAATACAATAGCATTAATTATAACATTACATTATCTTTTAGTTACTGAACTTTTTTCTTACATAATGTTACATTGCACACATAACTTTTTGAACTATATACACCTAAGTCTAATTTGTCAAACATCTACTTTCATCTCATCTAGTTACTGTGTGTTCATTATCTCATTGTATGCAATAATGTGGGATAAGAAGAAATGTATGATTATAGTCGTCAGTTATAAGTAGAACTGCGGATATCTTTTTCCAGTAACATGATAAAATGCAACATAAGGACACTAACAATATCAGGAAATTCTAGAAAGGATATGTTTGGACTTAATATCAATTTTTTTGTAGTCACGTTTCTATGTGTAACATACTGAAGCTGTTTGAATAGTGACTAAATTATATTGTTCAATTTTAACAGAGATTTTAACTCCAATTATTTCATAATTCAAACTGAACTATGGGTTTTCAGAGCACAGGAAATTAACTTCCCCATGAATAAAATTGCTGACTTGCATTCTATTTCTGTATTCCCCCTAGAACTGACTAGAACTTCACTAGATCTCATTAGAAATCTCACTAGAACTTCATGAATTATCACAGTGTTCGAGCGTCCTGAACACTTGTTTTTTCAAGCTACTGTTTTGAGTGTTTCAGAAAACTTGACCTTTCATAACTCTTATGTGCGTTTTCACTGGAATTGCTCTTGAGGGACAGAAAATCACTCTACTGCTTGGTACTTAACTTGATCGGTTGCTGTTAAAATGCCGCTCTGATTCCTACTAAGTGAATACATTAATATGTTCTTAAAGATTACTAGCTCTGACTTTTTTTGCTGTTGTCGTTGTTGGATTAATATCTTTGCCGAGTTTAGACACAATATGGACTTGCATTTTACAGAAAATACATGCCTGAAATTTAAATGCATTATTTATAC